>VZRE01004042.1:334-26609 GCA_013396775.1 Cephalopterus ornatus
GTGTGTTTCAGTTTTTGGTAAGATCTCTGCCCTACCAAGCCACGGCACCTCTTCCTTGAGCTAAAACTCAGCACAGCTAACTGCATCACCAAGTGCCTCTAAAAAAACTGCACAATGACAAAAGATTGCTTGTCTGTATGCAAGTAAGGTTTCAATTAGGAGACATTTCTGTTTGAAGGATTAGTTTTTTAGTTGCCACATATTCAAACAGCATCTGAAAATTCTGTTAGCTCTTCCAAAAGTGTTCCTAGCATAGTGCAGGAGGACAACAGCCTTTGGTTTCCAAGTGCGTCTGCCCAGGGTTCCCTAGCAGGACACAGCACACTGACCTAGTACCCTGATTTAGTTTTAGTCAAAACACTAAGCTTTTTGCAAATCTAGTATTCTTGAACTGTGTCTGTGGTCACCACAATGCTCTCTGTTTCATTTTCTGAAACTTGGAATAACTAACTTTATGATAGTGATGTTGAGTAGCCATTAATTCTCATTTCTTTCAGCTATTCCTCAACTCCAGCTTATGAGTTCTTCAATAAAGATCTCCCAAAGTTACCTTGGCGACTCATATGTTTGCCAAGCTGACAGATTTATGACAGTTACATATATAAATATTTATATGCTGCGGCAATGCAATTTTTAAAGGCAGATATATACACTCTCACCGAGACTTTCAAACAAGGCAAAACGAACTCGCACAATGTGACATAACTGTATGCAAGTCAGTGAGTATCAATACGTGCCTGAACACACAGATACACATGCTAATGATCATACAGACTTTTTGACAAGTATGTAGACTTTGTACTCAAAGACTTTTCAGCAGCCAGAGCATGCTAACGGATGTGTGGCTGTAATACAAATGCATACATTCTTTGGACACCAGAAAAAAACCTCCTACCCCCTGCACTTTGCTGGACAAGGCAGCACAGGAACATACTTTCCCCAGGAACTTAAACCTGACTTTTATATATCAGCACGTTCACTGAAAGAACAATTTATAGACTTAAACCTGACTTCTGCATACCAGCACATTCACTATGTGTTTTCCAATGAAGTTGGGTATAGGACATCAAAGAATCTCTTACCTGACAAAGCCAACTTCAACTATATGTACATGACCATGCATATACAAGGCATTTGTCTGGTAGTGGCTATAGAAGAATTATCAGTGGAAATAGTTCTCTTTAATTTTGCCCTGTCACACACCCATGTACATATGCAGCTACCTTCTTTTTAGACCTGTCTGTCTCCTTGTGTTCCACTGCCCTGGGCTGGTGACCAGAGCAAATCCTCAGCCTATAAGTTCTGGTGATGAGTTCAGCTGTTTTATTGTCTAGCGGAATAGATGGGGAAGATACGAAGTCCAAAGGGAAAAGAAAAAAAAAAGAGTAGGTAGCTAAATAGAGGGGTGTCATTTTTATATAAACAACACAGCAATTTATAGGAGAAACCAGGGAACTTTTGGTTTTGTAAGACTGAGGGCTAGCACAGTCAGCATCATGTTAACCTAAGACATACTCTGAAGGTACCATTTTACTATCTCCATCTTCCCTTTCTTTGTCTGAAAGTCTAAATATTAAATCACTTCCCCCCCTCCTTTTCTTGCTTTAAAAATAGAACTGAGATGAAGTCTTCCTCCTCCCCTGCTTTTGATAGGGAAATCTCAGTGGCTGTTTAGATTTTTCTTGTACATTAATAAAACATTACAGGGAAGTAGTAGGAGAGAGAGCAAAAATCTTTCCTGTGACATCAAAATGCCTTTCTGTTCTGCTGTTGCCACTTGAATTCACTGCTGCTTCTTCTAATCTCCAAAACTTTGGCTTAGTGTGAAATGTGCACAAAGGGGACAGTTATATATGTGCATATATTTTTGGTGTATGTTGGGTCTCCCAATCCCTTGCATGCACTTTGGGTGAAGTGATGTGACAAAGGATTCAAGAGAGCCTTCTCTCATATCAGGTCTCCTCTTGCCCCATCTGTCATGTCTAGGCAGCTGTGAACGATAGAGCAACAAAAGTTGGCAGGTTCCTAATTAAAATCCCAGCCCTGGAGCTTTTTCCCTGTGCTTATGGCAGTCTCAAAACTTTGAGCAATATCTGTCAAGGTGGGTTCCAATTTTTGTGTGCTTTAAAGTGGATGCTTGAGGTGAAAGGAACAGAACGTAAACCACTGCAGAGAAAAGACAATGTGAGATTCCGAGAAGCAACAGGAATATCAGTCAAGAAAGAAGTCAGGACAATCAGTGACTTTAGAAGATTCAAACTGGCCATGCAAAACTACAGTCAAAACCTGGAAAATTAATTCTCTTAGCCTCATCTTCCCATCTGCAATCTCAGAAGCAGATTTCTGTAATACGGTTATCTACCACGTCTTTTATGATGTGAGTTTGAGCAGTACTAGTAAAATGAGCTGCTCACTGTCCTGACTACTGACAGCAAGCAAAGAGCCATGGCAGCCTGACTGTAAGTTCACCTACCTGGGTTGTCCTCAGCCTAAGCCAAATCACATGGGGTAAGAACTAGACAGTGCTGACATCAAATACTTGTGCCATTTTATTCTCACCTGCATGTATCTTCCCAGATATTACAGCACTTGCAACCATCATAGGCAAAGCTATTTTTGCTAAATTAAAATTTTTCTGATATTTGTAGCTTGCTTTTCTGTTTTTGTTTGTTTGTTTGTTCTTGGTGGTTTGTTTTGGTTTTGGTTGGTTGGTTTTGGTTTCTGTAGATTTCTTTTTAGCATCCAGGCCATTGGCTAGGCAAAGTAACCTCCTCATTCTCAGACTTTTGAAGATCTGAGGTTCATTCTTCAGCCTTCCAACCTGTTTCCCAGTTCTGCAGCCACAGCTTTCCTTAGGATCTGATCCAAATCCCTTTAATCCCAAGTAAAATCATCAATAGACATGGTTTGTATGCTCTATACAGACATCTAAGAAAGCTCTCCAGTTTTTCTTTCTTACCTGTATAACATTAGGAAAATAACACTTTATCTCTTCTTTCATTTTTCCCTTTTCTGTTTTGTGTTTAAGGGAAATCATATTCATGGCTTCTCTTTTGCATTACTGCAGTATTATACAACATGCATGTACATATATTTTATATATATATATGGGTATATATATATAATTTATATATATATGGTCACATATACAATTTAACAACTAACTTCTCCTGACTCCATGGCAAAGAATAGTTTTAAAATTTTAATTCTACTTCATATTAAATATGAAGCCTCAACAAGGCTACAAGTCTTACCAAAATGTTCAAATCTAGGAACAGGGGCATGTTTGAATGGCTTGCTGGAAGTCATCGTTAGGAATGTTCCCATCTTAAGTCACTTTCTAGGAATTAAAAATGATCATGTACTGTAAGTGCCCATTGTGCTTTTGAGGTTTGGAAATTAAGGAAGTACAATAAATTTACTGAATGGGGTCTACTGTTTCTTATTTTCTTCGGGGTAGTGAATCTTAAAATATACTGCCATGTTTGCTGAATCTGTTTGCGTGTGGTGTGTGTATAGCCATTTTGAAGTAGCAACAGAAGTACAGAAATTCCTGTAGGAATTTACTGTAAGTCAGTAATGGATTTTGCTTGTTTTCAGGTCTGGTTTTAAAATGTCTTGTAAAAAAATAATATCCCCAATGCATATTGTGCAGGAATTAATGTGGAACTAGAGCAAAATTACTCTGCCTCTTATGCATTAAAAAATCCCAGTGACATTAGGTTCAAAACATTGCAAAAATGTGTTTCTCCCTCCTTCTCTCTATCTAATATTTTAGCAATTCAGTATAATTCTTCATTCTTACGCTGTTTGATATATAGGAAAGGGGACCTGGAACACAGAATAAGTGCTTCTAGTACAGCTGTAAGATATGGGATCTGCAAAGCATAATATTACATAAGCCTGATAAAGCAGAATGTTTTTAAGCCATTAGCCAAAGCAGGTTTTGTAGCAACAGAGGTTTAACTCAGTGGTGTACCACTGATTTTATACTGGTTTAACACCATCACCCATATAAGAAAAAGCCACAGATAAACCTCAGCTTTGTAGCTAGACAAGACTTTTACTTTGGAAAGCTTTAATTTTTTCCATTTTGTCATGGCACACTTGCATTAAGAAAATAAACATTCCATACTTACAGAAAACACATTCATCAAAGGATTGAAACTATTAAAAAAAATCAACTTTATATTACATAAATATATAGGTATGCTAAGGAAGGGACCCTGATCCCAGTTGTCACTGCTTCAATTGGAGCTTGGATCAGATGACCCCCTTCCAAACAATATGATTCTGATATTTTGCAACCCTGAAGGCTGAATTGTACTATTTTAAGGACTCTTGCACTGAATTCAGAGATCCGTCCACTATTTTTGCATGCAGCATAAACTTGCAGTGAACCTACCAGTGTAGGTCCAATTGAAGAACCAGGGCTTTGAATACAATTACTTGGAAAATCCTTTCATTCACTGGATTTTGTTGTTGTCCTTGGTTTTTGGAGATCTAGACTTTACCCTTTCTCACTTACTGATTTACAGTAAGGCTCCATGGAAGATGCTTTACTTTTTCCATCCATGGAAAAGAACCTATTTGAGCCTGGCTTTGAGATGAACTGAGGAAGATTTGGGGGGATAATTATACACGGTGCTACTCAAGGTTAACTTTTACTTGAACCAGACACTGTCAAGACTTGTCAAAATGGACTCTTGTCACCAACAAGACCGACAGAAGAGAATCTCCATCTATCTCTCCTATTTTCTTCACACAGGAAAAATTCATTTCCTAGAAATATTGTGATTGAGGTAAGCAAACAGAGCAGCCACTTTATGGTTCTGTGGGAGATGGTGTTTAGAGTGGGAGGAGGACTAGAGGATATAAGATTAAGTTAAACAAGGGAAAATTAAGACTGACCATTAGGAGAAATGTTTTTCCCATATTAAAGTTTGAGAAGCTGTGATTACAATTTCATAATGCAAGGGAAGTAGTGGGGCGGAGGTGGTTCATGGTGCCTTTGAATGACAAAGCATACGAGAAAATATGTTTCTGTTCCTATTTACTGGACTCCCAAGTACATTGTGATCTGGTCTGGCTTGAATTACACAGTCTAATTAAAACAGACCCTGATTTAATGGGCTAGAGACACAGAACATTTAGGTACACAAATGCTGGTGTAAGCTTTGCATGCAGTTGCATTAATTTGCCTGCCCAGTTACAAGAGTTCTGCGTAGAAATTGGTTAATTGCACCAATTGAATCACTGATTAGGCATAATACCCAGCACAATAGCCTTATTTGCATATGCATTGATACAGACTTGCATGTACACTTATGTGTGTAACGGTGCTTATATTTTGTATATATAAGAATGCATGTAAATTGCTTGAAAATCTGTCCCTGTAGATCTCTTCCATCTCTACTTTAGATCATTTTTGTTTGCTAAGCAGTAGATCATCCCACTCTGATACGAAAATGCATCAGATCAGAGAGTGAATATCAATTAAATGAGTAAATAAAATGCTGCCAAAGGTGTACTTTTGTCTTTTATCTAAAAAATTCATTTCTTGCAGCTATCATAACTAAAATTCTGGGTTATTTTAGGGCCCTTTTCTGGCTGTGAAAGTAATTTCTTCAGTAAGTTCCTTCAGTAATTTATTTATTAACACCTTTTCACATAGATTTATTAAACTATAAGCCTGATTGAATATCGTATAAGGCACACCCATGCTATTCCCACTAAATTTCATAGGATATGAGTTTAATTGGAATCAAGGCCTCATAGTACTGGGAGCTATCAAACTGATAATATTCTCCTCAAGACTAGGATCCGTTCTGAGGGAGTTATATCGGCCAGTAAACAACTTCCAACCCACAGGCTCCAAAGAAAGTCGATATTATTTTTCTTCAAGCAACAAAAAAGCCTCAGTTTATTTTTGCTTTGAGGGGGTTTTTTTGTTTGTTTTGTTTTGTTTTTTGTTTTGGTTTTTTTTTTTGGTGGGGCAACTGAGTCACAGAATGCAAAGGTCACCTAGAATACTATTAAGGAAACCACGTCCCGGTGAACTAGGTCTTTGTTCACTGGCAAGTCTCTTAGTACTCCCTGCCCTCTCCTGTCTCCAGACAACAACCAACTGGCCTGCTCATTCTCTTCTTTTCAGCTCTTCACTGACTGTAGAAAGTAATGAGCCCTCCTGTGGCTTTGTGGTGTTGTGTCTCATTCTTGCTTAGCAAAGCTGTCCAAGAAAAAGAGATGGGAAGAGTTATCCCAAACTTTTAATGTAACATGACAGGGGTACAGGACAAACTAACACAGCACATTGGAATGGTCACCCATTCATTCTCCTTTCTGATTAGAAGCATACACAAGGATTTTGGAGAGTTCTGAAGAAAACAGAGTTTTCTTAGGAAAGCTGACTTTCAGACAAGGGATTCCAAAAGGTTTGGTATTGTGTGTGGCCTCTAGTCTCAGCACACAGACTGAAGGCCCTGGTTTCTTGTTTTTTCCCTATTTCCATATTAAGAAGAGAAATCCTGGAGAAGGAGGAATATAGTGTTAGGACTGGACAATGCCTGGCCAAGACTAGAGAAGCTTTCCATTGCTTGTAATTTGAGTTCTACTTCCCATACCTCCAACAGGAGATACATGAAGAAGAACTGCATTGCCACACCATATTCCTCCTCCTATCAGAGAGCTGAGGTATTTCTTAATCAAGAATTTCCACCCTTCATAAAATTATTTCAGATTTCCAGAGTGGATTGATAGGATTGTCAGGAGTTGGATCTGATGGATTTACTGCAGTAGAACAAGACAGCATTAATTACAAGCAGAATTATTTCATGTAAGGGGCCTGATGCTCTTAAAAGGAATACATTAATTTGAACTTTAAAATACAAAACAGTTTGCAGAACAGTTTCCAAGCAAGGAGTGTCCCAGAATAGCTAAAAGTTGTCACATGTCACATGAATGAAATATCAGCTCCCTGAAGATAGGAGCAGTGAGAAAGTGGAGCATGCTTAACGGATTAAACATGAATTGAATTTCAGAACCTCCAGGTGTAGTCACATTATTGCAGAGAAAAATTAAAATTCAAGTGTGATTTGAAGGAAATCTGTGCTGGAGAAAGCAAGAGAAACTCTGCTGTTAAGAGAATGAGTCAAAGTTAGAAGGCTCTCTCACCAGTAGAGAAAACCAGTTAGTGTTTCCTAAATAGACAAGTGAAAACCAGGAGGGAGTAAACTGGGGCCCAGCTCTCAGCACACACTTAAAGCAAGCAAAGCTCTTTAAATGACATACTGAAATCCAGGGATTGTGGGGAAAGAGAATCTGAATAAGCAGTGGTACACCAAAAAGGGAGATCTGACCATATTCCTTTCGTTGGAGATTTTGTGCCTAAGGAAGGTAACACCATTTTCCACTAGTTTGTTTTGCTCCCTGTCATGAAAAACAAATCTACTCCAGCACTGGCCCTCTGTCCTATAAAAAGTCAACTCCCGTCATCCAAGCACACGTCTTTGAATAATGAATCCCGAAAACAGCCAAGAATTCATAGCAAAACCTACCTAGCTTTCCCAGATGCCAGACTTCCAGGTTCAGATATAGTCAAGAGTTTTAAGAACCTCGGGTAAAGAAAGAGGAAGGGGAAAGCTTCATTATTATTGCTTGTTGTGGCTAGAGGTACAGAGAACTAGTCAGCTAGCAGCAGAAAATTGACAGCTTTTCAAATCAGCTCTAAAAAACTGAGGGTGCTTTGCAGGATTTTTTTGTTCACTCCAGCGCTATCTTCTCAGTTATTCTGTGTGTTTAGCTATTTCCTCTTAGCTGGTGCCATAGTAATAGAAATTATTGTTCTTGAAGGCCAAACTTTCAGATAATGGCAAAGTAGGGGAAATAATATTTCCATGAAGAAAACAGGGTAACAGGAAATACCTTCAGCTTCCAAGATAATGCCATATATGATGACTGCATCTATTGATCACATTAAAGTGTTTGATTCAAGTGAAATTACAAAGGCATGAAAATGAGCAGGAATCCTTTTGAAGTCAAGACAGTTTATGTCACCTTGATGGTCATTTCTCAGGAAGGCAACTCTGAGTTTATTGATAATGAAGCTGAGAACTGAGAGGGAAGGTTTTGTATTTTTGTGGGTGGGGTTTTTTGGGTTTTTGTTTTTTTGGTTTTTTTTTACTTCTTAGAAGAAACAACCTAAATCACTTGAAGTATGGAGTATTCTGGCATCTAGAAACATTGGCATCCCTTGAAATAGCCTAAAATTCTTATTTACTCAAAGAAATTCTCGTCCCAGTCACTTCCTGTAATCACCAGGGTAAGTTGCTCTCACCCTAAGTCCCTGTTGCCTTTCAGGCCGGAGGTTGGAACCCTGTCCTTGTTATGGTCCACAAGTTTCCACATAGCCTTTAACCACTGCCAGAAGCAGTGGTCTTATACACCAGCAAAAGTTTGGGACTGTTCCATGCTGTTGGACATTTTCTGAGACAAAACTGTGGCAATAGTATGATGTGAGTGTTTGACACACCAGAGACTTTCCAAGATCTTGGTCTGTGCCCTGCATGGCTGCAGCAGGAGGGTTTGTGTTCAGTGTAGGACAGCCCAGCTTGGCACAAGTGGAGTCAAGGTGAGATTTGCATTAAGAGAGATGACAGCATGTAATATGAGTGATAATGGTGTAGAATATGCTGTTTAAATACATAAAAAGTAAATGTGAAGATGTATTCATCACTGAAAGGAGGAGTCAAACCCAGAGTTTTGTGACCTGAGCAGTAGTGGTCCAGTGATTAAATTAATGAAGCTTTTTCTCTGGACATCTTCAATAGCACTTAGCAGACCCCATTGGTAAAATAGAAAATTGATGCATATATTTAGAAATAACTCAATGATTTTGATGCCTATGTTAAGTGAATGAGATTCCATACCAGTCTGATAAGTTTACAAAAGACCTCTCCGGAGCATCATTAGAGAGCTAGGAAGAAATTGCAGGAATCCTTGGTCCCATGCTCTCCTTTTCTCATGTATTAAAGATCTGTGGTCTTTCCATACTAAAGAAAAAATACTACCTGGGATGAGACCCATCTGTCCTAAAGTTGAAGGCCAAAAGAGAGACATCAGAATCTGGACTTGTTATGCTAGACTCCCTTTACAATCAGTGGAGAGAAACAGTCCTCTCCTGAGAGTGATTCATCACATTCTGAGATACACATCTCAGTTAACTCAACTGCGTGTTTCCAGGGCTTGCTTGTTTCTTTCCATTGACTATAAACAAAAAGTCCTGACTGACTGACTGACTGCAGATGTCTTAGTGCAAGTGAGATTCTTGTTACCTTGCACCCACCTGAGAAGTCTCAAAACTTCACCCCTTCACATACTATGTCTTTAGTCATTTCAGTCTTCTCTAACATCACCCATCCCAAATAGTACCAGCATTTATACTTAAAAATGGCATTGGAGTGAGGTAACCTATATACAAGCCAAATCATATTTGAAAAGTGTCTCACCCACCAACACAGTATTTCTGAGGAATCTGAGCAGCAGATGTCCTCAGATGGAAGTTCACACTGGACATTTAGGTAAAATTATTTCTGGATTCTGTGTGTATGTGTGTACGTGAGTACGTCTGTCATAGCACATATGACAATGCAGTGTGTATGGGAAGAATGGGTGAACTTTACCATTTCATCCAAGCATTGTATGTTACAGTAAATATCAGAGATAATGATATTGACTTTAAGGTATTGCAGCTTCAAATGTCAGTTCTACTCTATCTAACACTCTGTTGGATTTGATTTACATCTCTTCCTCCCACTCCAAAAGCTGCCAAAGGAGGATGTTGGCAAGAGGGACTCAACGCAGACACACTTTGTCTCTGTTTTCTGCCTCCTCTTTTGATAATTTTTGTGTTGCATATTTTTGACCAGGGCTGAAGAACTAACTCAATATCCCTTTTTCTTATGCTTTAATTCTGATAGTAAATAACTTTGCTCCAGGCTCAGGGGTAAATCAAATGGATGAAATATCATCAGCCTCGAAAGTGAGTTCTCTTGCCAAAGGTACTGCAGCTGAATCAAAAGGTCATGGAAGTATTAGTAACAGTTTGAACAGAAATTAAACTAGCCCCAAAAACCAAAGAGCTCATAAGAATAGCATTTAAACAGCACTTCTTGACCCTTTTCAGGCATTAACTAAGAAATCCTCATTGCACTCTGGTGATATAATGAGAAATATGATGGTGGTACAGATACTGAAGATTTGCATTTTGCAACCAAATCTGCACCCTATAATTGAGTTGAAATCCTTTATTTTAGATCCTTACAAATTGCAAAATATTGACTTAAAACTTAAAGTGAGCAGGAAACAGATTTTTCATTCCGTGAGAACTTTCCTTCTTTCTGAGCCTAGATAAGAGAAGTTTTGATAGAGCTAATTTGCAGGAAGAGGACAGCACAGAAGGAGCCCAAGTCCTTGATTCACTGTGGGTATTTTTCTTTAATAGTCCTGAAATGCTTAATTTTCTTTTCAGGTCCTCAGTTTTATGTTATCTTTTAGAGGAGTGTTGCAGCATATCATTCACTGTGTAGGTTACTAAGGTTACTAAGGAGGCCAGTTCATTGAGAGTCACTTTTCCAAAGATCCTACAAGGAAACAGTACCAGAGGACTCCCTCGGTTATGGTTTTAAGCTTACTGGATGAATTTTGTCACTTTACTGTAAAACCCTTTATTTCACCTTTTTCTTCTAACAACCTTACCCTTCCACTAAATGGTAAAGCTTATCCATTTTAACTATTCCTTGTGTTTATAGGCAGAGAAAATTACCTTGATAGCTCTGTGATTTTCAGAACGGGAAGAATTACCTCAAATGGTAGAGCTCTAGACATGTCATCTGTATCTTGAGGATGAAGGTGCTGAATGATTGTGTTTTTCTTAAAGGATGATTAACAGGACAAGAAAAAAATACACAAACTTGAAGGGGGAAGTTGCCAATGATGGAAGGAATTATTTAGAATGGTCCATAGGGATATAACTAAGAATAATGGGACAAAATTAAGCAAAGAAAAACTCACAATATATGTCAGGGCTAAAACACTTACTGTCAGTGAAGTATATCAAGCCATGGTCTCCCAAAGAAAAGGGTGGAAAATCCATTCCTGAGGAGACTTCAAAGCACATTGGGCAAAACAGGAATGTATGCAGGAAGGCACATTCAGACACTGGCACCAAAAATGGCTGGATGACCTACAAAACTATAGGTCTTTTTCTGTTTCTTACTCCTGGTCCTGGCAATTACCATCCTATAAATCTAACTTCTCTTCCCATTAAAATAATGGAATGTAAAGACAGAGAAAGTATCGTGAAACTTCTAGAGGACAATGGGATCGTGAGCCGTGAGCAAGATGGGGTTGAGAATTAATAACATCAGTGTAAAGACAAAGCAGGGGGAAGGTTATGTGATAAGATTTTAGTAATAAGTTTGATACAGTACATCTGAAAATCTTCAACCCAAAAGGTCATTTAGATGTCTAAGACACTGCCACTTCTTTTTTAGGACTGTCTGTGAGAGAAGGTGATGATAAACAGCAGAGTTTCTAATGATGGAGACTGGTCTGAAAGTATATTGCAGTGCCTTTTTCCTTGTAGTGTCTTCATTCCTGATGCAGAAAAGAGCCAGCATGATAATGATGTTTTCTGCTAACAGGAAGTTAATCTTAGTCCTAAATGCCTGCCATGGCAAAGAAAATTTCTAAGGGATATACCCAGATTTGCAGCACCGTTTGCTTGAAGGAATGTTATTCCAAAATTGTTCATTTTTAGGCTTCTCACACTTTCAATTATTCTAGACAGTGCTAGTCATAGCTGCTGGTAATATACTTCTGTAATTTAGAGGAACATAGTTTTTCATGTTATTGTTACACTGTCTTCTTTTTTTTAACTAGAAAAAATGAAGCACAAAGAGGTCATTTCACTTAAACATAGTGAGGTTGAAATAGCTGGGAACAGACAGTCTGACTTTCGGGGTCCTAAAGGACCTCTGAGATCCCCTTACATCATTGTAATGGTGCTTACTCGTGTGTAAATGAAGAAGCTGGGGTGGGATTTCTTTAACTGATCATTATAAATCTAAATAGTTGAAACCTCTACCCAGTACAGTTGTCCAGACTGGTCAGATATGTGAAATTTTCAGTTCCTCTTCTTTGACTATACAGTAAAACTAGAGCATTACTTCAAATATAGATACAGAAAAATGAAGATGGTGAGTTGACTCTCAGTGTTGTAATCAAGTCCTGTGAATCATTGGTTTGCTCTTGTAATTCTTCCAGAACAGTGTCTGCAACCTCCAAAGAATAGCTTTAGATGCCCAGTATTACCATAGAGTTTTGTTGGCTTTTTTTCAAAGCAGCTGTATTTCTAAACGTATCCCTTATGACACAACACCATTATATTTTCCAGAGCTTCCTACAGGCAGAAGTCTTGCTTTTTAGGTGTACTCCTATTGGCTAGAGGAAGTTCTTGTAGTTAGTTCTTAGACTCTTAGTCTGGCCATTCCTCATCTCCTCACTCCTTCCTGACCTGGAGTCATTATGCTGTCTGATAGATAACTAGATCAGTACAGGCCAGCAATGACATGTAACCTTGGGAGAGCCCTGCTAGGAAGACCCTTCAGACCTTCCCAAGTTGGTTGCTCAGATCACACACTCCTTAGGGAAGAACTTTTGCCAATAGGCAGATTCAGCAAGTATTTTGCCAACTGGATTCTCGTCATGTCTGGGTCCTGGATGCATTTTGTGCCCAAGGGGCAGCTGAAGCATCTCTGAGGATAAAAGCTGCCTTCCTACTCTTCTTCCATGACTCCTGCTCCTGATTCCACAGAGAATGACCCAAGTGAAGTGGATAGCAGGGAGCATGTTTCAATCTGAGCAGACATTCCTTGCTTTACTGTGCTGCTCTCCAATTCCAGACATTTCCCAGCCTTGGTGGTCTGTGCTGGATTCAATCTGAAAGGTCAGCTGGAGAGGGGAGACCAGATGGCCGTAGAGACCCAGCGTGTCGGAACACTATGTTTAATTACACACAAATTTACTGCAGCATGTCAGGAGGGGGACAGGGAGCTTGTCCCATGGAAAGGTCAGGCATTGTGTGGTGGCTTTACCTAAATTACACTAGGAGAAATGAAAGTGAGACCCTGACCTTGTATAATGAATATACAGCCAGACCCCAGAGGGCACAGTGCATTCATGTGTTCAGTTCATCTCACTGCCTTCTCTTTGCTTCCCCAGACAAAGCAAAAGTAAATTTTTTTTCCCTACTTACTAAAATTTTCGTTTTCTGAGGAAGGGATAATATTTCAGACTACAAGACACTATATATATTAGAATGTTAAAAACAAACAAACAAACAAACAAACAAAAATCCACAAACTACCCGGGTATTTTTTTGGCCAAGCAAAACCATCTGTATATGATATGGACACCTGAAAGAAGCCAGGAAACCAAAGTCCAGAGAAAAGTTTATAGAGTCAGGATGCAGAATTTCTTCCTGCAGGGTAATTTGATGGGGTTTATATCTCTTTGAATTTTGAATTCTCCATCCTTAATATCTGAAGATCTCCCTTTTTTTTTTAATCCTTTTCTTGCTATAACAATCAGAACAGGGAATGGATTTTTTTTTAATTTATGCATTTATTTAGCCTGGTTTAGTGTTTGTTGGTTTGCTTGTTTGTTTCTGGTGGAGGAGAAGATGGAATGAGGGAGGCAGGATAGCAGTTTAATTGTTACTGTTGATCTGAATTTCAGTAGCACCTCGTGGTCACCACCAAGATGAAGATCCCACTGTTCCAAGTGCTCTGTGTGCATACATTCATGAATAGTCCTCACTGAAAGACAGTCCAATTCCAAGTAAATGTAACAAGGATTAAGGCAGAAGAAGATGAGAGAAATTAAATTTGTTTCCCAAGATTACAGTTGATAACTGACAAACCGGACGAGGACTTTGTTCTCCTGATTTCCAGTCTAGTTGCAATCTTAGCACAGGCTTATTCAAAGACATGAATATGATGTTAACTCTTATCTGGGGAAGGTGCCCATTAGAAATTCTTGTAGGTAACTCACAGTGGTTAGGTTGCAGATTACATTAATTGACATGATTTAACTGCTTCTGTAACTAACCAAATCTGATGGAGCCTATAGATTTCCTTTTCCTTGGAATGAAAAATCATAGACTGATCTCATTTTATTCAAAGCAGTTGTTCTACTACTGCCTTAAACAATGAGTTTTATATCATTATTTGTCAGCTTGGCCTCCTGGGATCTTCCTTTAGTTTTCTTAAATGAGAAATGAAGAACAGATAGCAGTGGTGACAGTAGTGCCATATTTCTGTATTCTACCATCCTACTGGTATTTACTCTGCAGAAGAAGTGACTTGTCACTTATAAATGAAAGTATTCAGGACCACTAAGGAATTTATTTCTGTGTTTTTGTTTTCACCAATCTCATTCCTGATTAGCTGTAGGAATTTAGGTAGCTCCATAAAGAGAAGTGATGGTATGAGAAGGAAAAATTTCACAAAGATTTAGAGCAGACTGAGCAGTAAGGAAAAATAAAAAAAAATAGCAATAAATACCAATAGATGGGGACTATACATACAAAGAAAGTTCTCCCTAAGCACCATCACACAGGTCAGGAACTATCAAAGCTGGAACGTCAAGGTTTTTGTTTGCTTTGAAATGGCAGCATTATATTTTTGGGGAAGGATATTGCATTAGCTGAAGGTTGGACTATGTGATTTCATAAAATGTATCTGTTTCTTTTTCTTGAGATTACTTCTGACTCTATATGCTCAATTTTGCTTAGTTTCATGTGGTTTTAGTACTTTCCTGCCCTTCAGATTTTAAGAGGCCTGGGACATTTTCAGCAATCCAGTTCAATACAGTTGTATGCCAGCTCAGTGAGAGAAAGTGTGTTTTCCCATGCAATCACAAAAAGGGCATGTGCTTATGTTGCTGGCATATGAACAAGACAGCCATGTGTGTTATGGGGTTGTGAAACATTATCTAAACATGTAGAGGTCAAGATGAGGCCTTTTTGTTGAGGATTATATATTTATATAAGGGACAGATAGCTCCAGCACCATACAGTTTTTAATGACCAGATTCATTCCACTTGACAGAGGAGTCTAACATTCTCAGAGGTTGCTTCAGACCCTGAACTGAATAGCTCCATGGAGAGGCCTAATTCTCACCATCTCTCTCCGTTTTTGATGAAGTCAAATGGTGGAAACTTGTTCTCTTTAGTTAGAAAGGGCAAAATAAGTCAAATCTTTTCATTCTTCTGATACTGTCTAAAAAAGCAGTGTCATTGATGGGTATTTAAGTGTCTCAACATCATTAAATGTTCTGTTGGGTCATGGAAATGCTATTCCTCTAATTTATAGAGTGTGTGTGGGGGGAATGAAATAGGGAGGGGCTGGTCCACAAAGGTTCAGGCCTGCTAGGGCATCCAGGATCATGAGTTCTCTGCATACGTATCTGTACACCATCAACACCTATGCCAGCAGAGCAGACTCTCCAGTCTAAATACAGGAAAGGATAGAAATGAGTTTCATTGATGTAAGAAGACATCAAAATAAATTCTTTCACTATCTTACTATCAACAGATAATGTGGAGTTCATTTCAGCTAACTTGACAGTCTGTGAGTTAGTTGTATGGAAGAACTCATCAACAAATAGTTCTGTGACATTCATATGGACTCTTTCATTTATGAGATCCATGTGTCCTCCTTCATTTACCACAGGAACTCTGCCCTAGAAACACTACTTCTCTCCTCACACCCTTTCTGTACACAAAGGACCTTAAAGACTATCTAGCTCCAACCTCCCTGCCATGGACAGGGATGCCACCCAGTAGACCAGGCTGCTCAATGAATCTGGTCAACTTTTAGTATCTCAGTGATTGCACTGATTACTCACAGCCCTTCTTATTCCATTCCAAACTCTCGTCAGAAGTAGTCCTTATATCTACTTACGTGGCTGAGGTAACAAGTTAGAGTTAGTGGCAATCTGAATCCATCGCCCCCTGCAAGGCTGCCTGGGAGGTATGACAGTCTGTCATATACCTGTGCAGCGATGGTTAGAACTGCCTAAGAGAGTTGTCAGTCCTAACTTCAGTCTGCAACAGCCAGGAGTAAATACAGGCCTCTGGCTCTTTTCTGGGACTGACACATTTGGGAAAAAAGTCAGGAAGGGATCACAGGTTCTTTATATTACTTAAATGTTACACTCTGAAAGTTAAAAAACAAAGCAAAACCAAAAAAACCCCAAACTATCAAAGAATATAAAGCACAGAAACAACATAACCAAATATGCTCACAGATGTGTGCACAAAATGCTCCTTCCGCACAGAGTCAACTCTGAATTTAATATTGAGAAGTTTTTCTTTCCTTTTAAACTGAAATCTCCAATAATTGCCTAGTGTTCGTAGGAATGTAAATTACTCTTTCTGGTCTCTATGTGGGAAGCAAGGAGATGAATGGGAGTCTAAATTGGTTTTGCTTCCTGTTCCCCGTAGTGGTTGCAGGATTAGTCCACTGTGCCTCTTTGCCCTTCCATTTCCTTGAAGACATGGTAAAACCTTCATTTTGCCAGGAGTTACTTACTCATTAAAATGAATCAAACAAGCCAGATTGTAGCAGGCATTTGAAAACCTGTTATCTGTCAAGAATTTTAAATTTAAAATTAACATTGAGTCCTCCTTTAAGACAAAAACCTTGACCTTAAGTTGTGTAGTGATTGGCAAGCATTCCCCATCCCCTGACTCGATTAACATTTAAATGCCATTTTGTGTGAATATGAGTGGCGCCTTTGGAACAAACAAATTACTAATGTCTTCCTGCAGGAATGGAGCATCAGAAGTGCCTTATTAATTTGATGTCTAATTGAAAATCCCATCCTATTACGAAGAGGTCTGTGTGGCCTAGGAGAAATAGCCAAGGGGTAATTTTGGCCCCTACAGATGGTATCTCCATTAGACTATTCTTCCTTTATTTGTGTTTCTGGGCTTGGTCTGCAGTGGGACAAAGAGGAAGGAATTCAAGGGAAGACTTATCTTTCAGAGAAAACCTATATTTTTTGTGTTTGATTCTTCTGAGAATGACTAATAACGAACAACTTATGACTGTGAAGCTTTAAAGCCTGTAGTACAGCATGCAACTGCTGAACCAATGAATAAACAAGGCTACTGAGAAATGCAGGTCTTTCATGCAAATTGACATGAACAGACCAAAGCTGGAAGCTGAACTCAAAAGTTCTGATTTTTGGACTATTGAGCAGTTGGCGTGTTGGTGTTTTGGGCGATGAACACTTTGCAGCCCTAACCGCTACCCATACCACATGTTCACCTCATCTATGGTGCTGGACCTCACACATCTCTTGGTAGCCCATGCAGGTTAGAATCTAAGTAGAATCATAGAACCTTTGAGGTTTGGAAGGAACCCCAAGAACATAAAGTCTAACCTTTGACAAAGTACCACCATGCCTATTAAACCATATCATGAAGTGCCATGTCTACTTGTTTTCTGATCGCTTCCAGGGATGGTGGCTCATTTCCATGGGGAGCCTGTTCCAAGTGTTTCAATATGTACACCTTGTTGATTAGGACACATTAGAGGTTCCCCCACCCTATATGAGCCACAGATAATAGCTACACAAAAAATTATGACCCAAAATTTGCAAGTTAGCCAGTCAGTGGTGTGCTCCTGCTTTGTGTTTCAACAAGATATTTGAGGCCTCTGCTGTTGGCAGGGGAAAGGATAGAAGAGAATGCTTCACCAGCCAACACATTTATCTGCCAGCACTAATTGTGCAAATGGGGAGAAATTTGTAAGATGCAAAGGTGCCGCTCAGAGAACAGCAGAATTTGCTGCTGTATCGGATAAATAAATATGCATATGCAAATTAGAAATGGGCTGCCTTTTCTTTTTTTTTCCTAGGATAATGCCTACCATCTCCTTCAAATTATGTCAATTTGACATTGCAAATTTGCAAGGTACACACAGGAATCCTGATACATCAAATCTATCCCTCATTCTGTTTTGAGTGTTTTTCCCCCTGTCTCATTAACTCTGCCAGTTAATTGTTGTTCAGCCACTTTGCCATATCCTATATTTAAATTTTGAATAAGAAAAGATGAGATTTTATTTAATTACTCCCTTGTCTCACCTTTTCTTGCTAGAACTCTCATTACAGTCTGTCTATATACACATGCTACGCATCATCTCTAGCTAAAGAGATATTTTTTTTTTTACATACGATTGAGCTAATCAGCATAGGCTTCTGTTGTGGTCAGTAGAGAGAAGTACACTCTTTTATGATGTGATTCCTCTCATCCTAATGTTGAAATCTAGAATCAGTCGAATGAATTATGTCCCAAAAGCACACATTTCTCTTTGTTGATTGCAGAGGAAATCAAAAGTGACTTGCTCAGATGGAGTAATCTACGTTCAGTGCCCACATCTGGCTGGATAAACTTAAACTCACTCTGTCCTCCTGGAGGAGAAATGTTCTTGAGGCACCAAACCCCAAATATTATCATCTCTTACTCCTAAGCACCACTCTTGAGCACATAACAGTATTGTGATATCCATGGTGTTAGAGGTTCCGGTGTGCCTAGAAATAAGTGAGGGTGCAGTTGCACCCGTATATGAAAAAAATATATAGATATTTCCTAGGTACTTCTCTGGCTTCTGCTCTACCAAAAAGGGTTGGAGATGTTTTCTTTGAGCTTTGCAAAGATATAAATCTGACTGTGTGGTGACAGTGTGATCGTCCCTACCCCCTGCCAGTTCAAGGATGCTTGCTCCAAAGAATATTTAATCTCCAGCTATCTTCTTCATACTTTTAAGTAATATTGCGATGAAAAGCTCCTCCTGACCTAAGTGTTATGCAAAAAGCTTAGGAGAAATATGTTCTTACAAGATTTCTAGC
Organism: Cephalopterus ornatus; assembly: GCA_013396775.1. Lineage (NCBI taxonomy): Eukaryota > Metazoa > Chordata > Aves > Passeriformes > Cotingidae > Cephalopterus > Cephalopterus ornatus. Next base: position 19,316 of record VZRE01004042.1, read on the forward strand.
TCAGTCAGATTGAAACATTTATTTTTTGTACAAAGAATGCATCACAGTTTTACAGGTGTTCAGTCTTTCAGCTGCCATTTCTTCCCATGTTTAAAAAAAAAAACAACAAACAAACAAACAAACAAAAAAAAAACAAAACAAAACAAAAAAAAAAAAAAACCAAAAAACATGACCCATGTTAAAGTACAGTAAAAGTTCATCTGCCCGACTTCAGAATATGATTCTTATTCACAAGTGCTGAAATATACTGGGATCTGAGCACTTTGGGGGTTGATCTGTCAGCATTTCTACTGTTTTCTTGAAATCTTGGGCTTGTTTTTCTGGCACAGAGGTGATAAATCAGTGCACAGAGTGCAGGTGACCTGGTCAAAGGTATGTGGTTAATGCAGTTAATCACCTGTTCTGCTCTTCATCATGTGGTAGTGTAATTTATAGGATCACTACTGTAAATCTATTGAAAAACATGCATGCCATGCCATTACTGTTATAGAACCACAAAATATGGATAACAGACTCTAAAAAAGGTGTTGCTGTGAAGTTGGCTTTTTATGAGCTGGATATACATAATACAGCTTACTGTGCTAAAGGATGTTAATCTTTTAAGTAAAATAAAAACATAAAGGGGTTCCTTGCTGTCTAAGCAGGATGATTTGGAACGAAGGGGGAGTTGTGTAGAGAGGGTCATAATGAGTAAATATCCAGTAATATGGCTGTGGACAGCCATATTCAGGAGCTATGTACAATCTCAACACTCCTTAAAAAAAGAGCTGGGAGGATGGATTAGGTGATGTAGGATGTAATTTTGCCAATTGTTTTCTGTTAGGTATTTCCTCTGAATCTGTCTGATTGAGTATTCAGGATCCTAAATAAAAGGGCTTGCTTTATTTCCCAGGGTGGTTACAACCTAATATACTTTTCATTTAAGAAAATACTCTTTGGCATCTACGTCTTTCATTTTTCTTTCTGTATTTGTGTGCAACTCTGTCAGCAGATGATCTGTTCAAAACTGATGGCATCTTGGAACCCAGGACAGCATTTTACTCCTGTAGCATGGTCAGCCAGTAGTAAAAAGCTCTGGAACAGATCACTGGCTTCCTTTAAGGTTTGATCTTTCATCAATTTCCAAAGGAAAGGAAGAGTAGGCCAGAAGTCTGAGTGGGAAGTATCTTTATGAACTTGGACGCTTAACTTCATCTGTCTGTGGAATACTCCATTTTGAAGAATTGCCAGTATATAGAGAACAGCACAGAAAAATACAAAGCAAATCAGAAAATAGCACATACTGTTCTTTTACTCTCTTTTCAAGAAAAATGTATTTTTCCCACACAAAATATTTGTAATTATAGTAAGGATTCCTTTTACGAAAGAATTGGGAAATCATGATCTCAAAACTATCCTCTTTAAAATTAGAAAATTTCTAAAAAATCTTTAAGTTATGTTTGCTTTATTTTTATGAAACCTGATGGGGAAAAAAAATCCTAAACTTTCAGGAAAATAATGAGGCTCCTGTGTTTCTTCAGGTTTAATGAAAAATAAATAAACTTACTATAGTTTCTGTCATATCTATTAGCATTCTGGTGCTGTTTTTTCTTAGAAATAGCACAAATTGTTAGGTTTTCATAGAAGATGAAAATAAAGTAGTGGTGTATGCTATGAAATAGAGGGCAGAAGTCTGTGTGTGTGCATAACTGCAGTGGGAAGAGGCAGAAAGATCAGGGAGAGGTTTTGAAATGAGTTTGCTTTTATTCAATCACTTGCCCGGCATCTTTCTTAGTGCTTCAGAAAGCTTTCAATAAAAAACAAATAAAATGCATAATAAAATACAGACTTCCAACAGAAATTCAAATGACCATCCCAGTACAAGCCCATAAATAAAAGATTCAGCTAGTGAGACACCCACAAAATACATTTTCAAAAGGCTTTTAAACTGATTAAGGAAGTTGACTTCATGTACATGGATAGTGGAGAGTACATTTTCCTACAAAGAACAGGCAGGCAAGGAATAGTATACCAGGGTAACCCAGGCTGCAGTTTTTGTAAGGCTATAAAACCAGCCCTTCCAACAGGTTGTTCTTAGAAGCAGACTGTCATTAAATCTTAAAGAAAGATTTAGGTATGTGTTCCTCTTCTTTTCTTTCTCCTCTATCTATTTTAATTCCAAAAAGTTTTACAATACTCACTGTAATAGCTCATCTATCTGAAAAATAAAATAGAATTTATTCTGTAAGTCATGCAGGTGTGAACCGAAAATTCCTCTGACTTTGTGTGTTGGTGATGAGATTTTCAGATATCTGAAAAGGTGTGTGCAGTGGCAAATCTTTGCTTGTGGCCAAGATGTTCATGATGATTCTCATTATTGTGGATTCTCTGTTGTCTAGTGTTGCCTAGTGTAAGCTACTAGCATGACCCTTCCCCTCATAGCCAGCACTAACTTGTGTTTTGTTGTTTAAAGCTTTCTTTTTTTTTCCCTTAATGTATGTTGAGCTGAATCATGCAATAATGTAATCAAGAAAGAGTCATAGGCTAACACACGCACAACCTGATCACATTAACTTAATTTCTTTAGAAAACCCAGTTCTACTTACAAAAAAAGGACCCTGGCAATCATTTCAAACGACAGTTATGTCAAAGAACCAAAGATTTTATTCTATCTTGGCCTTAAATTTGTCTGATGCTTTAGGGAAGATTGATTAGACATTTTTAAATCCCCTAAAATGAAAATGTTGCATTTTTAATGAAGAATAAGGATGGCATTCTAGTGTTTCTAGATACTGTTATCCAAAAGTGTCACAATACCACCAAACTTAATATATTCATAACACCAGTATAAAAGTATTACCTGTGTACTTAAGTGGGGAGTGTTTAGGTAAACTTTCAGTCTCTACCATTATCACGCTGGTTAAATTCTTACTCCCTTCCCATCTGACCTTGTTGTGGTGACAAGTTTGGGCTCCATATTACAAAAAGTTATATTTTGGCAATCACATGCCTATATGATAGAGCGAAGTGCCTTTCTTTCCCTGTTTCTCTTGGATCCAACATGCAGCATGGATGCGGGAATGCAGTGAAGACTACTGACTATACAGATACTACATATCAGAAACCCTCTGAACTGAAAATTATTGGAGTTTAGGGAGATTAATCAGGATAAATATAATCATTCTTACCTACATTTGCCAAGTGCAATGAGAGGAGCATTAGCTGATGGACCATTGTCTGATCCAGTAGAACTGCTCTTATTCCTTAAAAATATGTGACAACATTTAGTATCATGAATCTCCTGTGACAGGAGCATGGTATGCATCACCATAGGAAATGAGCTGAAGAGAAACCTCAGGATACTTCATGTCAAGTACACCCAAAGGGTAGAGTTGCATGCAGTGGGTATGTCCAGGATTGCTGAATGTCCAAATGAAATTGCCCAACTCCTCTAATACTATGTGTCTACAAAAATGTGGTAGAAACAAATGTATGTTGGAGACATGACAGCCCTTCAAAAACTCTTTTCTACATCATCATTTACTTACTGGCTTTTGGATATTCAGTGGAAGAATTTTTGTCATGTGATGTAGCAAAGTCCAGCTCTTATTGCATTGCACTATAGCACACAAGGCACTTGCAACCCAAAGAACTCAAAATATGAAATAAGATAGGCATAAGAGTGGAGAATTTAAGCACAGGAAGATTAAATGACTTGCCCACAAGCATCTCAGGAGACTGTAGCAGAGCCATGGACTAACACCTTTTTTCTAGCCCTACCTCTTTCTTCAGTCGATCAGTTGCTTTGTTTTCATGTTTTTATCTGGCCGTTCTATCCCTAAGGGCAGAGAAATTTCCCAAGTCCCTGGATCATTTTGTCAAAGGAGATAGATAACTTTCCAGTTCCTCCCTCTCCCCACCCTCTTCCCCCCATTAGCCAATCCAATTATAGAAAATCAAATATCTTGCTAGAGCTAGCCAAATTCAATTACACAGGTACTTCTGGGTAAATTTTGGCAGTGAATAGTTTGCTGGCTTTACCCAGACTTTTCTCTTTAATAAAATGCTCCCAGTTAGCCAATACATCTTGTTATAAAATAAAACCCGACATATACATGCAACCATAGATAAGCAGAGACACATCATTCAGACACTTTTTGGGTATAGATTTTCAGCTATCTCCCAGGACCTCTATACCATTTTGGATCTGAACTGTTAAATCCTGTCCACCTCCACATGATTAAATGGCAGGATGGGAAGTCCTGCCTTTCAAAGTCAAAACTCAGCAGGCAAATACTAAAATTGCATCTGCTCAAAATATGTGCCCCTTTCACCTGAAAAAAAATATAATATTTCATGTACAAGTATATTTCAAAAATAAGGTATTTCATTTGAAAGCTGCAATTTTTTATTGAAGAACTTTGGAGCAACACCTGGTGGGAGTTCGAATGACTCATATTCACATTTACCTCTGTAGGTTTAACTCTGTCTTTAGGTAGCATCCTTGTCTCCTCTGCTTTGAAAGGGTCAATTCATCACCAGACACAAAGTCCATCTGAGAATCACTGCTCATAGAGGAGAAAGGAGACCTCTGGCAATTATTCTCTAGCTCACTGGAACAAACCTTTACCACAATATTTGCACTCTTCAGTAAAAATTCTGGGAGTCAAAAATATATTTTCCTTACAAGAAAGATTGTTTTTATAAGGTTTTAGAGATGACCAAATTAATGGTTGCACAAAACGACACACCACTATAACAAAGTGAACCAAAAGAAGTAATGTCTCAAAGAACAGTACCTCAATACTATTTCTTTAGGGATCCCTGGACCAATACTTAAACCTTCACATAGAATTCAAGGTTCTGTGAAATGCAAACAGGAAGCATTGGCCAAACTAGTCAACCCTCAGCTGTCTGGCAATTATAAGATATTACCTAAAAAATGGGAGGTTTGTGTTTTTAAACTTTTTGAAGCTTCATGTACAAAAACACCTACCAATATTCTCTCTCTTTGAGCTTTGTCAAATTCTTGACCTTACACAACTCATCCAGTAAAATGGGACACTGGACTGGCATTTGAAATGAGTCAGAGCTGATGTATCACCTTTTTCTCTTGCATAATACCTCTTCCTCTCAGTAAAACCTTGTATTATTCAAATGGGGTGTAAAGACAGTGGCCCAGCCAAGAAACATGCACTTAAGATGTCTGAAATACAGAATGCTAAACATGTCCCCTGGATCCCCTCCAGGCTGGTTTAGTTACTAGACTTGTCTCATAAAGGAAATGGGTGCTAAGTGTGAATAGTGAAAATACATGGAAGGGCTACATTTTTCAGGCTACTTAAATGATTACAGCTAGATAGCACAAAATTGGTCATCTCTGATTTCAGTGACTGAAGTAATTCTTCTCTCTCATTCGCTCAAGGCTGTGGAGAACTATGTGAGCTATAACACAGGTTTCTCAGTCGTGCCCAAGCAAAAATTTTAATTCAGTTTAAAAAAGACCCAAAAACCAAACTAGTACTTTAGACCAAAATTTTGACAGTTTAGCAGGAGGAGGTGAAGGGGGAGAATAGGATTAGACTTCTGTTAGGTAGCAAGAACATCCAGATTTATTATTGTGAAGATTTATTAAAAAAAAATAAAATCCCAGAGCTTCAGAGTGAAAAAAGCTTTCTTGCTTCAGTGCCTAAACCAACTTCTAATTAATGGGGTTTAGGAAGACATTGTCCTTATGAGTATGTTATCCCCTTAGCTGCCCACTGAAGGATGCCCTGCATGTTGCAGAGAAGCAGATGGTATTGACCACTGTCTGAGACAGCTATTGAACTAAGACTGACTGTTGATCTGGCCCACTATGCCGGTGCTTTTTTAATCTAATCTCATCTAATCTAATCCTAATGCATTTTTCTTGTGTGTCTCAAAAACTCCCAGGTATATACATAAAATCTTTCTTAACAAACTCTTCAATTCCATTTGGAAGTGGCCTTCTGCTTTGAAGTACCCTCCCACCTTATCAATCCAACTATGAAATCTTTGACCTAAACAGTGATGTCATTTGTTATGGGCATGAAATTTCCACCCAGAACAAACAGCTGTCCAATGTAGAGATCAATTACAAATGCTATGGTTTCAGAAGAAACTCTCCTGTGGTTTGGGGACCAAAAGTGGGGGGTTTGTCCAGGGAAGGTGCAAGGTAGCACACAAGAGTGTTTCAGTGTTGTAGAGTCAAGATGAACCATCTGTGATGAGCTGTATGAGGACACCGCAGACTATAGATGAGTGATCATTCCATGGACACAAGATATAGAGAAGAGTCTGCGACTCGTACACCTGGAAATAAATCATGCTATGATTTTTTTTTCTCCCACCAGTCAAACAGTCAGTGTTTTAAAGAAGACTTTGTCATATTTAATAGCACTGTCAACCTTGCAGTTTTTCTGGCCTATTAATAAGAAATTTCAAAATGACACTATGAACTACTATTCTCCCAGAGCTGAGCAAAGCCATTCATTACAAAAGTCTTACCTGAGGTGGGATGAAAGCCTTCATGGTGCAAAAACAATAAACTGAAGTCACTCCCAGATGTGACTTCAAGAGATTTGGGAAGCCACTCTGCCACCTACCTTGACAGCAGCAATTACAAGAGAGGGAATTTTAACCCTTGTGTGCTGATATGGATGTTGAGGCAAACACAGGTTGAAGTCCTTCTCAAAGTAGACTGTTTATATCCTATATATTGTTGCTGCTTTTTTTTGCCTTCCCCCCCTGCCATGTGCCATCTTTGTGTGAAGATAAACAGTTGGCAGGAAATATCCTCTCAAAACAGAGCAAAAAAAGCCTTGAGGAACTTTATAGATAAAATTGTACTTATATTTCCCCACTCTACTGAGAGATTTACCCTGCAATAAAAGGTATGCCAGAAGCTCAGACAGACGAGTACAGACTAATGTCAAACTCCTGCCAGAGCAACTAAATGATCTGACCATGTAGAATCTACTTTCCAATATGTGAGAGATGACTGCCCTAACAGATGACTTAGTTTTAATATTTACTTTTAAGAAGATGTAACAATGAGTTGGTGGGTGTTTGCCCTGTACACAGAACCAGTTTCTCTTGTGTTTGTGTATATACTTGCACCCTCTTAACCAGGTCATCTTCCAATAAAGACAAAAAAGCAAAATAAAAAAAATATCTCTCTGTCCAGATGGTCCAGAAAGCAACTCACAGCTGGCTGAGTCACAAGGGTTAGAGCTGTTGATTTTGTTAAACTATTCACTCTCAAAAATATATTCCTCTCCTTCAAACTCTTCTA
>VZRE01004043.1:0-15005 GCA_013396775.1 Cephalopterus ornatus
CTGCGGCGTTGGGGGGCTGGCGAGGGGGTGGGATCGGGGACACAGAATGGGGCAGTGGGGCAGTCATCAGGTCCAGCCAGCCTGCTCAAAAAGGGCCATCCCAAAGCACAGAATTGCGTCCAGACAGCTCTGGAATATCTCCAGTGTGGGAAACTCCACAACCTCTCTGGGCAACTTGTTCCAGTGCTTGGTCACTGCGCAGTAAAGAAGTTCTTCCTCGTTTAGTTTCTGCCCTTTGCCTCCTGTCCTATTAGTTGGCACCACCGAGAAGAGCCTAGCTCCATTCTCTTGGCACCTTCCCTGTAGATACTGATAGACAATATATTGATTGAGGTCCCCTCAGTTGACTCTTCTCAAGGCTGAACAGGCCCAGCTGCCTCTGCCTTTCCTCATAACAGAGATGCTCCAGTGCCTTGATTAATTCTGTAGCTCAACTTTGTTCCTCTAGCTGGGAGGGAACACCTGTGTCTCCTCTTCCATATGCACTTTGCAGCTGTATTGCAGTGTTTTATGTGAGTGACCACTTTCCTTAGTGTGGAATGCCAGAACATTCCGGAAGGTGTGTGTTGGTGGGGCCACATGCACCCTCACAGACAGGACTCACACCTGTGAGAGTCCCTTCAGCTTATGTCCCTCAACTCTGCTACAGAGCCAGTCTTCACACAGTTTCATAACACCAGCTTATTTTATAATTTAGATTGAACAGTACTCAAAATGACTATCATGAAGTGGCGTCAAAATATGCAAGTGGAATACTGCCCAGCAAGGCTTCTGTTCTGTTCTGTGGTGCCCAGCTTTGCTGCTCCAGCTCCAAGGGCCCCCAGCTGGGGAAGGAAACGCCAGGCAGCACCTTGCAGCTCCAAGGGAGCTCCTGAGTTATTTGGCTGAGGTACCTTGGGAGGAGACAGCAAGTGTGTGGCACTGAGTGCCACCAGTCCCTCTGCCACCCTGTCTGAGCGCTGGTGATGGGAATCTCAGGTTTGTCTTCCAGGCCAGAGTCTCTAGGGGCACCCCGGTCATCCAGGCTTCACATCCTGCCACTAGATGAAAATGTACTCATCCAAATAAACCAGTGTAATAATTTAACTTATTAGAATAGACACAATGATCCCCTTTGACAGCCTCTGTTAATGCTGACAAAGAAGAGCACACACATGCAGTGGCTCTGTGTTCTAATGCGCTGACCTGCATTAATGCCTGCAAATGGACTTGTTTATGTATTACATCCCTTTTCCATGGTGCCACACCTACACCATTACTTTTACCATATTCTTCCTCCACTAAAAAGATAAATGTCTATGAAGTTAGGGTATCTGTTCAGCATAGAAATCCTACAACTTCAAACAAATATAAATAGTAGATATTTGGTCAAGTTCAAAGTAATTTTTATATACTCCTTAATACTCAGAGTCTTAAGACTCTGTGCAGCATTTCATAATACAGTAATACAAGAAAGTTTTATCAATATTGATGATTTGTAAAACAGCATAAAAAAGTCAGATTTATTTCCCTTTTATTTTTTTATGTTTTTAATTGCCTTGCTAACGTAACAATGCTAATTGTTCTTATTAGTAGATCTGCTCAGACAGTTGTTTTCCATCTAGGAGTTGCCTGCCACACCCATTCTTGTTTTCAGGTACACAGCAGCACATAAACAATGTTGTTGCCTCCTGCATTAAAAAATATATAAAGGTTTGGTTTAAACCACTGGAGATCTAATTTTTAGTTGAAGATGTGTATCTACAATAGCTAAATTCAAATAAAATATTGCTAAAGTTATCAGTGTAGCAGAGTACAACACAAGAATTAAAAATTTCCATTCCAGTACCTTCTGCCTATCCAGACAATGTTGCTGACTTGCTTGTTTTTCACTAAGGTGTGATTTGTTCTGCCCATTTACTTTTTTTCCCATGGCATTTTCCATTGTGTGTTTTTTTTTTCCTATGGCTTCACCCATCTAATTTTACCGTGAGGTTAGGTGGAAGCTTTTAAATGAACAGTTCATAATTTTTCCTAGTAGTGTTTCATAAAATTAGACTGATTAAGCAATAACTCTTCAGGTTCCCCTTTTCCTCTCTCAGAGGTGAGTATGCTGTTTCTCACCACTACCTCTAGGATCTCCAAGAGTTATGTTACAAAAATATGCAATTTAGCTGTAAATCTGAAAATTACCTGACTTACATGAGGAAGAATATGCTAAGCAAACATCCAAAATTTTCTCTTAATGTCTCCAGTTCAACCTCTATTAGCCATTTGTGTGGCTAAAAATTCCCTATGCTTTTCTCCTTTTCCAGAATCACCTCAATCACACTGGAGAATCCTGTATTTATTAAGATAACCTGATAAGTCTTCTGGACATAACATTCAACTGAGTTTGGGAAAGTTACTGAAGTGTATATATTCTCTTCCAAGGCAGAGATCATCTGTCCAAACTGAGTGTTTTGAGCCTCTCCTCTTCACAGGGGGAGCTGTGACAGAGGAAAATGAATACTAAACTCATAGTAGAAAAGCGTGAATCATACATTTCCCTTCTTTAATAAAAGAAACACCTCTTTGTCTGAAGAAATGCAGGAGTGAATGAACTGCAGATGTGAAACCAAGAATTCAGAAGGTGTGTTTATGTGCAGCAATGAGTACATAACTATTTTCCAAAAGCAAGTGATTCAGATAATAAATACAGGCCAAAAGGAACCATTAGCTTACCTAGTGCAAGGGTGTCCATTTAGCAGCCTATGACCTACACCGAGCTTGTTGGACCGTTCTGACTGGCTCCTCAAATGGTTTTGAAAGCTGCTTAGTGCACTCACAGCACGCCCAGATCTCCCACATCAGAACCAAATTATTCACCCAGGCAGCTGCAGAATTCAAACAGCTGCAATGTGGCTGTGGCCTTTATTGGTCTCTTCTATTAAAAAAATTATTACAAAATCAACTGCTCATTCCTGTAATGTTATCAATCATTTGCAAGAAATCTTCTCTTTATCGGACGACTCAGCATGTCTCCATTGCACAATGACTCGTTCTGTGCATGAAAAGGTTTTACTGTCATGCCTGGAGCAAGCCAGATGTGTTATGCAAGAGGAAAACATTTCTGTAGAGCCCCTTTGATAGGTATGCCTAGGGAAAAAATATCAGTGCCTGTTTATAAAGTCTTATAGGAAAATAAACATGGGTTGTTCTTCTGACAGAAGTTCTGTTAATCCTCCTTATTTCTTTACTATTTCCAGAGGGAAGGGAAGATATAAGGTGTTAATGAAAGTCAAAATGACAGTGGTAACTGCAAAATGAAATGCTTGAAAACTGTAATGTGTAGAATTGAGGATTGAAGTAAAAACTCCTTAAATCTTGCTCCTGTGACACAAAGGTGTCAGCCTGTTTCTCTGTTATCTTTCTATTTGGAGAGGAAATGCCCAGCTAGGACAGGATGGGCATTCAGTATTATCTGCTGAGCTGCAAGCTCCATGCCAAATCTTATCTACTGTTGACAACCATCATATTTTAGTGACCTCAGAGAGATCAGCTGACTATTGAAATCAGGGAGATCACTGTCTGGTGAACACTGCAACAGAGGGTGGCTGCATTCTAGTGTTCTTATTTAAATATTTTCTTTTATATGATTTTAAATATCTGGAAGAAGCAAGTCCAAAAACTTACTGTCTATCAGTTTCATAAACCATAGTGATTTGGATTCTTGAGAATTATGAGAAGCATGCCTAAAGGTATCGTATAGTGGCTTAGTGCTTAAATAACAGTAGACATTAAGTACGTTGCTATTTTTTTTCTCTTTTTACCCCAGAATATAGAATCATAGATATAAATATAGAATGGGTTGTGTTGGAAGGTTTCTTTAAAGGTCATTTCCCGGTATAAATTCAGCAGCCTTGGCTAGGTCAGTACTTGTCCAGGAAACCTCTTAAGTAAAGCCTCTATCAAAAAGTTATCTGTGTTTATTGTTAAAATACATATATACCATGCCATTTTTTTATTGGTATGCATTGTGCAACATGAGTAGAAATAACATACATAGACATTGTTAATAAAGATTTTGTATATGTAGTTATTACCTCTTCACAGGTGACACAGATTTTTCACCAAATCTTTAATCTGATTTGCAAAATTATTTTTGTTTTGTGGGGGTTTTTTTGATAAGCAACAGTGAACACAGCACATCAGGACATAAAATGTGGTGGCTTTTCTAGCTCTCTTTTGTAATCCATAAAAATCTACAGAGTCTGGAAAGGATTAAAGCTAAATTGTAAGAAAAGCTTTTGACCTAGCCCACAATCAGTGCTGCAGTTCCATGTATTATACATGCAGAAACATTAACAGATAATTTGTGTTTACTCCTCCTTCAGGGCATGTAATCTTCCTAGAAAACTGCAGACCTGTGGATCATACTATTTCTGTGAGAAATTATGTATGATTGATAGATGCATAAAATGTTCACTGCAGGTGAAAGTCTACTTCAGAACCTGGAGACAATCAGGGAAACATTCCACATTCAATTAAGATAACATTAAGAGCAATAAAAAGTTGGAAGGTGGGGCAACTTAGAAATAATTCTTGCCATTATGCAAGGGAATATTGCTTTTCCCATCAAGAACTTTTTTCTTTCTGGCACAGCCTTGCATCCATCAAGTGCATCTTCCATCTGTGCCAAACAGCACCTGCTCTGTGTCACGCTGGCTGGGACTGTGCTGATTGTAACAGCAATGAAAGAACTCCCTTCACAGACGTGCAGCTGGAACAGCTACCAAAGCACATGTGCTACTGAAAGACTACTCAGCTTCTCACTGTTCTGTCATTTAAGTTCTTAAGATCGGCCTCATGCACGATCTGCATTGAAAGCCTCAAACAGTGCCTGAGCTGCCGACTGCATAATGATTTGCCCGAACAGTGGGAGTCTGAAGTCCTACACTTGGCTTCAGGACAACTGAAATCCCTAACAATCCTTTAATTATGTATTTTGTAACTTACCTAGGCATATGTCTGTGTTAAAGAATTAACAAAACTTTTATAATTAACTTAAAACATTTACAGGCAAGACATCATGAAGTCTTTGCAAAAAGGGGGATACAATTAAAAAGCACTTATTGTTAATTATTACTGTAGTGCAATCATGGGATCGCTTATGCGTTTAGTTTTCTGGTCTGTCTCTCCTTCTAAATGCCTGTTAGCTGTGGTGAAGAGAATGTTCAGCAACTTTATTGCCATGATTTTTAAAGCGCTACAGATTTTTTTCACTTCACAGTCATATTTTGTTTCCTCTTCTTGAGCTCTTACAGGAAATCTGGCAAAGATTATGATGCAGGATCAGCACAAAAATCCCTACTTTGTTTTTCCTCTTTTTTCATTTTTTGCTGACAAGAAAAAGGTCAGAAAATTTCAGCTTGCAATTTGATGGCCTGGGTAAAATTCTGATGGTCAAAGACAGATGTGGGAGCTGCTCAGCTGTTCCACCATGAGATGCAGACTGGGCTCTAAGGCAGAAACTGCCACATTCTTAAATACAATCCTTATGACTGTTATATCCCTGATATATTAATAATAACTAGTAAATAATACAAGATGTACAGTAATAATATTTTGAACAGGTCTTCTTGCCAAGAGGCAACCATTAAAAATTGAAAATAGAGGTTAGCTAGAGATGAGGACTTACCAAAGTAAAATGCCAATCCTGGACTCATCTCTTCTGTAGTTCTACAAGAGTCCTTACAAATGAGCATCCATGCAAACCCCTATTGACTGGAAAGCTGTTCAGGTATGTGTGATGACTGTTGCTTGACAGGACCAGGAACCTTTCAAGTTCCACAAGTTGAGCCAGTGCTTTTGAAAAGAGATGAAGAACATCAAAAGTAGGTGTTACTGTTATTGCCTGTAATCAGACAACATGGTATATTGAAGCCTGTTCAGTGTGAGTCCTCAGTCAAGCCAAGAGGTGCATCCAAACACATGTGAACATAAGAAATAATGGTAATTTCATAAAAACAATGAATAGTGGCTGCTTGAATTTTGCAGGACAGATTTTTCCATGTCTTTGCTATTTGCCGTGAGGCGGAGTAGTGTGCCAGTGACTTCCAAAGGTGTCCTCAGACAACATGTCATCATATCTTGTCTACTCTCACTTCTCTGCCTTTCAAATACTGAGTTATTTCCTCTGTGTTGCATTCTACACCCTTTATTCTGGAGTGCTATTGCAGTTCTACTACTCTGATTTTGTCTTTTCCCTCAACCAGCCAAAAACTAGGAGACTAAAGCTGTAGGGAGAACAGGAAGACTGCCAGTGTCAAGGTAGAGCTAACACGTTTGTCAGATATAATGGTCTCTGATCTTTGCTGACCCCTTATCCATGTAAACAGAAGTAGTATTTTGTATTCAAAATTTTACTTTGCCTTCATTGTTACCTTCAACAGCTGCATCTGTGGAAAATAAAATATAGGACTATAATATTCAAAGATTGAGGATTTCTTTTATATATATTTCCTCCAAAATACAGGAAAATGATAAAAAATAATCATATGTTAGTTAATAATTATAATTTTCAGCAGAATGTAAACTCTTCATGAGAATAGAAAATACTTGGATATCTGAAGCTAGTAATAGTTCTTTTTTTTCACTAGTTAGTAGGAATTAATGACAGCCACATTGTATACTCCCACCTGGAATACTGTATCCAGGTTTGGAGTACTCAACACAAGAAAGACATGGACCTGTTAGAACAGGTCCAGATGGGGCCACAAAGATGATCAGAGGGGCTGGAGCACTTCTCCTATGAAAACAGGCTGACAGGGTTGGGGTTGTTCAGCCCAGAGAAGAGAAGACTCCAGTGAGACCTCATTGCAGCCCTCCAGTACCTAAAGGGTATCAAAAGGAGGGAGAGGGACTTTTTATATGGGCTGAGAGTGATAGGACAAGGGGCAGTAGTTTTAAACTGAAGAGGGCAGGTTTAAGTTAGATGTTAGGAAGAAGTTCTTCACTGTGAGGGTGGTAAGGCACTGGAACAGGTTGTCCAGAGAAGCTGTGGATGCGCCATCCCTGGAAGTGTTCAAGGTCAGGTTGGATGGGTCTCTGAGCAACCTTACCTAGTGAGTGGTATCCCTGCCCATGGCAGAGGGGTTTGATCTAGATGATCTTTAAGGTCCCTTCCAATTCAAACCCTTATATGATTCTGTGATTCTATTATATACTCTAGTGTTAAGGCATTTAGCACTTCCAGAAGGTGTGCAGATTACTGTAGGCACAGCCATTGCATTCTGAGTGTGGGTTGCAGACACCAAGTACCAGTACACGAACAACAGGTTAAACACTTGACAAAGTACTGTCTGCTGAAGACACAACTTGTAAGCGAGTATAGCTTTGTTAATAGAAATCAATTCTAGGCAGGGGCCGAATGCCAGTTGTTATTGCTGACTAATAATGGCCCAGACAACAACAGCAAAGGTGTTACTGTAAGATAACTGCTGTAAGTCCTCCTCACATACCAAATCTGTCTTCTGATCTAAATCAGGTAAAAGAAAAAATCTGACTCATCCAGACATCAATCAGTCTGCTCAGGGTTTAATTGTTGCAAGCAATATGTATCAGCACAGCTCTCCCTCTGCTTTTATATTTAATAAACAGTTTCATTCTTTCAGCAGTCCTCAGAAGGTCAGTATTGCTTTACAATATTTGTATAGCTACCACTTCAGGTATTTATGTTTGGAGTTGTTTATAGTACTCAGAGCTCCCTTTCTGTGAAAATGGTTTTAATTCAAAGTGGGAGTAGATGGCTCTCAATCTCAGCTTCCTGTGTGCTACAGCAGCAAGGTATATTTTAGAAGTGAAACCATCACTTGGACTGATCTACTTTTTTATTTCCTCTGCATATTGTTTCAGCAGTTCACATACAATTGGCTACTTAGAGGGCTTTGATCCTGAAATGGCAGAAATTCCAGAATGGGCAGACCAGTAAAAAGTGATTGATTTAGTCAATTAGACCTTCATTACTGGTGGCACATTCACATTCTCTTGCCCTAAGAAGGGACAATATTTTCCCCCACATTCAGCATTCCAAGACTATGCTATTTGAAAAGAAGTATCATCAGCAATCAAAGTTGAAGCCAAAAGTATTTTAGTTTGTCAGACTTCGTTCCATGTGAGACAATCAACATCTTGCACTCAGCTATCTGAATCTGGCTGTAAACACTCCTAACATCTGTTACAGACCATAATGTTTGCAGCTACTCCTGTATTATTCAGAAAAATGGAGCCACAAAAAAGAAATTTAACCAAGAATACATAATCCATTTTTTAATCACAGTTCAACAGTTCTTGAAAAAAAACTGGTTTGTATACAAATCCCTCTTATTGATCAGCTGGACCCAGTTTTCAGTTTTAATGTATTTCACAACAGATAAACAAAGAACAGACTTGAACTTCCTGTTAGATTCACTGTATATTGTCCCTGAATCCCACATATGGGGCTGTCTTAACTTCCGTTCTGTGGCTAGGGTTCAGCACAGTGAACTATGCCTAGATGACCTGTTATAAATCATTAACAAGAACTTGCTGGTACAGGCATTTCTGGTGAAAAGCATTTAAATTTGGTCACCTAGAATGAACTATTGTGGATTTAGCTGATGAATCATTTTCCTCCACATCTCCTAAGGAGAGTTATTTTATGTATTGCTGATGATACTTCTGAAGTTTCGGTTACTATTACATACTCTTGAAGACTTGATCTGTTACTGTAAAGAGAACTGTCTGAATGCAGAATAATTGAGAGTTTTGTTTCACTTTCTTTGTATTCATTGGTCCAGATTTGTAATCACTTTATTTATACATTTTCTCAGTGAATTGTACTGGAGAGCATAAAGCTGCCTGCTGAATTGCTGGTGAAACTGCATCATTCCTTAGGAGGAGGGATCACTGATTATTGTGTGGGATATGAGATCCATATGGGAGGTCTGTACAGATACCCTGCTTTGGGCACCGCATGAATACGTTAGCTTCTTTTTGGTTTACTATCCCAAACACCAAGAGCCTCAGCAGAGTCACACCAAACAAAAGGGATTTTCAGTTTTCCTCTATAGATCACAGGACTGCCAAGTATTACTAAAGGCACCAATAAAGGTACAAAAATACAGGTGTGATCTTCTTAACCACCACTTGGGCGCCACGAGGAAATTTGTTCTTCCTTCAGAGGATAAGAGGACCTCTGGTTTTAGGCCCACTGAGGTGACATGGAGAATCTGTGGGTTGATAGAATTGCAGGATAAATGCAGAAAGTAAACACAGCCAGTAAGGAACTCAAAATACATGTAGGTATTCAGCAACCAGGGTCTGTTTGCATTTGTAATAATTATGACTGAGGACACATAAGAAAATATTTCCCTTCCTAATTACAGTGTACTACAGATAAGTTCAAGTAGAGAAAGGTATTTACTTATTATAATGGAATTTCCGAACAGAAAACCCAAACATTTTTCTACTAGATCAGGGCTCCTTTAAGTCTTATTTTGTTTATCAGTAGAGAATTGCATGTAGCAGCTATATCTTTGTTCACTGAAAAGTCTTTAGGCCTGTATCAGAGGATGTCAGCTTTTGTTCCTTCCTTTGAATTCTGAGAAGTGTGCATTTAGTTATCTTGTGCTACTCTGGATCTCACATGAGAAGAGCATAGATTTACTTTACTTTAATATATCTTCTTACCCTTCACTTAAGTGACCCTTTTCAGCATTTGTTCAAGAGTTTAAGGCCTCATAAACAAATGGAAATTTCTTTATATGAGCATTAAGTAACTCTAACAGCCTGCTGTTGTTGCAATATTTTCCACTCCAAAGTATGAGTAACTACACTGAGTTGACACAGTTGTCTGAAAGGACATGAGAAGAACCAGTAGAAACTTATGATCTGCAAGTGGACTTTGAATTCCCTGTTTGTGACACCTTTCAGTCACAAGAGCAAAACAGACTCTGAAGTCCTAAGGCCTCAGGACAGAATTTGTGCTGGATCTGTGTTCTGCCCCTGTCCTGTCATTGTTTGCACACATTACAAATCACTACAGCAGATTTTAACAGAATGTAATTTCTGACAGCCACAATTCCTTATCCATTTGTAGTATTGTGTTGCTTTTTTTGGGTTTCAGGGTTTTTTTAAGAAATGTGTACATTACTAAACAAGATAACAGAAATAGCAAATTGTATTTGCTCTGATCCTTTGAAACATTTGAAACATGTCAAAAAAGGGAGAACTGCTGTTCAATAAGAAGGGAAGGGGGCTGTAATTTCTACCAGGACTATTATTCTCCCCCCCAAACAAAGTGAGTAGAAACAGGATGATAATTATAAAAATTATTGCTTAAGACTGAGGGCTTGTCCAAATTAGAGTTCATAACTCCCTCCTGCCGTGAAATTGGAACAAATTCAACAACTAAGAAAGTACTTGCAGTGGAAACCAAAATTAAGATTTAAGACAATTGTTTCTTTAGAAGCTATGAACAAAAGGCTACAGAAGCCTATGAACAGAAGGGGGATTAATATAAGAAATTAATAGTCAGATTCTTAGATTATTAATAGCTTTATCTTCTGTTCGTAAAAAAAATGTGGAAGTGGATTTTTTTTCACCGAGAAACAGTAATGCTACAAACTGAACTTTAAACATATTTAATGTTTATACATTTCTAAACCAAATTGTTTAGATCTACCTTAATCCACAGCCATGACTATAGTATTCCCTGCCACTTCCTTTAAGTCAGATAATTGAGTCAGTACAATGCTTTAAGGTAAGGTGAGTGCTATAAAGCAAGATGCTTATGGCTTATCCCTAGGAATGTAGTTGAAGTCACCTTAAAATTATGAAGGTTATAATAAATATAATGTAATATAACACTATATTATACTACATATAGTATTTATTGTCACAGTGTTAATTGCTAACAACAGTTGCTTCTCATCATTGGTAAGGCAACTGAGGGTCTGCAGGGGTCTCTGCATACTCTAAGGGAGGAAATACTAACTTTTCAGTAGTGACCACTGTACATTTCCATCCTCAGTGTGCTTTCCACAGCAATGTAGCTGTTTTATATGTTACCTGCTTCAGCTCAGTTCACTCCATCTGGCCTGTTTGTTCTTCAGGTCTTGCGGGCTTTATGTCTCAGCAGCATTCAGTGATATTACATGTAGTTTATAGGTTTAGCACTTGTTAATCAACCTTGCCCACAAGCAGAAAAGAAAAAGGGGATGGAATATTGCTCTTCATTTGCGAGTACCTCCCCCTGTGTGGCAATAGTTGGGCAAGAAACCAACTGTCAGTCACAACTGAGCTGCATTATTTTTATTAGCCCTAATAATAGATTTATTAGCCCTATTAATAGAATAAATTTTATTATTCCTATTAGTGATTCCTGCTTAATTTCTGTTTGGCTGCTTCCATGCTCATGTAGGAATTGATGGGCATGGTGCATACCACATACTTGCTTCCAGACAACCTTAAAGGACGTTATTAGCACTAAGAATCAACCCAGTCCTGAAGCCAGAGGTCAGCAAATTGTCTATCATTTGGAATAGTAAAGGACATCACAGATATGAGGGCTTGGTCCCAACCCAGCAAAGAATACAAGATGTGTTTCCCTAACAGTATAAGGAGTATAAACACATTCCATCTTTTAAAAAAACTTCAGGCCCAGTCTATCTGTTTTTTGCATTGTATGTTCCAAGACTATTGAATAAAAGTTCAGATTTTCCTCATTCTTTCCACTGACTAGAGCATAGGACTTCTACAGCATAAAACCCCAAGGTCAGCAGTTCTTTTTCTTACACCCAGTCAGAAGTACAAAGCTTATCTGTGCAGAAGACAGTCTCAGGCCATAGAACTATGCAATATCAATCTCACCACTGTAAACTCTTGAGGGCACACCCAGTTTTTAAACATTTATTTCCCCATAAACACAGGTAACATTGAAGGAAATCAAACCCAAGCAAACTGCTATCAAAGTAAAACACCCCATGCATAAACTATTCTCTCACCGAGGCCAAAGGGTAAGGAAACAGTTTAACCTGAATGTCTGCAGATACCTCAGTGATGAGGCTGTAGCTATTGCCAGTTATATAGCTATTGCTAGAGCTTCATGACTTCCCTGTAGCTACATTGATTTAAATGGCTGAAGTTCTGGGCTCTAACTTTCAGCAAAAGTTGATACACTGGCAAGTTCTACAGAAGAAAGTTTGAAAGAAGAGTGATGTAATAAAGAGCAGCTGGGCAAAAGGAGCTCCGTACGCACATGCCCTTAGACAGAGCACACCATTCTCTAAGGCAAATACCAGATAAAGCACATGAGAAAAAAACCTGCTAGCTCAGCGTTTTTATAGACAGAGAAGTACCTTCCCCCCTCACTGTGGTTACCACTGTGCTCAGAAAATAATGACTCTTTGGCCCATCCCCCTCCCCTGACTGTACCACTACCTCTAGCTGACTGGGGTGACCAAAAAACCGCATAACACGATATCTGAAGTCATTATATTAAAAATACTTTGCCATTATGCACCATAAAGGCTTTCCACTTGGACTTAGTTAATGGAGAAATATTTTGGCTCTTTTTGCTAAAGGCGTTTTCTTTGCTTCCAAGGTTGTTCAGAAAAAGCTCCCTGAACTTTGAACCATATCTGCAAAGTGAGATAAACAAGAGCCGTATAAATACCACAGCCCTTTTCCCCACACTGTTTTCCTCTGCAGCAGTGCCAGGCAGAGCTGCCAAGAAGAGGGAGGAGGAAAAGGGTAAGTGTGCTGGGTTTGCTGTGAAAGAGCTTCATGACTTAAGATTTGGCAGAGTGTCTGCTTGTTTCTTTGGCTGAAAAGGCTGACTGTGGAAATTTCCATTGGAAACAAACCATGGAGTTGAAATGTGAAGAGAAGTATAATGCAGAACATAGCTCTCCTGTGGTTCACAGGGTGAGACAGCTGTTGCTGGGCACTATATGGCAGTGCTCTAGGAGGCTACTATAAGGGCATAGAAGGATCTCAAAATGTTCTAAGAGTTCCATGTGTGTCTAATGGATGCAAAGGCAGGAGATTTTCCTGATATGTGGAAAGAGTGGTATCTATTGGACCGCAGTTTAGTCTTTAAAGTACTGTACTTGAAATGCTTTTGGTACAACTGAAGAAAAGAAACATTAGGGACAGCTGGATTTCACAAATGCAGCAGCCGGCTCTTGTTTTAAAAGATCAATTATTAAAATGTTTTAATTTTCCTAGAATACGATAAGATTAATGAAACACTTGTTATTTATCAGACCTTGTTGTTTCCAAACTATTCTGTGTTTGCTGTGAGACTTTGATGTAAGTGAAGTTATACAATTCCACAACCTGGGACATGTTGGAGAGCAGCTTTATAATTTTATGTATTTCTTGATAATGAGTATTTTCTGAACTTTTTAAGCCAAAACTGTATTTAATGTTTTTAACTGTATTTAATGTATTTAATGGAATAAAAAGAGAAGGTAATTACGGAATTTCTCATGTGCTTTGATTTTCATAAACATTAAAAGGACGAAGTGTGGATAGGAGATTTTGTAAGATCTGAGGAATCCTGAAACTCAGTCTTCATTTCCTGTTTGTGCAAAATTGTTTCTAGTGCTTGTCTTTTTAGGAGATTTTCACAATGGGATCCAAATACTCCAGAAAGACTGGGGAAAATCTTGAAATATTTTTTTATTATTTTCTACCAGGTTCTGTAGTACTTGCTGGGTACCGAAATACAGTGTTGGTGCATGTACTTTTAAGTTAGTGGAATCACCCTTGAATCTGGAGTGAACTGGTCTAGATTCTTATTACTGTAAACTGTCTCAGCACAACTGATTTAATAAAAAACAAGAAACAGGCCACTTTAAAATCACTGATGTAAAAAACAACCAAGAAGAAATTACAAAGAGGAAGAAATAACTTAGTCTGATTAGTAGTATTAAGAGAAAATGCAATTATTCTGAATGGTTATTTTCAGCTGTTCAAATGCAATAACAATCCCCTCCAACAACAATAACAGCAGCAAGAAAAAAACAACAAAAAAACCCAACCAAGCAAAAGTACTTGCATGTTTATTATAAGGGAACTCTATTGCAAAATCAAAAACATTGAGCAGTAAACAAAGTAGCTCAAATTTATTCTTGAATGTTTGATTTTTTTCTTATTTTTTAGACTGAATGGAGCCAAAATGCTGCTGTGTTTTCTTAGAGGAATTTCAGAGTCTGCATTTTGGTATTGATCTCATTTTTATTTTCTCTCTTCTCAGGGAAAGCCCAGCCATGTGGGCAGGGCTGGGGCTAGTTCTGGCTCTCTGCCTCCTGCCAGGAGGAGGGGCTGAGGTCCAGAACTGCCAGGAGGCCCCAGAATGGCGAATTGGGGAGGAGAATCCAATGCTGAACTCTAGAGGCACAGTGACGGTGGTGGCTCTCCTCCAGGCTAGCTGATTATTGTGCCTACTGCAGGCTTCCAGGTAAGCATAAATGTCTTCCGGGTTTTTGTTACCCAGCTGAGGATACTATGTGTGCCCTACCACAATGCACTCAATGAACTCTGGCTGCCTCAAATGCCACCACTACAGCTGGAATGTGTGACCTAGTGATCAGCTTCACTCTCAGCACGAGGGTTCTGTGCCAGTGGATAAGATTCTTTATCTCTTGACTTAGTCCTGACCGACAGATCATCTTCTCCAAACTATATTTACAACCTATTAGTGTGATCCACTTGACATTAAGGAAACCCAAACCACACAAAATCCCAACAGAAACAGTTCCTCAAGATTGTGCTTCAATTAGCAATAGATGATTAAGACAGCGAAGATGCTGAAGCCAAGAAACATCACAATTCTCTAACATGGCTTGATCACATGAAACAGATCTGTGATCACTCATTTCTTACATAAGATCTGTAGGGGAAACAACAAATCAAAACGTGATTTTAATGTGCTTTTCCAGTCTGTGTTCAGAAGTCCTATATATATGTCATTTGCAGATGACACCAAGCTGGGGGGG
>VZRE01004046.1:0-53105 GCA_013396775.1 Cephalopterus ornatus
GTTGCCCACAGAGGTGGTGGACTCTCCATCCTAGGAGATAGCAAAAGCCACCTGATCATGGCCTTGAGCAGTCAGCTCCATATGACCATGCTTTAGCCAGGGCTTAGGACCCCATTACTCCAAGGTCCCTTCCAACCCCAGCCATCCTGTAATTCTGTGATCCATAACTGAGAGCAGAAGCTAGTCAGATCGCTAACCCCTATGGACATACTTGTGGTCCATGGCACGGGGCGTGTCGCTCTGGAGGTAGTTGTCACTGCAGGGAGAGAGAAGCAAGTGAGAGTGCAGTGCTTTGCCTAAGAGGATCACCCTGCTGGGAGGCCCCCATATCCAAAGGAAAGCCCGGGACAATAAAACCCAAACCCCATGGTGGGTACTGTAATGAGACAGGACTGAGCAGCTGCAGTGTCAACTGCCCCAGCACTTGCTCAAGGGCATCCCCACTGTGGCACCTTGAAGACCCATGCAAAACCTCTCCCACTGAAGAAGTGGCTGCTCAGTCACAAAGGATCCCAATCAATCCCGTGTCATCCTGAGCATCAGGGATGTTACCCAGGCTCTGTAAGGGCAGCCCACATTTGCGTCTTCTGCTCTGATGAACACAGAGCATCCCAGAGGTAGAACACCTCGTGGAAAAGTAGTATGTAAATAGAAAGCTCTGATTACCTGCTGTCGGAGGCACTGTTAGTCCTGAGTCTGCAAAGAGAGAAAACCAGAGGGTGTGAGGCACTCAGATTCCTCATCTCCCCTCAGAGTACATACTATAATCTCATGGAGAGCATCCATCTCATGGATGCTATGAAGGCATCCAGGGGGAGGATGTCCTGGCTAAAAACTATCCCCCTCCTCACTCTACACAGGAGCAGTCTGCTTAATCCCAGATATCCTGAGCACAGTCTGCAAGTGCAGGAAGAGTGCTCCCTCTGAAACACGGGCCCTTTCATCAGTTTTACATGGACCTACAACCCACTGCTGCCCTGCAGAGCACTGAGCAAGGGCTGGACAGTCTTCACCCAGCCTCACACAAACTCCAGGTGGGTTTTCTTCAGAAAACTGCCCCCAAAACAAAAAAACCCACCTGAGCATATGACAGAAGCATCTCCATGATGACAGACATAGTACTGGTAGTTGTAGGGGCACATCCACAAATATTCTTCATACCCTCCACAATTCACCTCCGTGATCACGTATGGGTATGAGTTGCTTGAAGGGAAATTGTGCATCACTCCAAGGGGTGATCCGCAGCCAAGCTGCCTGCACACAACCTCAGCATCTTCCATGTTCCAAAGGTATCCACACACCTTCTCCCACTCTCCGTAGTACAGGATTTCCACGTTGCCTGCACAGCGGTTCGGCCCACCACTCAGCCTCAGCGACAGCTCTTGGAGAGACACAGACCTCTGCGTCAGGCCAGCACAGCTCAGGGCTGGCAGGACCTTCCTGGACTCCCACGCTGAGGGAGGGACAGGCCGAACCAGCAGCAGGTCCCATCCCCATGCCCAGGGCCACCAGAAGGGCCTTGGCAGACACACTCACCATCAGCTATGATTGGAACTGTGGAGGAGAACAAGGAGGGAAAAAACCACAAAAAGAGAAAATTAATTAGGACAAATTATCTGGGAGCTGTCAGTGCTCTCTACCCTTTCCCCAGTGAGTCAAGTTCTCAGTGAAGGGCACATGTGATAATTTTTTTTATTTCTAGCAAGGAGGTTGGCTGCTGGAGGGCAGACCATCCCTGAGTTCCTAGCTCCTGGATAATTTACTTCTTGTGTACATCCCTGGCCCCACCCTAGGGCAAGCGTGAGATTTTTCATCATAATAATTTGTTCCCAAGAATAAATACTATGAAAAAAACACAAAGCTAGCACTATCATGTGAAGTAATATTATGGTAAATTCTACTTACAAGTCGTGGGGTCAACTGTTGTTGAGGGAGGTAGTGTTTCTTCTAGAGAAGAAAAAAACGTAGATACCATATGTGAAGGCCAAAAAGGCAAATATGATATGAAACTTCCTCAAACCCTGTTTCAGTCTCCAGCAATTAGTAGCCAATAAATTTTAGATCATTTTAGTAAATCACAACAGTTTTTCCTTCCATTAACCATCAAATCTCTTTGTGAACCCACCAAAAACCTGCAACTGGCCCGGAGAGTGCCAAGTGCCCTTGAAGTCAGACCAGTTTTCTCAGGGTACCCAGCCCTCTGAGCTGGAAGACAGGGATGGGGAGCAGAATGAAGCCCCCATAATCCAAGGGGAGATTGTCGGGGACACCCACAAATCTATGGGAGTGGATGGGAACCACCCAAAGGTGATGGAGAGGCTAAGCCTAGAAAAGAGAAGGCTCAGCAGTGGGACCTTATTGCTCTCTACAACTCCCTGTCAGGAGATTGTAGCCAGGTGGGGGTCAGTCCCTTCTCTGACCTAACAAGTGATAGGACAAGAGGAAATAGCCTCAAGCTGGGCCAGCGGAGGTTTAGATTGGAGATTAGGGAAAATTTAATCACGGAAAAGGTTGTCAAGCCCTGGAACAGGGCAGTGGTGGGGTCACTATCCCTGAAGGGATTTAAAAGACATGTAAAAGACATGTATAGGTGTAAATGTGTGGGCCCTGGTTTAGTGGTGGGCTTGGCAGTGCTGGGTTAATGGCTGGACTCCATGATCCAAGAGGTCTTTTCAAACTTAAACAATTCCCTGATTCTATCTGCTGGTGTCACCCGATTTGATCAGAAGCTGATGGCTCTGCTACTGGCATGAGAATAGGCTGTGAACAGCTGCCTCTCCCTCCCTTTCTCCAAACCAAAGAAGGACAAAAATCCTAACAGAAATGAGGGTGACACAAAAAATCTGGGGAGATGGTCAGAGCAAGGCCAGTGACAAGGGAGGCTGCACATCCCAAAGCTCCCTGTCATGGATTCTGCTCACGTTCCCACTACATCTAAGCTTCTCTCACTCCCTTCCACTCCCAACACCACTGATTTCATCAATACCATGCTGCTGACTGCCACTGGAGTCAGTAACAAAGAAGAGTTTTCCCTGCTAAGGCTCCTGTACAGCTGATGGAAAGCCTCCAGGTGGCACTAAGAGATCGAAGGTGTCCCATAGGACAGGGCTCTGGCACCCGGAGAAAGGTGATCTCCTTCCTAGTGCTTCCGTGATCAGGTAACAGCACCAAATGTATCAAAATTAATAATCATAATCCAAATTAATAAGAGCATTTCATGTATAGGTCATTGCAATATAGTCTACAAACCTGCATTCAGTTAAAATTTGTCTGTGCAAACTGTGGATAACTTTGCTCTGGGCTTTCAGATACTCAGAAACTGCTGCATTTAGACAGACTCTGTTTTTAACATGGCACTGTGATCCCAAGGTGTTAACCCAAGGACTGACTTGATTAAGCTCTTCATTGCAGTGATGGTTCTCATTCTTTCTCTGAGAAGAGGGACACACATTCACTTATATGCTGCGTTTTAAGTGCACGTGTGTACTACCACATAGATTCTGTATGGGTGCATTCAGACCTGGGAGCCCAGTCTGAAGGATGCTGAGCCCCTGACTAAGTTGGTGGGTTGGCTACGCTGGCTACAACTAAACTAGAAGAGTTTTCAAATGCAAGCGTCAGCCTGGAGAGAATATTTAGCAATGCCAATTCTACGAACAACGTACATTTTTATGTAACTTTGAAGTTACCTGTTGTTAGAGGCCTTTCTGGTACAACATCTCCTGTTGTCCAAGCTGCAGACAGTGTCAACACAAGCAAAAACAACAACAACAACAAAATTAAAGAACATTACATGAATTAAGTAATGAGGATGGGAAGTTTGCATGCACAGGATCCCCTGGTGGCACTGGCAAAGGGATGTCACCTGTTTTTCAAGGGAGTGAGTTAGTTCCAGCTACTCTTGGTGATAAAAATCCTTCTGTATGAACAACCTGAGAGGTGGGAATATGCTCTCACTGATTAATATCATGTATCATAAAACTTATAACATTGGCTCTCAAACTCACAGTATATGTATTTAAAGTGATTTCTGGATGCAGAAGATCCTAACAGGGGCATGTGTAATATTTTCAGTTATTAGGGTACTTTACAATGCATCCCACCATGCTGCTCCTCATGCATGCAAGACTTTAAACGTAAATTAATTAGATGGTAATGAAAGGATTAAACAGTAACTCAGTATTTTCCAGCTGAACATCAACATTCCAGCTTAGTTGTCAGTATTACTAATTGCACCTCAAATATCTGTGGAGGGAGTAAATAATAAGGGCCTTAAAAACCTGAGGAAATAGCCCTGAATGGTTATTTCTTTCCACCCTGTACGTGGGAGCACAGAAAGGGAAAGCAGGTTTTTGATTTCGGATCATTAGACCAAGCCAAGCTCGTTCCAGAATTTTACACCTGAAAGAGGAAGGGATGGAAAGACAGCAGCTGTGGCAACACTTCTGGTCTTTTCCCCATCCTACCCTCCTGCATAAAGAATGCAACAGCAGCTGCTTAAAAAGAAATGCCTCGTCTCTCCCAGCACCATGCTGGCACTCTGCTCAGCCAGGGAAGCCTCACCTGAAAAATGGGAAAGTGTTTTTTGAACACAAAAAGACTATTTTACCCTGTTGGAAGTATCCTCCCTCCCATCAGACCCCCCCAGTGCCTCTGCAAGCAAATCAAATTACACCTGTAAGAGGAATTAGCCTGTGGGAAATAAGAATAAAAAAAAATTACAGTAATTCCTATTATATTCTAATAAATACAATAATAATAGGATAGGGATATGGACTATACTTGTTTTATCTACGGTACTCTGTTATTAAACACCAATGTGTTGGTCGCAGCAATGTACCTAATCAAATACAAACTCCGTGGTTCAAATTGCACCTCTTTAAAATAAACATATCTTTAGTCCAGAAAATACTTAATAGTCTTTAAATCCATCACCTCAATATAAAGAATTGGAAAATTATATCATTGGCTTTACAGTATATTAATTTGATTTTATTTTACTGGGCTCTTTACAAAAATGGTGAGAAAAAAATTAAATTCATTAAGCAGTTTCAATAAAATTGATTTGCTCAGCTCACAGGTTTGACCTGCTTGTGGTTTTCAAAAGAACTAAGCTGTGCTGGTAAATCCTCTTTTACCCTTAAATCTCAGCATTATCCTGGAGCGAAATACAGCCACGGAGGTGATCAGAATTGAGACTTGTTACCTGCATCCACCTGAATTTGAAGACTTATCATCACCATCCAAGACAAGATCATGATGGCAGCCATCTCCCTGGAGCTCCTGGTACAGGAGGGCGCCAGAATTTATAGGCAGGGACCACACTAAAGGGTGTAGCTCAGCAGCCCAATCTCTTCGCTTCAGTAGGTCAATACCACATTCCCCACTGCTCTCACTTCCCTGACTTCCATGGCCATATGTTTGATTTGTTAACCAGGATTTATAGCTTCCTGGTTCTGCAGTAAGACACCACCTGACATCCAATTCAGGGGCAGCAGCAGAGATCAGAAGTTGTTGCAATAGCTGCTATTTTTCCACCCCATCCCTCCTTGGCTGTGAAGTTCAGTTGTGGTCAGTTATGTAACATGTCCCTTTCTTGCTCTTAGGTTTGAGCTGAATCTGAGCCAAAGCTGCTTTTTAAGGCAGTGTAAAAGAGCTTTCCTTTTTGGGACTGCACACGTGGAAGGGTAAGACCGTGGTGGGAAACAGTCGAGGGCTTATGGAGACCCTTCATGCTGGCCTAGACTCTGGTACACCCACCCGCTGCTGGGAGGGCATCAGACAGAGACAACCATCATGTCTCCAGTCCCTGAATGTTGTTGTGAAGGTACAGTTTCCAGGAGTGAGTCAAATCATTAAGGTTGGAAAAGACGTACAAGATCATTGAGTCCAACTGTCAGCACCTACACCATATCCCCCAAGTGCCACACCCACATGACTTTTGAACACTTCCAGGGATGATGATTCCACCAGTTCTCTGGCCGTCCTGTTCCAATGCTTGACAACCCTTTCGTGAAGGAATTTTTCCTAGTATCCAGCCTAAACATCCCCTGACACAGTCTCAGACCATTCCCTCTCATCCTTTTATCACACCTAATTTACTACCATGTATTTCTCAAATATTAGTTACTTACCAACTTTCTAGAGGTAGAAGAATTTGGAATTAGAATGCTGAGTTGCCTTGAATTCCCCCAGACTGCATTTATGAGTATTTCTGTCCCAACAGATGTCACAAAAACATGCAGTAAAAGTGAGTGTCTCCCTCTTTTTCTGCGCTCCCCCTGTTCATCCTTCAGTGTGGTCTGTCATCAGCAGGGCAGCAAGAATCAGTATGTTTAAGCTCTACAAACTGTCTACAGCAAATGTGAAACCCCCAAAGAAATATTTTAACTTTTGTTCCAAACTCAAGCCGAAATTCAGCGGTCATACACTGATCGTTGTTAAAAGGTACAACCCTTCCCGGAGAACAAGGAGTGTAAGTCTGGGGATAAGGACAAGTATAGAAAATAAAGGAAAAATCATCCCAAATTCACTGTTTCTGAAGGCCTTAATAGCAATACAGATCACTTGACACAGTCCTCCCACTGGGATTTACCACATATTTAAGGTAACAGTTAAATAATGGCATCCAATGGAACTCTGCAGTGGATTTTTACAAAGAGAAATTATCATGGTTGGGTTTCGGTGGATCCAAGTGCCCATCAGAGAACCTACATTTGCACAGGACTGCTAAATTTGGCAGTGTTTGGCAGTGCTAAATTTAGCAGTATAGAAAACCACAAAATCACAGAAATATTTAGCCTGGAAGGGACTCTGGAGGCTGTCTGGTCCAACCCCTGCTTCAGAGTAGGGTTATCTTCAATCAGTCAGTCAACTTTCCAAATGTCTCAGGGTCTTAGTTATTTCTGTAATGCAGAATTCCTCATTTTCTTTTATAGAAACAGTGTGCAAAACCTTCTAATCAGTAAAAATTTGACATGGTGGTTGTTCCTACTGTTATTTTTGGATGGGTTTGGATTTATTACTGATTGGTAAACATACTACTTCTCAGAAACCCAGAAACAGGTTTCTTGTGCCTCATGAAACATGCAATGCAACTGCCTTGGACAGCCAGCACCCAAACTCAACCTCACACAGCAGAGGAGAGCCAAAAGAAGATCAAAAGGAGAAAGGAATCACAAACCCCATTGTGAGAAAGGAGAAAAATGAAAGGATTGGTTTGTTAGACATGCAAACAGTTCATTGACTTTGTAAACACAGGTAGACTTTTCTTCTCATGGTTTTGCAAGACAGATGGAGGAAGTGGTCATTTGGAGGGACTGAAGGAAGTAAGGGATGTGGCTTGGTAAACAAATTGGGGCAGCGGTTGCATACCCAGAGAGATGAAAGAAAAGCAGAAGCACTAAAAACACTGAAAACTCAACAAAAGCTGTTAATATTTGAATGTAGAAAGACAACATGTGAGGCAACTCCAAACAGAAAGGCTGAGGAAAGCTCAGGATGTCCACACAGCCCCCAGTGGCAAGGATCACTGCATGGCCATCCCGCTCCAGGACTGGTGTTCCCTGCATGGACCCCAGCATCCCAGTTCCTCTGTCCCTGGATAAAAAGGAAGTGTGGTGGATTGACCTTGGCTGGCTGCAAGAGACCCACCTGGCCCGTCTCCCATTCCTCCTCCTCAACAGGGCACAGCAGGGCACAGGAGGAGAAAATAAGGTGGAAAAGTTGGGTTGAGATAAGGACGGGGAAATCACTTACTGTCACACGGAAAACAGAATCAACTTACAGAAATATAATTTCATTGCCAATTAAAATAGAATTTGACAGCAAGAAACAACTTAAATAACAACTCCCCCAGTGTTTACCCAGGCTCAGCTTCACTTCTTCATTCCACTCCTGCACCTCTCCCCTCCCTGAGTGGCACAGGGGGACTAAGAGGAGTGGGGCACTGTGGTCAGTCCACAGAAGTTTGTCACTGATGCTCTGTCCTCCTCACTCTTTTCCCATGCTCCACTGTGGGTCCTTCCCACAGGCTGCAGTCCTTCAGGATGATCCAAAATGAGCTCTCGATGGCCACAGCTCCTTCAGGAAATGCCCTCTTGCTCCAGCACAGGGGCCTCCAGGGACTGTGGGGCCACCTCTGGTCTGGCACATGGAACAACCTCCTCCTGCTCCATCTTCTCTAACCTTGGTGTTTGCAGGGCTGCTCCTCACATGTTTTCACCCCTGAATCTTCATCCCCTGAGTGGCATTTTGTACATTCTTCAATATATTTTCCCAGAGGCACCACCCTGAGGTGGGACTGTTGCAGGGCTGCCTGGAGCATGTCAAAGCACCAGAGATCAAGACACCAGTTGGCACACATCGAAATGACCCCTTCCCTTTAATGTACTGCTTCATTTGCAGAGGTCACTACATGGTCACTGATACTGCAGAAGAAAACTGAAGAGCCAGTGGCAAAATAGTACAGTGCTATTGACCTGTTTTTTTGCACAAAAAGGTGTTTCTTCCCACCAGGTAGGATGGCTGACGGGATGGGGGATTTTGTTGACTCCTGGCTTGCTTCGCCAGAGCTGGAACTGGATGAAAACATGTGCAGACACTAGTTTCAGTTTGGATTCATCATTGCTTTAAAAGTCAACTAAGCAGAGAAATGCTTGTCCTTTGGGTGGGAGAAAGGATGCAAGGTGTTCACGCTTTTTTATTAATTATTATTAACATTCAGTTCCCACCAACTCCTTTAAATTTAACTGATACCATAATTTCTAGCGCAGCATCAAGGATGTTTCCCTGTCATAGGACACGTCAAGGGCCAGAAAGCAGGTACCAATCACTCACCCCAAGCTGAGACAGCCTCCATGGCACACCCCTTCAACTGGTCCCCAACCTCTCTCCCCATTTTTCAGTTTCCTTGCTCCTCTGTCCAAAGCTTTGTTTGCACAAGTGTTACCGAAGCAAATTGTAAGGCAGAAATGGTTTCATTGCATAAGGAAATCAAGATTTATGATTAAACTATGTTTGCTTTGGGTCAGTGAAGATTAAATGATTTAGTCAGACACCAGAAACAGCCGTGCTACCTGTCCATGGGCATACCAGCTTCCCTCCTCACAGAGGTCTCCTGCCATCTCTGCTGCACTTCCTTTCAGTAATGGCCATTTCTCAGTGGCCATAAAGTGTTCCTTAAGCACAGTGGTGCACCTGGCAGCATATAAACAAGAAAAAACACTGTAAAACTGACTTTTCCTGTAGAAGACTTGCTGGCACTCCTCAGTCCCTGGCCTCTCTGGCTGCTTTGCTCACGCATACAGCCCTTCCTCTAAAGATTCCTCCACATCCTTGACAGATTTCCTCAGCACCACTGCAAGCTTTTCTTCAGTCCTCCCACAGTCTCCCTTGTTATATAGCTGTGGCTGTGTTCACTATGGATGCCTGAGAGCCCATGCACAGCTGCAACAGAACCAATTAAAGATGTTAATTCATTGCAATGTCCAACAACAGAGGAGCTGTGGGCAATCACATAGCCACTGCAGTCCCCACTGCATGGCTACAGGGGTGTCTTCTCTTTTCATTTCTCTTATACACCCTCTTTCTCTTGACTGGCAGTTTCTTTCACAGCTCTCTCCTCTCTGTTCTGTTGCTGGCTCCCTCTTCTCCAGGAGGCATGACATTCAGATCCACACTGGCAGCTCACAGGAGGTCTCCATGCAGGAGAGCAGAGAGTGTTTGTCCAAGACCTGTGCCTGGTGTGTTACGGGTGAGAGCATCCAGGTAAGCAGGTGGGGACAGCTCTTCGTGAGAGCCAAGAGCTCTACAAGGAAACAGTCTTATTGATCTTATGATACTTTGGATCTATGGCATTCCTGAACAGCAACTGTACTCCAGCCAGAAAAATGAGGAGAAAAAAGGCTCAACACAAATTCAGGTTGAATTCAGCAAACAGTTTCATTTGAGTAAAATGCTAAAGTGTGAAAAAATTCTGTTCTGTACCTGTCATAACAAAATGCTTCAAATACAGTTGTTGGACATTGACTCAATCTATTCTTTAAAGCTTGAAGAACCTTAGAGCCTTACAACACAGTTCCTTTTGGGCAGGATAAGATTACAGCCAAAAAATTAATTATTCACCAGCTCTGCTATTATTGAACGGCTTTTGCATGCCTGGAAGGGACATTGTGCTGTTGAGGAAGAGAGGGGACATGGATTACCCAGGAAAGGGGCTAGGCAGATGATGATGAAAGACACGGAACTTGTGCCTAGTCTCATTTTGTACTGTTCCTCATCTGCTTGGTTGCATCTCCTCTGCTTCCATGCCCCCTCCCTGTCCCAGACCTCCACTGACTCCAACCCACCCCAATTAACGAACACCAATTCTGGGAATGCAATCAGATTTGCTTACCCAATGTCAGTATGAGGTAGCAGAAATCAAGCACTTTTACCTTACAGCGAGGGGATGTTGTACGGAGCAGGAACTGTTTGATCTCTGTTTACTTTCTGATAGCAAACACCGCAATGTTTTACACAGCCCATCAGAGCACAAGATATGCCTTTATATGAACGTACACTCATCACTCCTTAAGTCAACACACACAGACCTGCAGTTGGTAAAGGCAGATGAAACAGATGAAGGATCAATGGCAAAATCTCAATGGTGAAGGAAAGATAAATGAAAATTTTAATCTCCAAGAATGAACTTGTCATTATGAAGTCTCAATACCTAAGATTTACATAAGCAGTTACTGCAACACAGACAATAATGAGACCTAGAGCAGGGACTGGGATTGATTCTTCCATACTTTTAAACAACCTTTAGTCACTGCTAAAAAGCTGTTCCTTACCTTGCAGTCCTTTGTGTCTTGGCATCATGCAGGTAGAAGCACAGAGAATTCTCCTACTCTGGCCAACTGGTAATCAAGTGTTTAATTTGGTTTTCTGGGATCACAGATTAATTTGACTGCTTCTCACCTTGGGTATTTCTTTGCTGAATATGCTAGCTCTTAAGCCATTTTAAGGTGGGAACCACCCATGCTCAAAAAGAAAATAGCTTCAGCTTTGCTATCTGTAAGTGCCCTCATCCAGGTAGTCACTGATATCACCCACTGTTTCAGACTTTTTAGGCAACTAAATGTCTGAGTCACAAAAAAATATATATAAATACCTTCAAGGTACTGATCGTCCAAGGCAATTGATGTCAGCAAGAGATAGGGAAGTTCAGATTCCATCCATCCCACATCTCCCTTGAATCTTGCCTTGTGTTTGTTGAACAAACCTGATCTATTATCCTTGAAGGCAGGGAGACCCTGCAGAGAGTTTGCTGAACTGAGGACTGGGGCATCACCAACCACGTGAAGTCCAACAAAGGCAGGTGCTGGATCCTGCACCTGGGATGGGACAAACCCAAATGTACAGACAGACTGGGGAATGAGATGCTGGAAAGCAGCGCCGGGAAAGGGCCCTGGGAGCCCTGGTGGGTGCCCAGTTGGCCATGAGTCAGCGGTGCCCTGGCAGCCAGGAGGGACATCCCTGTCCTGGGGCATCAGGGAAATCACCGACTGGGCCAGGGAGGGGATTGTCCTGCTCGACTCTGCCCTGGAGCGGCCTCACCTGCAATATTGGGGCACTTTGGGATGGCACAATATAAGAAAGACATTGAGCCATTAGAGAGTGTCCAAAGGAGGGCAGTGAAGATGATGAAGGACCTTGATTTGAAGCCGTGTGAGGACACTGAGGGCACTTGGTGTGTTCAGCTGCAGAAGAGGAGACTGAGGAGAGACCTCAGTGCAGTCACAACTTCCTCGGGAGGTGAGGACTGAGCTCTGCTCTCTGGGGACTGAGGACAGGACCCAGGGAATGGCCTGGAGCTGTGTCAGGGCAGGGTCAGGTTGGATCTCAGGAAAAGGTTCTTCCCCCAGAGGGTAGTTGGCACTGACCAGGCTCCCCAGGGCAGTGGGCACAGCCCCAAGGCTGACAGAGCTCCAGGAGGGTTTGGATGATCCTCTGAGGCACAGGGGGTGACTCTTGGGGATGGTCCTGTGCAGGCTAAGGGCTGGACTTGATGATCCTTGTGGGTCCCTCCAACTCAGCATATGCTGTGACTCTGTGAAACAGCAGAAGTTGAAAAAGGCAAGCAGTGACTTGCAGAAGGAGGGTAGGTCCAAAACATTTTAATTTTTGCTGAAGCCAGAAAGGAAAACAATTAGCAGAATGATCCCTTAAACCACAATCCATAAAATTTCATTGAAAAGTAAAAATGTTACCATAAACTTAAGGACAACCCGAAGCATTTGACCAATATCACAACTTGAAAATTTACATTTTCTTGTTAACTAAGGGCTCTAGACCCAAAGTTGGTGCTAATATCCACAACCTGTCATGAATTGCTTCACCCCCAAAAATGACAAAACATTTTGTTTTGTCATTACATAAAGTTTAACACTGCTATCAAACAAATATTGACAATCTTCCTACGTAGTTTCTTTCCCATCATATAAAGAAACAGTTCTATGTATTATTAACACATGCTTTTTGCCTATCCAGTTTGGCCAACTTCCTAAACAATCCATCCCACCTAGTTCTGAATTAAAGACAATAGTTTCGTTAATTCGGCTGGGCTGATCACTGCTAGTTATAAATTTAGCAGTTGTGCCTCCTTTTCCCAATATGACCCGTAATCACACCAAACACTTCTGCCATCCTGACAAAATAAATAAAATCACAGCCAGACAAAAAAAAAAAGTCTAAGCTAAGGGCATTTGTATTAAAAAGGAGAGAGTGTATCCATAAAGTCATTTAAAAGGCAAAAAGGAAAACACAAAAACGTCCTTCACGAGGGGAACAGCTGTTTGACCAGCACGGACACGTGACTGGGTTCTGCAGTGGTATTCAGAGGCAAAACTGACTTCCAGCACCAAATGCCAGAAATCCAGGCAATTAAAACTGTGCCCTTGGAGCCTCCCACTCACAGAGACCCAAGTGCTTACCGAAGCCATGACTGACCTGAGTGCAGGTCCCTGCTCCGAGGGACCAGCCACAGCCCCAAGCCCTCCTCACTCCTGCACTGGCCTCCCACAGGAGGTTTGGGATCAGATCAAGGCGCTTTTCTCTCACTGCCCAGTATCTGGAAATAATTTTCTGTGGCCATTGTTTTAAATAAAACAATTATATTTCTTTGCTGAAGCAGACTCTCCTGGAAGCACAATTTCCCTGCTGTGGCTGAGAGTTGGCAAGGGTCTGATTCAGAAAGAGAAAATCCCCTAAAGCAGATCCCAACCAGACTGCAAGACTGTGAGAATTGCAACCCCCATTTTATGAAAAACATACCGGCAGCTAATCACAATTATCAGGTGCCAGGCAAAACTTAGAGGCAAAATCCTCTCAGAAAAGCATATTTCTTACCAATATTCAGCCCTGCCTGATCCCTTGAATAGGACTTTGAGTCCCAGAGAAGCTGCAGGATGGTGCCACCCCCTCACTGCACCAGCCGTCTGCCCTGCACTGCGCTGAATTACTTCACTTTCAATGGCACCTGAAATGCCACAGCACCTCTTCTAAGTTCCCGTTCAAGATCCCTCACAGAATGGCTCAAACAACATAAAAAGGAAAAAATCAATCATAACTTGTTGTGTTATTGTAAATAGAAGGCTGTCTGACTCCTGCAAGCCCATCCCAGACTGCGTAACTTGTTGCCCCTCTAAGCAATGCCCAGTTCCATTGAAGAATATAAATATGCTTGTCTCAGACATGGGCTCACGTTAGAAATC
This sequence comes from Cephalopterus ornatus, assembly GCA_013396775.1. Taxonomy (NCBI): domain Eukaryota; kingdom Metazoa; phylum Chordata; class Aves; order Passeriformes; family Cotingidae; genus Cephalopterus; species Cephalopterus ornatus. Next base: position 13,758 of record VZRE01004046.1, read on the forward strand.
CTGTATTAACCCTTCCTAGTCCTTGTTGCCTGGGAGAAATGCAGGCAAAGAAAAAAGACTTAAGGAAATGAACTGCCATAAATCAGATTTTAATCTGGGCATCCCAATATTCAGAAGACAACCTCTGAAAGACCGCACTTTTGTTCAAAATACTAATAATTTTGTTAAGTGCGAATGTTTGGTAGTTTGCTACAATTTTTATCCTGTAATGAGTGCGAGTTTCAGGTTTTGTAATAACAGCATAGTTCATGTAATGTAATTTGTGGATGGAATTTTGGCCAAAAGGATTTGCACAGGCAAATATCATATTTAAATGTAATGATTAACGGTTTATTCTAAATAACAGGATTTACAATTACATAAAATAAATGGTTAATAGCATGTTATGGTCATATTAAAGTCATGTTAAAGTTATGTAAAGATTTCCCTATGGTAACACCTGGATATCATGACATCTGGAACGAGGTAGGTAAAATAAACAGCCCTTTCAATTTTAGCAATAAAGCTTCTACCACTTGACTTCTGTTTAAGAAAGTCTGGGACTCCTGTGATAAAGATGAGAAAGTACATGTTGTCTTATTCAGTCTTCAGTTTATGTGATGGCCCGAAACTGCCTGGTATAGCTGCAGTTGCAGGGCAAAGCCTGTTGTGGGTGAAGATACATATTTAGAAATTGTGTGTGATGTCCCAGCTTGGGAAGGAAACAACTGAACAAAAAAATGACTCACCTACAAGAGTTACCCAGTTCAACCAGCACAGACAGTCTGCAGAAATACCCAAGAGCAGAGAGACTACCAATAAAGAAAATTATCCCACCAGAAAACGTATTATTTGCGGTAATATGGGTGGTATATCTGTATATATTTTAATAAAATGTATGTAATTTAATATGGAAGTTATGCACAATTGAACAGTAAACATAAGACTCTTTGATAACATTCTGCTGCTGAGATGTGAACGAGAAAAATGAGACACAAAGGCCTCCCTGTTCTCATGAGATCTCGCATAAAGTGTGAACTATATCTTCTTGAAAATGGATTAATAATTTGCTGAAACAAAACTGTAAATCGTGCTAAGCATTTCATCAACTTATTCCTGCATATCCACTAAATATCTAGCACAAGCAAGGTAAGTCTAGTTGGGTGGTGCTGACAATCAGTGGACAGCAGCTCCTGGAGAGGGGAAAACCGAAACCTCAAACCAGGCTGCAATTTCAAACCCTCACAGACTGAACCCAGAGTTAAAGAACAAATATTGCACTATATAAGATCACTCCACTGCCAGCCACAGATAAATGAACTGGCTGTCTCTTCTGAGTCTCCAGAAGGTGCAGCTGGACCACTGCACATGGCTTGGCTTTATCCACATGGCTGCAAGTGATGCCCTTTGGCCAGGTTGGGCACTTCAAAAAGGATTTGAACCAACTGAAAAGAGTCCAGTAATGAGGACAGGTATAAAAAATGTGACCTGAGATAAAAAGAGAATCAAATAATTGCTGAGGACAATTGTCCTCTGTCCTCAGAGGCGTTGTGCCAAGGGTGGAGCTGTAGTGTATAACATTTGAGTAACAAACCAAATGGCACTATGAACATCTGAGGGTTGGGATTTGCTCTTACTGGTTTTTTAATTCCTGGGCAGAAACAGTGTTGAGTGAGCAGAGACCTTCACCTGACTAGCTTTTAATTAAAAATAATAATTAAAAAAATGGTCTGTTCTTCAGGCAATAAAGCAAGTTGAGTGAAGGAAGCCCTTTGCATGTGGTGGCAAGGTTTGCAGTGCCCTTCGGTGCTTGTAGGGACTCATTGGACAGGCTGGAACCTATCCCAGTAGAGCTCTTCCTCTCGCACAGCCCTCCTACCTTCTTTTGGGAAGTGTTTTTTTCATTTAACAAACAAACAAACAAAACCCCATTTAGCTGAGGATAAATAAAAGAAAAACAAATAAATTGCAAGAAAGAAATAAGCGGTGTGTCATAGCTTCAGTATATCATTGTCCTTTACATAGCTGTGTATATGTAAACGTAACACACGGTTGTAAACCCTTCTCTCTAATATCAATAAAACATTCATCTCCTGCTAACCACACTGGTGAAATGCAGCATTCTTCTGCCAACTCCTCTTCAGAAGGAAGGCTTCCTTTCAGGATCCCAACCTCCAAGTCAAATGCTGATTGAGATGTGAGGAAATGTACTCTCATTGTCCCATTAATTACTGGTGTGTTTTATTACAGGTTTGTTTTGCACCAGAGAATGACAGCTAGAGCTCCTTTTATGTGATATTTGCCTGTTTCTGGTTGATTTACAGGTTAATGTGTTGTGGTTTTTTTTTTTTCCTTTCAACTGCAAAGCTGTACAGGACTTTAAACCAGTCACAGCATCCTGAAACTTTCTAGTTTTCCAAATCAGACAGGCAACTCTCCTTCCTTGCCAGACACATGAACCTACTCGAGATGCAGACAAAATCTCTTTCCTTGCCAGATCTGCCCAGTTCCTTGGAATATTGGAATATACTTTTATGAGAGCAGCTTTCAGCTCTTCTTTCTGAACAGACACTGAGTTCAGACTTCCAGAGACATCTGCTTTTCCCCCTGCACCCCCCTTGTCCTGCGAGGGGTCACCCCCTCAGGACCACCAGACACAGCACCTGCCGAAAGTGCTCCACAGCCACAGTGCAACGTCCAGACACAGCTTCCACGGAGGATGGTGGTGAGTTTTTAGCTTCAATTCGCCCTCTCGTGGACTTACCTGACCACAGGTTCTTAGGAAGAGGTTGCCCAGAGAAGCTGTGGATGCCCCATCCCTAGGAGTGTTCAAGGTGAGGCTGGATGGGGCTTGGAGCAACCTGGTCTACTGGAGGGTCCTGCCCACGGCAGGGGGTGGTACTAGAGAGTCTGTAAGGTCCCTTCCAACCCAAACCATTCTGATTCTACTCTAAACCACCTATTTTTCCTGGGGGATGGCAGCTGTGGGGTCAGCCATCCTCCCTCAGCTTTCAAGGGCTTTGGGAATGGGGAGACAGACACAGAAACAGCTACTGCATGGGCACAGCCCAAATCACAGCGTTCTCAATCAACAACACCCCACAAATGCATTTTCCTCTGCAGAGTGGTGATGTACACCATTAGTTTCAGAGGGGAAAGGGAGATTACACCACACTGCTGTAACACAGTCCACCTCCTTCAGATATTCACGTGGCACACTTTCTGAAAATCACTGTGCTCTGTGCAGAAACACTGAACAGAAAAGAAATAAACAGGAAAAATATTTAATTTTCCTCTCCAGCATATTATGCAGTATTCCCAAGCTACTCAAGTTAATTCTTTACCACATTTCTTAAATTTGACTCCCATGATTTAGCTCTGACTCATTTTCACTCTAATCAGTTCCTAATTATTACCCACTTCCTCAGAAAGTTTATGGGGACAGATGCTGCAGTACCATGACTACTAAACAAAACCCTGTCAACTGGAGGAAATCTTTCCAGCAGATGTAGGCATATTAATCTGATGAGCTGCTCTGGTAGTTTTTTTCCTCACTTTCTCTGTCCAATTAGTCAGTTTACATACGCACTGGTTTTAACAGCGATTTTGTGCAATAAACAACCTTAAACAAATCAAGTTAGTGCTTATTTACAGGGTAACAGTGCAAACAGGCTAAACCGGCTGAAATCCTGGGACAAGAGTGTCCAGCCTTGACTTCCCAGCCAGCATCTGGCACAAGAGAATGGGGCTTGGGGGTTGAGCGGAACAAATGTGTCAGACATCTGCACAGCACAGCTGGACACGCGGTGCAGGGCGCACGGACACACAGCTCACACGCTCCCACAGCGTAGAATCAGCAAAGCTTTCTGCTACACATCTTCAGTAACAGCCTTTGCATTAGGAGAGATGCTACCAATGCCCTCACCTTCAGATAACTTCATCAGGTGCTGGTCCAGTTTTGGGGTTGGGATGGGAGGCTGCCGAGCTGAGGTTTGCATCCTGAAGCTGAGGGCACAGCAGGATGAGGCAGCCCTTTAGTCCTCACTTCTCTGCCTGGTTCCCTCCTGTCTTGTTGGGGACATTTTCATGTCTCGTGGGGACATTTTCGCCTCTGGGTGTGAAGGAAGCCTGACAACTCACTGACATGTAACTTGAAAGTCTGATCTGAAGTCAGCCTGGGGTGTGATTTTGGTTTCCCTTTGCTGACACTCACCAGCAGCACTCATGGGGAGGGAGCTAGAGCAAAGGGAGAGAGAAACTGAGTAAAGGCTGCCAAGTCACATCCATGTTTTCTGGGTGGAAGAAGAAACAGCGGGAAACAATACAGGCATTTAGGAACAGCGGGAATAATCTCAAACATAATTCGATCGAGGAGAACCCCAGAAGCTCAAATGAACATTTCTTTTCTCTCAGTCTAAGGATGAAAAGGACTCTCACAGTGACCCACCACCCCATGCAATGAATATTCAGGGGATTCATCATTCACTGCCCTGGATTGGTGACTTCTTGATCACCTCTGTTTCTCCTGGATATTTGCAGCCGCAGTTTTAACCACTTCCACAGTACTTTTCTGATATGCAGTAAAAACCTGTATATAATTTAATCATGCCCTACTAGATGTCTCTTTCACCGTAACTTGGAAAGATGTAGTTTTAAAAACATCCTCAGCTTCCTTAACATGAACGCAAAATATTTATGGGGAAGGGAGGGTGGGGGGAAGAATAAAAGAAAATCCCCTGGTGTTGAAATTACGAGATCTTACTGCTTGGCATCTAAGCCACAGGAACCAGACAATTGTTAGCCATGACCATTTCTTTTACAGTTCAAGACATTTCCCTTATGGAATAAGTGAGCCAGTGTTTCAATACTACCTCCGAGTGCAGCCACACATAGCCATCTATCAGCATCACACACACAGAGACTCCAGTTTCCATTTCAGACATTCCAAAATACTGAATATCAAGCCAGACTGTCCAATTTCCCTGATTTAGCGTCCAACACTTGCTAAAATTTCCAGGAAACTGATATTTATACAAACTGTGCCAAGCCTATTCCATACAAAGTATTTTCAATTGCAATTTGGAAAGAACTGTGTGCTGAAGCAAGAAAGAATAAAAACCATTCCAGACCTATAACCCAGTAACACATCAAAAACACACGGTAATTAATTTTATTAAAGGAAAACTTTGCTTCTGTGACTCTGCTTATCAGTAATTTTACTGTAAATACTTAAAAATCACTTAGAGAATATTTTGATTGCAAGAAACCATCTGGGTAGCTGAATGGTTGGATACTAGAAAGTAAATCCTAAACATTTTTCAAGATATTCATGTGGTTATGGATATCCACAGCACAGAAATTAATTAATTAATTAATTAGTCACAAATAAATAAATTAAAAGGTAAATCAGAAAACCACTTTAAAATATGTGATGGAAAATGACTGGCTGCAAAAAGAGACCATCTCACATCCCACTAGGTGGAGCTCCGGGCTAGAAATCTAGTAAGATATTTCGCTAATCCCCGTCACCCAGGAAAACCATTTACAGAAGTTCATTTGCCTCTTTCCTAATGCCTACACACACAGAAAAAAAATTAATGGGTTTGCATATTAAGAGGTCACAACAACAAGCAATAGGATCAAAGAGAATCAATCAGCTCTGTAAATTGTGCAACCACTTGTTTTGAAACTAAAAGGCAGATGAAAAATAACTTCTGTTTTAAACACGATTTCCTGGCTTTGAGCCCTTAGCTTGATTGTTGCTAGCTGGGTTAGGTGGAGTACTAGAGGAGGTAGGTGATTTTTAAACTCTTTTTTTGCTGATGGCTGTATGTCACCACACTGGGTGCTACACAGGGCATGGATAGGCTACAAAACAAAATACCACTTCAACGGGAAGCTGAAACATTAACCAGCATCAGCAAGGTGAAGTTGCAGCTCAAAGATACTACAAAGCACTTCTTCAAGGCCGTTCTATACTGTGCACCTTTCGGGATAGAAAGGATTGCAGACTGTCAGGCACCATCAGGTCTTGGCAGATTTTCAGACACGTGTCGTTTACCACAGGGGTGGCACAGGCAGATTGGTAATGAGGTGCTCCCTCATGCCAAGTGTCAGTACTGCACTGAAAGGTACGCTGTGTGATTAATCAGTGTTATACACCGTGTGAATTTATCATGATCCAGGTGAGTAACGGCAGGCACTGGAACTTGGGGTTATAGAGGCTCCTCAAATTGGGATAAACGGGCCGAAACAGACCTGAAATACAGCGGGAAGGAGAAGGAGCACTGTCAGGGACCCAGGTTGAGAGGATTTATTCCTGTAATTGGGTGGAATACAGCCCTTTCTTTAAAAATCATGAACTGCCAGCTACCCAGTTAAACATTTTTAGTAAGAAGCAGTTTCCAAAAGAAGAGCATGTTTAGGAATGACAGTCACCAAAACTAGTCTATAAGCCCTTGGATTTATTCTCTGAGATACATATTTCAACAGAGGAAAGAAAAGCTTAGCCTATTGTTTACCCAATGAGTAATTACACTGTAATTACATGTAGCTGCCTGTTCTCCTTCATGGTAAGACAATCCCATTCACCACCCCAAGCTTGAAGGGCATCCATAAACTTATGTCTAAATATTAGTGTCCGTATAAGGGGAACGCCCAATATCCCAGAATGAAAACCAGGTCCTATCATATACACACCAGCACTCCAGATTGTGAATAAAACAGCCTGTTTCAAAGAGCTTAAGCCCATATCTACACTGGTTACAGACATCCTCATATCTGAATTAGAATGGTATGGGATCTATGATCCACAATATGGCAATTTCTATAGTGGGCAAACAGATTCCAGGCACTGGCGAAGCTGTAATTAAAACAATAAGGAAAATGCATTAACATCTGGAAGACATAGGCAATATGACAAATTCAACCCAGCCTTGCTTAGAAGAACAGATGCACAAAAGCGCAAATACAAGCACATACTGAAAAAAAAGTCATTTGGTTTATGATGATTAAAAGGAGACCACCAGGACATCCTTCCAGGCAGATGTGCCACTCAAAGGAAGACACTCCACAAGGGGAAGCAAAATGAGTCACTCACAAGAAGTACTGTTGAATTCTTTTAATAACGCTAGGAAAATATCATAGTATTGAAGTCCTGCACGGGATCCTCGAAAGGTTATTTTGGTTGGGATTTCTTTGTGTTTATAAACGAAACTTTTTTTTTCCCAATTGTGTTTTCTTTTAAGCTGACTACTCCTTTAGAATGGCATTTCCAGTTAAAACACAGCTAACCTATAAATACCTGAATGCCACAACACACATTGTGTGCGTGGGTTTTGTTTAAGTCTTAGCGGAAATAACAGTAAATCTACTCAACACAGGGAAGCAAACGTCGATTTGTTAAGCAGGGAATGTAATAGCCAGTAAAGAATACATTGCATACATAATACAGAAGGAAAAAAATTATCATCTGGAGTATGTGAAATTACACTGATTTTGCACCTTAAACCTATTAGAAGTTACTCTGTTGGCCAATACTAATCCACTGAACAAGCAGAATGTTGGTCAGAAGTCTAACGTGTCCTGTACCAGCACAGAGAGAATACAAGCAGTCCATTGCTGTTAAAAGAAAACATGAAATCCAGCTCATGTTTCTGGTTAGGGGTCGATTTCTTCAGGAACTACTGTTAACATAACATCTTCGTTGCCCCTGCGTACAACCATGTGCAACGTACTGTCCTTTTTAATAATGTCACTGACATCACTGGCTGAGCTTATCGACTGTCCATTGATGCTTATAATCACATCGTTGTCCTTCAGGCCACCACTGAAAACACAAAGCAGCAATGTATTATTATAATTGCCATTTGATTGTCTTTATAATATTGTTTTTAAAAAAAAATTAAATAAAAAAAAATTTACTGGATTTGTTCCTGTTTCCCACCCAACAGCAGGCATGTGAAAAGCAATCTGAATTTATGAAGCAGTGAAGATTACAATACAATTCAGAAACCTCAGAATTTGATGGATGTACAAGTTTGATGAATCCCACGTTTCATTCTCTCCAAAGGAATTCCCTGTTGCAAATAGCAGTAATTCTGCAACAAGGATCTCAGAGGCTGATTTAGTAGAAAAGATAGAGGCACGCTTTCCTTCTAAAACAATTGCAACCAGGCATTCCTTTCAGAGGGGAAATTTCCCAAGCTTTTACTCCTGAATACATAGCAAAACAACCTGAATAGCACCGTGTGTTAACACATGAGGAATTTCAGTCCTGGATCCAGGCTGTTCTCCATGCAGGGCTTACTGGCAGCCACTGCACTTTATACCTTAGTGTTTTAAACCTGAGCAGAAAAACACACACACAGCTCAGTCACCAAAACGTGCCCTTCCTCTCATCTGCCTGCCCGTAGTCCCCAGAGTCCCTTCTGCTGACCTCAAAAACTGAACCTTCCTGACTCAAAGCAAGACGGGGCAGAAGCAGAGCCTCCTTCTGCTCCCCTGCCCGGGGCCGTGTGTCTCTCCCTGAGCTGGCTGAGGCTGCTGTCAGGACCAAGAAACGGGTGGTGAGGGATGCCACAGACCACAACATCTTGCCCAGTCTTGCACAACGGTCTGGCTCCAAGTTATGGAAACATTAACCAAGACAGATCAGACATGATTCAACCCTTCAGCATAATCCTCCACAAAACCACAGAGCAGTCATCGGCCTCTTCCACCCACAGAAGGCGCCTCAAATGAGTGTCTCCTGCAAGCAGAATGCCTTGGTCAATGTTTGCAACAAATCTGGTCGCCCACCGAAGGCATAGCTCAAAACATTTTCTTGGAGGAAACCACTCCAGAGTATCTTGGTCTCTCATACAGCCTCTCCACACGACTCGTGCCCAGGACAGGTCACTGCAGAACTGCTCCCATGCCCTAGCAGCACACCTACACAACGTGCACTGGAGAGTTCAGCAGAACAGGGAAGCCCATTGACAAGGGAACTGGGAGTGGGGGAACACAGAGCTAGCATGGGCTGCATTTTATTTGCCAGGCCAGTCTTTGGATGAAGCACCCTGATTTGGGTTTGCCTTCACGTTACAAGTTTACGTTGCCTCACATTTCTTCTCCCTCTTCAAAGTCCTTCTCCCACTCTCTGCAATTATCCACGCTCCTGTAACGACTTCTCTGCACTCTCAGGCTGGACCTGCATGCCAAGGCTGCAAGTCCAGTCCCACACTGCAGCAGCCACATCATTCCTACACTAGCTGCAGTTTAATTTCACACCACAGACACACACCAGCATTGTGCCCCAACAGCACTGCCAACAAGAATTATCTACAAAACACAGTTCAGAGAGCACCCTAGAGAGCTAACACTGGTTATCTTACAGTGGCATCCAAACTGCAATGAAAAGCCATCCTCCAACCATGCTCTCAGTCTTCCTAAGAGGTAATGTATGCCCGCCCCGAGCAGCTTTCTGCCTACGTGCCTTTGGTGCCACATAAGCCTCTTTGTTGCCACAAAGATTTACCCTTTCTCTGAAGTGATCACTAGTTTCAGAAAATGAGTAAGGCTGCCCTGGATTACTGAGCAGTTTCATATCAAGCAAATCCTGAAAGGGCAGTGTCTCCAGCAAGAGCCAGCCAGAGCAGTGCCAGTGACCACAGAGCAGCTGCCCTGCTTCAGCCAGACACCTTGTGAAGCTTGGTACCAACCAGCAGGTCTGTTTCTAAGCAAATACTGACTAACATGAAGAAAAAGATAGTTGTCCAAACCCAAAAGCTCTTCCCAGCAACGTGACTCCTGACAAAGCCCTCACATGAAAGAGTGTCTCCTGTCAAGAGAGGATTTTACCCCCGAGGTGTGCCAGGGGAGCTGGAGGGTTTGGCCAACACTGAGGTGCTTGTGCTGAGCCAGACACGTCTTCCCAAGGTGGACCCAAAAGTCGTCCCCTGCTCTCCTGCCAGAATGACCAGCAGGGCTGTGGGGAGAGTATTCACAAGCAAAAGTCTTTATTCAGCACTGGCACTGGTGCAGGAGATGCCTTGGAAGCAATTGCTGAGAAAAGTGAAAACAGAGTTTTCACACCCCCTGAATCCTTGCCCTTTCGGCCGGGAACGCTGACAGGCTTCCCTGCAATACCCTGATACACTCACAGGATTGCCCATCAGGGACCAGACTAAAACCACAAACCCACTTTCAGCAGACAACCTAATAGCTATCAGATGGTCGTAACTTTGTTAATTTAGCATAATGAAGAAATCCAGTTAAGCAGGGAGCAGTCTCCGCGTTATCCCCTTAAATCAGTGGCAGTGGTTTTGAGAAAAAAGTGCTTCAACCTACGCTTCAGCTGGTGTTTCTGGAATTACTTCAATAACATAGGCCCCAGAGACAACATCAGGGAAGTCTTTATGGCGATCCTTCAGCTCTCTAGCTTTGCTGGAAAATGAAGAAACAGCAACAAAAATATTTTGTCAAGATGGGGAAAAAAAAAAATCAGGCATTTTTACTGAAGTCAATATCTGCTAGCTGAGGTGCTTTACATATGTTGATGAGTCACTTCACCATTTATTTTAACCCTTAGATGTGTATTTCAAGCATTATTACACTTTTTGCATGCATGTATCTTTTTAATGCGTATTTCTGTTAATGAGAATCACTTTAATAGACACAGAGGATCTGAGTTAAAACATTTCAAAACTCAAGTCATTATTTTAGAACCAGTAGAACACAGAATCACAGAATGGCCTGGGGCCTCACCACCCTCACAGTAAAGATTTTTTTACTAATATCTAAGCTAAACCTATTCTCTTTCAGTTTTAATACCTTCCCCCTTCTCCTTCTCTCCAGGCCTTTGTAAAAAGTCCCTCTCCCTCTTTCTTGCACCTCCCTTTAGGCCTTGGAAGACTGCAATCAGGTCACTTTGAAGCCTTCTCTTTTCCAGGCTGAACAATCCAAATCCTCTCAGCCTCTCCTCACAGCAGAGCTGCTCCATCCCTCTAATCATCTTTATGGCCTCCTCTGGACTCCTTCCAATAGCTCAATGTCCTTCCTGGGCTGGGGACCCCAGAGCTGGATGCAGAACTCCAGGTGGGGTCTCGCCAGAGTGGAGTAGAGAGGCAGAATCCCCTCTCTCAATCCTGAACACCTGAAAAAACCCCCCAACCCTACATGTTTCAATGCTTTGTTCTACCTGTGCATCCTGCAAAAGGGAAAACTTCTGTTTGTTTTTACAGGACATGGAATCACCTGCTCATGAGTCTTTTACAGTTTGAGCATGAATAAGCAAGTCCACACAAAAGCTTCATTTTACATTAAGTGAAATGTTTAATGGAAATTAATTTTATAGGAACGGGAAAATGCACTCAGCTGCTACAATTCTTGAGAACATACAACAACAGGGATAGAACCCCAGGACGAATTCACAGTCACTAGCTATTCTCTTCTGCAGCATTAAGGAGAAAAAAAAGCCAGGAGTTGTTTAAGAACTAGCTCACACAAGAGCCTAGAGGAGAGTTCGACCATGTGGCAGATGCAGAGGAGAAGAAGGTGGCTAGAACTGGCTGTGAGTTGTCACCAGCGCGTACAGAGGCACGTGCTGCTGGCTCAAACCTCCCGGTCGTGTCTGCAGGCCGTGGGCTTGGTCCGAATGCATGCAGAGCCCACACTCCGAAAAGGTGAGGAGCCACCACTGTCACTTACCTGGGAGTTAGAGACATCATCCGTATGCCGATGTATTTCTTTTTGGTTATAGCTTTTCCTGCAAAAAGGAAAGCAGGTCTTGATAAATTGCTCTTACCAGAAGAGCCTCGAAGGCTCTTGACTTTCTGGTTTATTACTGTTTTCATAGAAACACAGAATGGTTTGTGTTGGTAGGGACACTAAAGGTCATTTAGTTCCAACCCCCTGCCCTGGGAAGTGATGCCACCCACTAGACCAGGTTATTTTCATGTTTTCCTCTTTCAAAGCAGTGAAATGCAGTACCTTTAGCTTGTCTGTCATGGGACTCAGTTAGGAACTTTTTAATTTTATCTGATGGGATAGCAAATGAGATGCCTGCTGTAACTTTCAGTGTGTTAATTCCAATGACTTCACCATCCTAGAGAAACAAGAAATCATTATTAGCAAACGTGAAACACCTCAAAGAGAAATGGATCATTTCTTCAAAGCAATCATAAAGACAAATTCACACAAGACACTCTGTAGCTGGTTTTTAATTTACTAGATGCTTTCTTTAATTCTAATTCTTTGAGTCTACAGATAAAACACCCTTTGAGAATTTTGGAGAACTGGTGTGGGTATTCATCTTGCCAGAAGCAGAATAGAGATAAGAACTGGACAGCTCTTCTCCTTGCACCAGATGAGCAGCATGTTCTGCAGGCAATCTGAATCTGCTGACTTCAGCAGGCACCTCACAAAGCATGGCACTGACTGCTTCTGAGCCAATATTGCATAATAATGCATAAAGAAAAATGACAGTTCGCCAGAATCAAAAGCTTTTCTTGGCAATGTAACTCCCAAGAGCTGCAGCTAAAACATCCCTGCTGTCACTTGATGACTTGGAACACTTCTGAAATCTCAGCAGCTTCCTTCCCTGATCCATCCCAGATAAAAACTGTCCAACTACAATTTTTTTAAGTGGAGCTTACTGGGACTGAAACTGTACTGCGAATTGGGTGCAAAAGAATTGCTAAACCTCCTCCGAGGCAGCAACCGAGTAGCCCTAAATTCCCATTTTTGCCGTGCCTCCTGAGGACAGCTGTCCCTCCCCTGCTCACCAGACAACTGAGAGCTCTCCCACAGCAGCTAGGTATTGCAACCTGCTTCAGTTGTTCCCTCTTTGGCTCATCCCCAGCTGCTGCAAGGGCAGGTCTGACTACATGCTACAATATCAGCAAATAAACCCCAATATCCTGACAAAATGCCTCACTTTAAAATGGGCTTTTTACTTTTTGCAAGGCATGAGCAAAAAAACATTACACACGCTTGAAACTATGTGAGCTGTAAACATCTTAAATATTGAAATCCCTTTGCCAACATAAACACGGACAAGTGATTTGTAAGAACCACGCGAATTTTGTGTAGTCAGCCAGATATTGAAAGCTTTTAATCACATATCTGATGGGGGGCATGGGGGTGGGTTTGTTGTTCGGGGCATTTTGTTCTGTTTTTAAACTAAAAAGCAATAAGCTTGACAGTAAGTAAACTTGGAGAGAACACTTACCAGGTTTACTAGGGGTCCTCCGGAGTTCCCGTACTGAAAATAAACATAAGTCAAGAACGCATTTTAATATTTAGCTCTCGATTTGTGGCAAGCAAAACACAAAAGAAATTTTTAAAATATTTCTGCAGTACTGTTTCCACGTGCAACAGAACAGTCCTAACATCCAGACCCACTAACTACACTTAACATCACCCATTTTAGCTGAGCTTTGCAAATGCTTCATTTCTTCTTCTCTTGCCAGACAAAGTTAGGAAAGCCAAGGTTTTCCTTTTGTTTTAATAGTGCCACACTAGCAACTTAGAAGATTTTAGGATGGCTCTGGGAGCTGTTAGTGAAGATTTCTGACAAGGCCAAGACTTGAAGTACAAAAACTATTGTTTTGCCTTAATGCAGAAACAAACTTGAATCCTTAAACTAAGCTTGGCTTCTTTTTCAGAAAACAAGATGGATTTCAAAAAGTCATTTATTTGCCAGAGAATATTGCCTCCTCCCTTGTAATCTGCAAGAGTTTTGAAGTGAAGGCAGATATTGTACTTGGTGAGGTTCCTTGGGGGATTTTGAAACAACAACCAAGTGCTGCTGCGCCGCAGATGTCCGTATTTGTGAGGATAAAAGCAAAGCTCAGGGCTCCTAAGAGCTGTATCATGGGTGAAAATTTCAAAGCAACTATTCAAGAAATCTAAGAGCTGAAGGGGCTGAGGCTCAGAGCAGGACATACGTTGATGATGGCGTCTGTCTGGATATAGTCCATGTCGGAGTTGCGGAGCCCCAGCTCCTTGCCCCCGCGCTGGGTGGTGCTGACAATGCCCGTGGTCACCGTGTTCTGAAGGGAAAATGGACTTCCAATGGCCACCACGAATTCTCCCGGCCTCAAGTCTGCAGACTGACCGAGCAGAAGAACTGGCAACTTACCCTACAAATGAAAACAAAGCAAACAAACAAACAGATTAGAACGTTAAGACGCTGCTACGCTGGCAAACAAACGCTGTGGAAACACAAATACATTCATAGGGCAGAGGAAAAGAGAGAGGCTTTTATCCCTCGGGGATTTTGCTTGTTCTGTTTTCTTTGAGTGTTTTGTGTGGGTTGGTACAAAAACATCCCAGTGAGCTGCACTGAAGAGTGGGCTCTTCACAATGGAGCGAACTTTTTCCACAACAGGTACCCGTTAAATCAAAAACAATTAAAAGGCCAGAGGAATATTTGTGTTCTGCTCTACACAGCAAACACCTGATGATAGCAAGATGAGTTGTTCCCAACACTTATTGAAATACGTAGCCAACAGCTGCTGAAGTAAAAATATGATATATTTTGAGAGTGAACACTAAAGAGTCATGAAAGCAACAGCCAAAGAATATCAAACGTGTATTTGCAGTTAAGAGCATTTTATATTCTCAGAAGGCACCAGCTAATGTTTCACCTTCCTTAGTATCTCTTCTAAATAATCATATTGCCTCCTACAAACCCTGGTGTCTTCCTCTGAAGATGCTAGAATTTAAAGACTGTATGTGATTTTTCTGTTATGACAGTAGAGGATACCATTATATTTCCCTTACAAGATCTTATCTCTAAACCTATTAAATATCATGTTGTTGAAGATCCCATTAACAACAGAAGTCTGATGGGCTTCATCTTTTGCTTGGCAAAGCTAACTTTAACCCGGCTTTCCTCCAGGCTTTATCCACTTCAAAATTCTAAATTTTGGCAAAAAAAGGGAAAATACTACATGTTTAAATCAGAAATCCAGAGCCAGCTCTTTAGGGGTCTCTTGTTACCAGCAGTGGGAAAGCCTGTATCAATAACTCATCTTTAGGGACAAACATCCACTAATTCAAACTAACCTAAATGCCCATCACTTTGTATTTTTCACCTACAGTCTTCTTTCAAATACCCTTAGGAGACAGACAACGTAGAAAGTAGAAAATAATGGCATCGGTTATCACTATGTGCTGCTGCAAATACAGAAGTTATGGTTTTAATGTTTAACAAGGCTGGTCTTGTGTATCCTTTATCCAGCTTTGTTACAATTCCACCAGTGAAATTTTACTCAGATGAGAGCAGATTGTTTCAACAAAACTCACTGCCAAATCCCAGACGGGATAAGATGCTCTGTGGAAACTTATCTTTCAGTCTCCAGACAGCAAGAAAATAATTAAACCAACTGCTTGTTAAACAGAATCAGTTGGAAAAGCAACAGAAGAGGCAACACAGAAAGGATGAAAACATCCCCATTTCTAATTATCTTTCAGATGAAAGCTTTCGCAACCAGCAATGCCCTATTAAATATTAATTATAATATAACAGCCCCTCTCAGTGCCAAAGATGGACCCAAACACGGCTGTGGGTTAATTCTGGGAAGGATTCAAGGGCTCTACCCTGTTTCTCCGTCGTGTTTGCGGCGTGGCAGACAAGCAGCAACATCCCAAGGCAACGCTGCCAAGCAGTTCCTGGTCCCAGCCCACAGCCCGGACTCCAAGGGATCTCTCCAGTACGATTAGCTGTGCTGGGAAGCACGCAGCCCATGCAACACAAACAGCCCCATATGGGTATTGTTTGGACAAAGGGAGCACCCTGGCTCTTGCTTCGCTCACCAGATGCTCCTAAGCTTACGTAGCACGTGTTTTCAAGATGTCGTTGGTCAAGAAGAGCATCTCATTTTTTTGGCACTGCTTTTCCTTAATTTAAAAAAAAAAAACGAAAATAAAAAAACACGAGACAAAAAGCAGCTTTTGTTTGTATCCCCAGTGCTCTGAGAAGGGATACTTTATAGAGAAAGAGGACGTTTATCAGCAAATGAAACACAGATAGGCAAAAGAAAACCAAATACTTTTTATTTTTCACTAGCAGAAAAAGAGTGGTTGTATACAAAGTTAAAGATTTATACAACGTTCCTGAGTTACAACAACAGTCACAAAGCCAAAATCGCATTTGGCAGCTGAAAGAACATACAGGAACGATCTCTGACTAATACAATTACTTCTGATTGTGCTGAGTTTTCAAGCCTATACTAGCTAGGCTTCAGTTCAAACTCTAACACTGTATGGATTGGCTGCGGGTCATCCGTGTGATTCAAATGGCTTCTGGAAAGTTTGGCTAACCCCTCCTTTGCTAGAAACATAAATCAATTGAAAAAAAATGGCCTTGTTCTGCACATATTATGAAACACAGCTTTGGAAAACCTGTCCTCTACTCCTTGTGGTTCCATGATGTGGTGCAGAGCATACCAACAGCACTGCATGAGCACACTCATTAGTGCCTCTACAAGAAAACGCCATGCAGAATTGGTTGTGAATATATGTGCTGTAGAGGCTTTACATTTGGGGGCGTCTCTCTCTTAAGTAGCTTAAAAACACCATTGTCACATTCAGAATTGAATTTTCCATTATCAAAAAAAACAAACAACCAAAAAATAAATAAACAAAAAACCCCAAACCACACAAACAAAAACCAAACCAAGTATTTATTTGAATTGTAGACGTGGTTCTGAAGTGAAATCAGTACAAAACCTATCAAAATCCCTGGGCATCAAGTGATGGAGTGGGAAAAGCATCCTTTTGCAGTCCCCACCAGGAGCACTGGAAACGCCAGGCAAGCACTTATGGCAGTGTTGTAACCAGAGTCTTAGCAGAAGACCCTGCTTGTGCACTCACACCCTTCCACTGGCAAGCTCATCCCTAGGATGTTAAGGAATCCTTGTAAACCAAGTTTAAGCGCTTGAGTCTAGGGAGTTTAATAACTGTACTTAATAAATAGGCATTCTTCAATTTTCACACAACGCCTGATGGTCGTCGAGACGACACAATTCACTACAGCTCGTGATTCTCCTGGTTAACCGTAGATTTGCCACGGCAGTTAATTAAAACCCCAGGCAAACAAGCGTGCCTTGCAGCACAACCAACAGGGAGCCAGGAACACCCAGCACCTAAACCCAGCTCTCCCAGTGACTCACTGCGAGACCTCGGGCAACGCGTAACGTCTTTTCTACCCCTCCACTTTTCATCTGACGAAGCCCCGGGGCTCTGCTGGGATCCGTGTTTGCTCAATAAAACAAATCTGCAAGAAGCCATTCTGCAGGCACACAGAAATAGGACTAAACATGCAGAACCCTAAGTGGCACATGACTCACTGTTTACACCCAGCCGGAGAAGGAGCCATTAATTAGGGTTAATATTTTAAGCCTTTCGCATCCCAAAGGGCTTCAGACGTTTTTATATATGGATTTGACTCAAACCCTGGATAAACACAACTCCCACAGAATGGGGAGCTGCACACCACCACAAGAAACAGCTCCATCCAACAATAAGGTGCAGCTATTGTGGGCTTGAGAGAACAGGGCAAGTAGAGATCAGCATCAGGAGCCAGGAGCCAGAGAGAATCATAGAACCAGAGAGTCATTTAGGTTGGAAAAGACCTCGAAGATAATGAATCCAACAATTCCCCCAGCACTGCCAAGGCCACCACTGAACCATGTTCCTAAGTGCCACATCCATACAACCTTTGAATCCCTCCAGGAATGGTGACTGCACCCCTGCCCTGGACAGCTGTGCCAGGGCTCAACAACTCTTTCCATAGAGAATTTTTCCTAATATTCAATCTAAACCTTCCCTGGCACAGCTTGAGGCTGTTTCCTCTTGTCCTTGTTCCCTGGGAGCAGAGCTTGACTCCCCCCCGCTGGCTCCCCCCTCCTGTCAGGGAGTTGCAGAGAGAGAAGGTCCCCCCGAGCCTCCTTTTCTCCAGGCTGAGCCCCCCCAGCTCCCTCAGCTGCTCCTGCTGCTCCAGACCCTTCCCCAGCTCCGTTCCCTTCCCTGGACATGCTCCAGCCCCTCAATGCTTTCCTTGGGGAGCCCAAACCTGACCCCAGGATTCAAGGTGCCCCACCAGTGCTGAGTACAGATGTTCACCTGATGTGTATTAGCAGCTTGAGTCAGGTACAGTAAGTGGAGCCTGGACAAAACAGCTCTGAAACTAAAAGAAGAGGCAGCAGAAAACCAGAAAACAGAGAAACTTAAACCAAGAGACAGACAACCACAACCAGTGGGAGTTTTGGTTTGAGCTTTTTCATCCATAAAATAAGCGAATCTGTCTCTGTGCTGGCACAGAAAGCAAGTAAATCCCTCTCTCTGTTCTGTAATCCCATTCGTTTGTGGATGGAAGATCAGGAATTTGCAGGAAGCAGTTTGCAGTTCAATAAACGGACGGAGAGGAGACAAGTGCTCTGAGTTCAATTTGTGTTAAATACCGGCAGATTTCCTTCATGCCTTTTTATTTTTAGGTGGGAAAGGAACAGATGCTGGTTTGGTATACTAATTCAGCTGTAAGTAACTCTCGGAATTGCATTTCTGTTCTGGTTAATGAAACTATTTAACTTTCAGACTACATTATGGCAAAATAAAAACACAGGCCATGAACATGTAAAAATGTACAGTATCATCTTAAATCTAGAAACTGCTTGACAAAATGCCAAAGAAAATGAAAAACCCAAGCTGAGTACATTACAAGCCTCCAAAAGTATTTCATCTATAGTTAGAAAAGCAAAACTGAGCCTCCTTAGCTAAATATGGAGCTTGGGAAGCTTGTAGGGAAAAAAAAAAAAAAAGAAGAAAAGGATGAACTGTTGCTTTGATATGTCACCAGCTTTTCAATTGCCTGGCAAGAGATTGCTGTTCTTTCTTTAAAAAAATAAAATAAAGATAAAATTACAATTAAAAAAATACTAAAATAAAAATAATAAAAAAAAAAAAATGCTGGTGCTGGCAGACGTCACCCTGGAGTTGTGTGAGCATTTTGCAGCTTGGGGAGCTGGACCAGTGCATTGTCCCCACAGCAAGGGCTACTAGAAGCTTAAGATGGCAGGAAACCACTCCTGCCTAAATTGATGAATAAACAGGAGTTAACATCCAAGCTTTTTACAAGCTATTTCATTTCTATGGGTCTTCTGGAAGCAATATGTGATGTGGGCTTCCTCAGGCTCTCAGGAGGAAGCCGCGTAATATCCAGTGACAGATTTCAAAGTAAAAACAGCATTTTAGAAAAGCCACTTACATCTGGTGTCCAAGTAGCTTGTTTTTACAAAATGTGGGCTATTAAAATATCGATACACAAACAGGAAAGTTTGCTTTCCTGCTTCCTCCAGTTTGTACACACGGGGGGAAAAAAAGCAAATCCCCTCTGACCACAAAGATACAGGCGCTCTTTGCCTCATGAAACCACTGAAGGGATGAGGGCAGAAAGAATTGTTGATTTAAAAGTGTCAAACTAAGTGCTCATTAGTGAGATGCAGGAAAAAACCTTAAGCTGAAGGGCTCTGAAACGCCACCACAAATTAGAGATAGATCACAAACCCACTGCTGCTGTAGCACGTAGATGCCAAATCCTGGCTGGGATAACGAATCAGTAACTGGACACAGCGAGGAACAAAAACCTTCAGGAGCTGGCATGTCTTCCATGACATAGGTGTGATTTCAGAGCTGGTGACAAGCGTCTCATGGCTGGTTTTTAAGCACGTAGGGGGAAGAAACACCTCAAAATAAAGCCATTCACCATGCTCCTCCCTTCAGTACCCACTGCCAAACCAGAGGCACATCCACAGAGATCATTTTTGCGGGCAGAGCCCAATTTCTGGGGTTGAAAAAGGTCTCCAGGCAAAAGCCATCCCCACCTTCCACTACTTTTGGCTTCCAGTTTTCATTCGGGTGGGGCCCTTTTATGATTCTGCCCCCCTTTAACCCTGATGCTGTCTGTTAAAACCACCCCAAAATTTTCTCTCCTCCTCCTGGTGTTTAGTTTTCAGCAGCTGTATCACACATTCTGATTTAACAAGGTAGTTAATTATCGTGAGTTAAATTCCACAATCCAGCTCTGCCAGCTCCAAAGCATCTGTTTGCTTTGGAGTGTTGTGCAATAGTTTGGATGGGTTTCACACTCACTGCAGCATCACACGTGCCACGCAGGACACATTATTTATTTCACCAGTCTCCCTGCCTATGCTGCCAAAATCCAATTTTTTCTAGGAAAATTTTATAAATTTTGCATGCTCGTATCCAAATTGTCTGCAACTGCACTGTTTCTCTGTAGAACTGTGGTCTCCTCATTGCATTTGGAAGGATAGTTAGGTTGGATTCACGGTGACCACAGTGACTCCAGCCTCACTTCCTACTTTTCAACACTTCAGTAGACCGCTCTGTGTTACTACAGACACACAGTTGCTCTCTTTTTATAGACTGTAAAAACAAGAACATTTTAGGATTAGAACAACTACTCCAAGGTTTCTGTTCCTCATTGACTGCAATGTGTTTTTCCACGGAGAAGAATTTAATCAGGGAAACGGTTCATCCTTACTGGTGCCGAGATTTTACCACCCTTTTTCATTTCCTATTGCACTCGGCAAAGCCAAATTAGCTCTAGTAATGTCTTTGGCCAGACGTTCACACCTTAAACAGAAACAGCATTCAGGTTGCTGCAAAATCTGAACAGCTTTAAGGAATACCAGCTGACAGCCTAATCCCATACTTCAAGCCCAGCTCTGTTCCTAACCACAGAGACATTCCTCATCCTTCAGATCCTGCCTTAACACGCCATATAGAAAGAGAAGAAAAAAAAAAATACTTCTGCAGCTTTGATGTCAGCTTTGAATAATTTATTCAAAATTAAGGACTTCACCTCTTACTTCAGAAAAATCCCTAGGGATAGTTTTCATGTCATATCCCAATTTTTAAAGGGTCATTTTCCTCACCTTGGACTGGGATTTCCCAGTGCCATATCTGTAGAGCCAGCTGGAAATCTGGGCCTCCCATCCCATCAAAAAAAAGCAAGTGATGCAAGAAGTTTTTCCCAAGTCTTCTCAAAATTATCCTGAGCTGCAACGGGAGAGGCCAGTGGGGCAACAACACACAAGGTACTGGGTCGTACGATTGATAGGACACTTGCCAAGGGCGTGTCAGACCCAGGTTTAATCCATATTATTCCTGATTCAGAGCAGAGATGTGAAATTTGATAACCTGCTACCCAGGTGGATGTGCTGAGCTGACATTATGTGAGGAAGACAGCGGGGGCCTGCTCACCTCCTTCTACAGGAGCTCAGCCTCCAGCCACGGAGATGCTTCCCAAAGGTTCATTAAAGCCAACCCTTTTTCTCACAGACAGCTGAACGCTAATGGGTCAATCCTTCCCTGTCCACCCCCCCAAAAACATAAATGTAGCTGGTTTGGCTCAGATAGCTCCAAGACAGAAAAAGTTTCCTGCCTTAAAGAAGGCAACTCATCTGGCTGCATTCTCTCTTTTCCAAGCGGCTTCCAGTCTTCCAGGTTCTCCCTTCCAACAAGCAGTTTCCCAGGGAATTTTGGAGCCATTTCCTTAGGATATCAGATAACATTCTATCCCATGGCTGCTCTCTTCCCAAGTCCTCAAAATGATCCGTCACATCAGTTCAATGGTTCCTCTCTAACTCCCATCTCTCCTCTGCAGTTCACCTTTCCTACTGCTCCAAATCTTCTCGCCACCTTTCTCTGGTCTGCTTTCTCCACCACGTTTTGCTTCCAATTTTAAAGCACTCTTCCAGCTGCCCTTCACTCCCTGACGTATCCTACTCATCCTAATGCTGACAGTGCTTATCCTGGGGATCTTTCTCTTTGCTTTATTGCTGCTTTTGCTTACTTCAGAGATAAAAATGAGAAAATAAGCGATCGGTGTAAGTAAGTTACCTCAGGAAAACAGAGGAAAAATCAACATGGCAAAAAGCTTTATTGGTATTGTTAAGTTTTCCTGTCTCTTTGCTGTTAAGAAGATTTTAAATAAGAATAAGAAAAAGCTTTTAAATGATAAAGGTGGCAAGGAAGCAGCAGGAGCACTTCTTCTCTCGGGTCATCCAAGAGTTCCGCATTAGGCGTCTGATTTAGTCATGAACTCTGGCACAAACACTTCTGGCCTCGCTAGGGAATAGGTCTGAACTAAAACAACACTGCAAGACCCACACATTTTTGAGTCATGTGTTTCAAATGAAACATTCTTGCCCGTTAAATTTGGAGGTCATTAACTGACGGGCCAAACAAGGGAAACCAATATGAGCAGCACCCCAAGCAATCACATGCACCTAATTGCATCTACATTACACAGGATTTCGACACAATATTCCGCTTGCATTACAGGGCAGGACCTCATGACAGCTTTCCTGCTGTTAGAGGAGACAGAATAATGCTGACAGGCACACATTTGATATGGAGGAGGACTATGGATGGGAGGTTACATTCCCATTTGTTCAGAAAACCACTTGCAGTGTAAGAGCATCTTTCCAAGCTGGCTCCAATTTCCATGTGCAAGATGCTTACCAAGATATTTGCCACTTCATGACCTGTATCTGTGTGGTGCAGCCTTTCAGAGGAAAAAACACATCCTCTAAAAGCAATCTGTGAGTTCAGAATAGGCACTAAAACATCCCTCTCCCAAGCACAAGAGGACAGCTCCCTTTCTTCTCTGAGGGAGAGTTTTATCAGATAATGTGTGCGCAAACCAACCAGCAAACTACTGTTGCTGGGTTTTATTTTGAGGATACATACAAAAGTGCTGCGGACTTCTTGCACTACACACTGAGAGGTGACAGAATTAACCACTACCACGCACAAACTTGGCTTTTAAAAAAGTGTATCCACCTTGCTCAAATATTCTCTATATAACCCAGCCCGGCAAACTACTTGTTTTTCTTTCAAAAAATCAGCAGCAGTTTTTGGAAAGGATGACACGACAGTTGGAGGAATAAAACGCGTCCTGTTTTAATGACTCACCTGAGAATCTATTTTAATTAGTGCAATGTCTGATTTTTCATCAACATCTTTAATTTTAGCTTCATATGTTTCCCCGTTCTTCAGCTCCACCTTCACCCGGTTTTTGTTGGTGACGACGTGGGCGTTTGTCACGATCAGTCCATCTTCTGAGACAATGAACCCTGAACCACTGGCAACAGGAATCTCCCTCTTCGAATAGGGAAGTCTAAAAGACAAGGAAAATCAAATACTGATCACTGCAAAAAAGCTGCAAGATCACTCTAAATACCACACAGCCAAAAGAAGCTTGGTGGGGTTTAATGTTTTAGGATATCTACTGCTATTTATTCCCATTAAGAAGATAAAGCACATGCATTAGCTTAACTATTTTTTTTTTTTGCCAGGACTCTTAAATTATCATTAATTCTTAAGCATGACAAATATTCATTATCTCAAAAGCCTCTTGGCTATTACACAGCATCAATGCACATTTCCGGCACGCTGGCAGCTGTTTTCAAGAATACAAAAAAAAAAAAATCAAAACTGGGCGTCTTGTTTACTTGCGATACAATTCAATGTGAACCACAGCAGGAGCTATCTTCTCCACCACATCTGCAATAAAGTTGTATTTGTGCCTCAGGCTGTTAGGGTGTTCTTGGCCTGAAATAGAAACAGAAAACATGTCATGAGTTCTTCAAGTGACCGGAGGAGGGTCATTGCAAAACACCTGAATTAAAAAAAGCTCCGAGTGGATATCTTTCCCTTCCTTAAAAGTCATCTGCAGCATGACGCTGGGACCCAGATTTCCTTGCTGCCTCTTTGCACAGAGGCAGCGTGCTTTATCCTTAGGACAAAGGATCCATGAAACCTCCGGGATCACTGGGCCGTGGGGCAGCAGACCCGCGGCCGCCGTCACAGAGCTCAGTTCATCCCCCGTGGTGCCCAGGGACGAGGCACTGGAGGAGCACAGGGTTTAGTCCAGGTCTGCACTGCCCTCTTTTCCTTTGTCAAAGGGATTTCGTACTCAGATGCCTCCATTGCTGCTCTCGCCTCTTTTCTGGATGGTCTATTTCGCTTGCATGGTCTTCTCAGATTAAACAAACGAGCTCTGTTCCTCTGCCAAAATACGCCTTCTTGGAGGTTTTTGAAGTTTCATGCCGCTGCATTTGTAAAATGCTGAGGACACAGAGGTCCTGACCCTGGTGCAAGCCCTCAGCAGCTGCTGGGAAAGTTTAACTTGGGTACAAATTTTGGATTTCCTTTCCCACCAGCGTCCCCACTCAGCCTGAACCACCAGCCTCAGCCTGGCACCTACACGGGGATGCACCTTACATATGTTCCACACAACCACATCCAAGGCATCCTTTCCACTGATACCACATCTGAGGTCCATCAGCTCCATAGGGAGTGGACCCCACGTGCTTTGGAGTTACTGAGCCACCCCAGGAGTATAAAATAGATATGAAAACACACGAGGACAATGGGACCACAAAGCTCTGCATTCCTGGGCAGTGCTGTAACAAAAGCTCATGGTCACCAAGTATTCAAGAGGGGTCAGTGGGATTTTCAAAAGCAACTGGATACCAAACTCCCATTGTGGACAACAGAAAACCTGTCTGCACCATCAGACATCTAAAGGTCTCTGGGAAACACTCAGGATTCTGACACAACTCCTCCTTCTCAAGCAGTTTGGGGGCAAAACTTTCCTTTTTAAAATTGGGAGCAACTAAGCAATTGGGAAGATCCCAGAGTTATTATATGTTTCTTTTGAGGCAAGAAACCTCCTTTGTTTTCACTTTTTCATCTGATGCCTCCATCTCATGTTATACAGGCACAAGCCAAACCTGTAACTGACTTGCAGATGAGTATTAATGTGTTGTGCTGCTCCAATCCATCCTTGCCATTTGCCTTCTAAATCGGTCCAGAGATTAAGCAATAAGCAGCTTGTGGGTGCTGTAAGTGCCTTTGGTGGTGTAACAGGATGATTTATTTGCAGAATTGTAGGAGACAGGACTATCCTATAAAATCACCCCAATACCAAAACCCCGAGTGTCCTTCATTATCGGAAAAACCAAAGTGGAAAACTATGCAAATTTTTAAGTATGTACTGGAGACAATAACAATTTGGGAACAAAATATCACTGCTTTTAATACTATCCAGACACTGGTTTGATTCAGGGATGAACATGTTTCAGGTGACTTTCCAATGCCAACTAGCACAAATTACCCTCATGAGAGGGGTGGATGCTCAACCCAAACACTATCTGATCACTCAAGAACAGCTTTTTTCCTATTTATACCCTGTGAAACATCTCAAGGGCTTTTAATTGCAGTCAGTCATGAGCAGCAGCCACAGCAGGAACCACATAATCCACTGTGCAGTTTGGGATCACTGTCTGGAGATGTTTATCTGCTTTATGAAGCAGGAACATCGATCAGGAAACTTGTTTTCCTCAAGAGCATTCATTCAATGCTTTCTCTGATTTACACTCTAGCTGCCCTTGGACTCTACCCCAGGGAGGCATAAGGGTTTGCTGACAGACAAACATCAATTTACTGAAGGATTCCTATCGTCTGTTAGAAATATTCAGTATCAAACAAGCCCCACCATGGCTATAAAGCTGACAACTATAATGGGGGCGTTTTGGGAAACTTCTAGAATGAGAACTGCAGTTTTGAATTGTTCACTCACATTAAATAGGTGCTTTGACAGATAATCAGATGGGATTAACATGAATTTGGGATAAAACACCACAGGGCACTACTGTATCTATCAATATGCTTTTTGATCACTGCTTATAAAGTGGTTTCATCTCAGCTACAATCCAGAGGTCACATCCTGCCCTTGGGAAAAAAAGAGAGCTCCACGGATGAGGGAGCTGCACAGGAAACACACAGCTTTTTTTTTTTCTATGCCTTCAATCTTTTTAGCCTTTAGCTATTCAAGAAGAGAAAGGTTGCCCAGGCTGTACATGGTGAGACTACAAATAATTCACCTCAGAGCTGCCTTCACTTGGAATGGGAGGCTACAAACGCCAGGATTTCAGAGGCAACAGTATTTTGTGCATAACCCACCTCCTCACAAAGTCCCAAAACTGAGTGAAAAAAAAAGTTCGAAATTTCATACTCTGAAAAAGTTAGATAATAAATACTGATTCATGGCATACTGACCCAAAAAGCTCGCAGCAGCTCGCCACGCCTGCCTATTGCTTATGTATTAGGAATTCCTGCATTGTGTAACACAGTTTTGCAACAGCTCTTGAACCCCTGCCCATTTAAATGGAAAACATACCTTTTTAGAGCAAATAAACAACAGTCAAAGCACTGTTTAGGTAAATTCACTGGTGAATGTTAGCAAAAAACAAATCCTGTCAACTGGTCTTTACCATCAGGTGGTGACGTAAAATCTGAAGGCTGTAGTAAAAGCATTAACATGTTGAAAATTTCTTCTATCACTGAGAAAAAGTATAATGGGGGGAGGGTGAGGGGGGCAAATGAGACCCAAAGGGGCATGTGTGCATCCATGCCCTTTACCTATGAAGTGCATACTTAATGGTCCCCACAGCTAATTGCTCTTGGGGGTTACTGAGCCACACACGTGGGAGCTGAGAGGTGAACTCGTCTTTCCTACAAGCAACCACCACTGTGTGAAATTCTACCTTAGATTTGAATCCTGGCACAAAGTGCTACAGGGGAAGCCTAAACTGCCACAAAAGCACCAATATTACAAACCTCATATGAGCCAGATGCTCATTCCTCAACCACCACGTGGTAGTCTCCAGCCATCACCAGCCACTGGAGAAGACAGACAGAAGTGAAATTGATAATTTCCCTGGAGATCCTTTCCTCTTCTCTCTAACACAGGTGCTTTTCAGCTGTATAAAATAGCTCAGGGTCTCGGTAGAAAGCAGCTTTAAGAGTGGAAGGGGTATAACACAACATCCTCCAAGTTTCCAGGTTTAAAGAGCTGGAGACTCTGCAGAGCTTTAGTGGACTGTGCTTGACTATCAAGCAACAAAAAAGCAATAGTTTTAAGTTCTGATTGATGATATGGTTTTGATTATTTAGTTCCCACTGCCTGTGTATTTTCATACCCTTATCCCACCACAATGTCCATCCTGACTAACAGGTACCCCACAGGTGGGTGGCCAACTTAATTTCGTGCTTAAATTGAGGAAAAAAATGCTGTTCTCTCAGTTAAAAACTGCTCCTTTGGTATAATCAGGGTTGAATTCATGAGAATAAAGTTTCCCCAATTTTCTGGCCTTTTTCTTTGAAGCACAGCCTTTTGGAATTTTGTTCTTAGTAGAGTATTTTCATTATTTTTTGAGGTTTATGTTTGGAGTCAGAGTTTTTCGTGGTTTGGTGGTGGGTTTCTTGGGGTTTGTTTTTCTTTGGTTGTTTGGGTTTTTGTTTTTAAATCATTGAGAGGTAAGCTCGAACAAAGCTCTGGCTCCTAAATACCTTCAGGCTCTGACGTTCAGATCTTCACAGACTGCTCCTCTTTCTATTTATATGCTGTGATTATTGCGTTTTGTAACGTTTTTATTGAACTATTGCACAATGCCCTAAATGCCCACAAGCATGGCTAAGAAACCTTCATTAATGAAATTATAAAGACGACTGCTGTGAATTCAGCTAATGATAAAAACCTGACTTAAAAAAATATAAATGGGTTACAGCATGAAAAACTCCCAAGGCAACTTAATTCTTCCAGGACTTCAAAGGTGTGCTGGCTGTCAGACCTCAAATGAAAAGGCAAATCTCCGCCAACTGACATTGAAAGGACTAATACCTGTAAACAAACTGCTAGGAGGGCAAGACAGAGTACTAAGCCATGACAAAAAAAAAGCACACCCAGCTGTAAACAACTGAAATAATTTGGTTTCATAAAGAGGAGCCAAAAAGCATATTAAGATCTGGGTTCTGATTAGGTCATTACTCAAAGTGGCATGAATGCATTAATGCTTACAACTCTCACACGCTGCTTTGGGTGATATTTTGAGCCAAACTGAAAAGATGCTTTGGAGATTGAAATCTCCTTAAAGTAACCTCTCCCCTTCAGCTAGGAGAGCTGTGTCTGAAAGGTCTTCTCTTGGCATAGGTCATTCTCTCACGAGAGCAGGCCTTCGAACAGTTTTAGGCACATCTCAGTCAGAAATGGATCTCTTCCCCACGCAGTTTTCACATGTTTTCCCCCTTTCAAACAAGGGGGTTCTGCTCTTGTTCAGCAGCACAGTTTGCTCTGTCCTCTGCTTCCCGACTGCATCCAAAGCAGTCAGCCTGCACTGAGGCATCCCCAACATTCCCATGTCTCCTTCCCAGCGCCTGAAGTTAGAACCAGCCCGATTATCCCATTCAATGGGGCTTTTTATCTTAGATACAGTGAGGGAAAACAGAGGCACACCCCAGCAAACACCACAAAACTTCCGTCAGCCACCCTTGCTCGGTGTGACCACACCAGATATCCTCATGTTCTAAGTGAAAAGCTCCACATTCAGCCTGCAATCAAACCTTTGATTCCTTTAAAAACCGGCCAGAAACTTCCATTTCCATTCAGATATTAAAAACAAAACCAAAAACAAACAGCTTCCCATGAAAAAATAATCATCCAAAACAGCTGCAACTGGCAGTATTTGTAATTTTAGAACCGTTGAAGAGGAGGCAAATTGCAGGGACGGTGGAGCACCACCTCAGGGTTCATCACTAAAGATGCTTTGTATTGGAAAAGTGAAACTCCCCTGTCCTTGCAGGGGCACCAAATTATAATGTCCTTTGGGTTTGCCTCATGCTTGCACCTGAGCAGCACACACTGGGCCAGGAGGGCTCTGCCACCCCCACCCTGTCCATCAGATTCAGCACTACCATCTCCACTGGTGAGGTCCCAGGGTCTGCCAAGAGCAGGCTGGTGCCAGTGGAAGAAATTGGGGCTTGGATGCAGGGGTCTGTGGCCATTCTGTCTTTTCCTGCTAACTCCATGATGATCAGAAGCGTGTCTATGAAATCCTTGCCCAGTAACACACAGTCCAGGCAGAGCCACCACAACCTGCTGAAGCTGATGAGATAACTAAAGATATTAAACTACCCATGCTGCTGAAAATAGGGGACTATTTCCTCCTGCACTCGCCACTTGCTCAACTTTATATTTAGACACAGATACACAAGGAGGGTCTGAGAGCACAAGCTTGGGTTTGGGATTCTCTGCAGAACGAAACCAAAAGGGCTCCAGCTCTCACAAAACCTCTGGGCTGCCAGAACAGGTGGCCACCAACACAAACCACAAACCACGCCCTCCCAAATAAAACTCCGGCCACTGGTGTTTGTACCCACCCCCGTTCATATACAGGAAAACTCTAAAGCCTCTGACACTACTATGGGAGGCGAAAATCTCCAGCAAAGGCACTCAGCTCGCACTGAAAACTGGGGTATCAACAAGCCCCGCTGGAGAGAGACAAGGAAAAAGGATGGGAATCTGCTGCCACACTTTTTTTTTTTTTTTTCTAAATTACAGAAAACTGCAAGCCTAAATATTCCACTTCCTATTCAAGGATAAATTGTGTAATACACCAAAATAGGATATTATGCAATGAAAACACTGAGAAAATAAGAAACAACATTCTACGTGTCATAGGCAATTTGCTCAAGAGCAACTCTTAGGTCAGTGGAGGGAATTTTAAGAGGTCTACAACCACAGCACCTTGTTAATAAAGATGCTATGACATCAGTTATTTTTCCCCTTGTATAATCCGTGGAGAAGCTAAAGACACTTCACAGATCTCTGAGAGGAAAAAGTAATAGACTGTGACAACCCTAAAAGCAAAAATATTTTCATAGCCCTAAATAATGGTTGAATGAAATGCTTGAAACCTCTCCAAACAGTAAACTGCATAAATCTGGTATTCACTTGAAATATTTCCTGCAGCAAGAACCACCACAAGATAAAGTGAGGATTTAAAGTAAAATCACTTTTTAGCTATGGACACACACTTGCAAAGGGAAAATAAAGTCCATTTTCATCATCATAATATTTAGATGATCAACTCTTTCATGGCAGCCCTTAACAAGGACTTTGTATTTTCCCTGTTAATCCAAAAGCCTAAACTTATTCATTTTAATCACCGATTTTAAACAAACCACAAAGAGCTGCCAAGCTAAACAAAACAGGGAATCTACACAAAATCTGTGGAACAGAAGACCACTCAAATTAATGACAGCACAGGACAGTTTTCAGACCAATGTGTGGTTGCTCATATAACATCTCACGTTTGAGTAACAAAATGAAGGCAAATAAATTGCACGTTTAAATTGATATTCTCAGAAACCAAAGCTGACTTTATGGGTTTGCAGGGAGAAGAGTGTGAAAGAGTGGACAAGCCCCACCAAGCAGCAGGATGTTCCTGTGGGAATGCAGAAGCTGCTGTGCTGCACTGGATACCTCAGCCTCTGCAAGCACCCCATTCCCCACTACATCCCTGGATGTGTTCAAGGCTGGACGGGGCTCTGAGCAACCTGGTCTAGTGGAAGGTGTCCCTGCCCATGGCAGGGGTGAGGGCTGGAATGAGATTTTAAGGTCCCTTCCAACCCAAACCACTCTGTGATCCTGTGATTCTAAAAATGATGAATCAGGCTGTATGGAGAGAATGACACATACGGAGCCCTTCTGTACATATAAAACAAGAAAACAACATAAAAAAGTGTTTGAAGATAATTAAATTGTAAAGCAAAGTCTTCAGAGAACTTTGGTCCAGCCTCTTCCGTCCACCTTCTTTCTTGATATGAATCAGGCCTCTTTGGCATCCAGTTCCAATGTAACTCAAGATGCTATTGCCAGTGAAAATGGCCAATGGGCAACATCCCCCTGCAATGTGCCTACAGCTTTCTTCTAGCATAATTTCACATTTACAATTAAATTTTTAGCCGGACAGGAACTTTTCCTACCACCAACCTACAAGGATGAATAAGTGGTGAGTTAATCACATACAGAATATCCTCGTTGCCACTCAGCTGCTGAATTGCTCATTAGATCAAATGGTTTGAAGGTTCTGCAGAGGAGGAACACCCTGTATGTGTGCATCTTGGTCTAAGCTGTGTTACTCAGTCTCCATGCAACTTGTGAAAAGCAATTTGAATCCTCAGTGCCTTAGATTTATCTCTAAAATGGGCATAGCCCCTATTTTATCTGATTGGAACAGCCTTGGGCTTTAGCAACCCTTGCAGAACCTCACTGGGGGAAAATATGTGTATAAAACCTCTCAGAAATGCCAGAAATTCTTTTATAAACCAAGTGCACTGGCTGCCCCTGCAAAATAGGCTCACAGTTATAACAGCAACGAGCAAAAGCAATAGACTTCCAGGCTGATGAGGCTCGAAAGCAACTGGGTGTAAAAGCTGGGAGGGCAGGAATCCAGAGCGGAGCAACAGCTCCATCTAACACAACAGGAAACTGCGATTCCTTCTGTAAACACCGGCGCTGAGGTGGGAGGAAACCCAACTTGTGCATAAACAGCCAGAGCCTGGAGCCCCGGGCTGGAGGAACGCGGCCCTGGGAGCAGGAACACGCTGTTCCCGGAGCAGCATTGCCATATTAATACAATGCTGAGCCCGGGCTCGTTGGAGATGACAAATTAATTGGAAGCCAGCAGCCCTGCGACAGAGGCACACGGCTCCGGGTGGCAGTGCCAGGACCAGGATGAGGAGGGGAGGCAGCCTGCAGGGAGATGCTCAGACGCACAGAATAAAGGTGGGAAGCAATTCAGGACAAGGGCAAAGAGTGCTGAGCTCGAAAATGGCACTAACAGCAGTCCTGCCTGAGCTGGAAACATTAAGAAATGTAAGTCAGGTAGTTTTGGAAAAGAGTCTGCCTGATTTCCTGCAGACAGATGAACAGAACATTTCAGCCAACAGGTTAAAGAGGATGTATTCTCGTCTCTGCAGAAGGCTGAAAATACAACAGATGAGTCAGGAATAATTTCTCCTCTCCTTTATCCAGCCCTGTTCAGTCTGTGTCCCTTCCAAGTCGGGTCATCACCCTGCTTTACCTCCCAGCTCCACTCAGCACGGGCAGAGAACCAGCAAAACAACCTCAAAATGCCCATTAAGTAACAACGATGTGGTAATTCCTATATCTGACATGGAACCAACAGCTGTCCCATCTCGAAAATGCCTCTTAAAATTATAAGCTCATTAAGATCTCAGTTTAAGTATGTGAGAAACTTTCACACTGCATCTTCAGAAGAAATTCCTGCCTAAGAGAGACTTAGTTTCAACTTCCAGGAAGCCTGGTATGAAGACACCAGGGAATAAAAACAAATTCTTGTTATCATGCTTCTTCAACATTTTTTTTCTCTGAGGAGAAACCTAAAAAAAGCTTCCTAAGAGGCTAAAAAAAGCTTCCTAAGAGGCTGCTTCTCTGCAGCTGGAGAAGGCTTTGATTTCACCATTTTGCTGTGCCAGGACTTTGAGCGACACAGAGTTGATACATGTAGACATCAAATCTATAGACAAGTTATCCATAGAAAAAGAAATATAATAAAAAGTCTATAGAAAAACAAACAAACAAACCAACAAACCTGGAATACACACACTCCTCTCACTCTGGGGCGTTGTAATTATACAACACATAAGCCCAGCATAATGATATTGCAAAAGCCTCAATACTTCCATATCAAACAAATCCCTCAGCCTCTGGCAGTATTTTCTACATCTGTCTTAAGAATCACGCTGAGACCATCCAGATTTGCTTTAATGTAGACATCAGAAATCAGTGAGTGGTTGGGAAATGAGTCTGAAGTACCTGCCATCCTTTTGCCATCCTACTTGGAGAGCTACAGAAAGGAGGGGGCACTGCCACTGGTGAGACAGCCACCACCACCCAGCACCCAGCTTGAGGTACGGCTTCTCATGAATTAAGTTTAAAGAGCAGGTTTCTCTGTCACTCTCCCAAATGCACATTTTTTTAACCGATATTTAGAGTTCCAGTTATTGTGTTCACTGCTCCCCTATCAACATTAGCTACTTAGTGACATTTTTATCCACACACCTATTCTGCATTATTTTATGGATCATCTGAATATTTTTCATATTTATAAGTCATTTCTGCTTGCTCACTTTTAGTGTCTGAATAGAAAAGAAAACAAGGGTTAGCCAAGCTTTTTACCTTCATTGATAGAGGTCTACAGAGATACAGAAAGGGCAGACATGCCAAACACTGAGTGTGGTGTCCTAGAAAAAGGAATGAATCATCCCTTTACCACCACAAATGTTGAAGCAGGAGATTCCTGGGGGGTTGTGTTTATTTTGGGGGCGGGATGGTGGGAGGGGAGAGAGTTGTTTGGGTTTCTCTTCCTTCCTAGTGCTTGGTCCACCCGTATCTTCCCTCTTCCAGAATTACTTTCTGGGATGCAGATCGACAGATCATCGATGCTGTTTGCAGAGCAAAGCCAAAACTGCAGTCTGCAAGTTTAAGAAAGAGTAATGGAACAGAAAAGTAATGGAAAGTGGAGCAGCAATGCTGGCAAGGGGCAGAAAAATGAGCAGGGACTCATAAAAGCTCAGTTTGCTCTCAGCTCTGCCACTGGCTGACCTTGAGCAAAGCTCTTTATCTTCCCCTGCCCTAGATTCACTATCTGTGAAATGGGGTAACAACATCAGCCTCTGGAAAAATATCATGAGCTTCTCCTGATGTTATCTCCCTCCATACAAACTACTGCAAATTTTAGACCGCTGGGTAACTTCTGTGCATGGCCACTTGATTTGGTATAATAATCGTCAATAAATATATGTGCGAATCCAACTGCTGCCGGAAACACGATGCAGTTTTTAATTTGAACCCCCTTAGCTCTGTCTCATTGGTATTTACAGTAACAAGTCTGCAAAAGCGGATGCAGGAACTATTCATTGCGTATCCCTCTCTCATGCCTCGCCAAAAAGAGGCTTCACATGAGCAAGGAAGTGGAAAGACTGAGAAGCCCTGATGGGAAAAAATGACGGACACAAGAGCAAGGTTTGGTGAACTAATACCACATCCAGTTTAAATGCCATTGGCACGCCCCTGCTGGCACTGACAGGACCAGGGACCCCCCTGGTGCCAGCCTGCAGAGCTGCTGTGCAATAAAAGCAGAGGCAAATGCAGCTGCTCACATGTTAGACACATGTACGCTTTTTTTTCTCTCCAGAAACAGGCTCCTGGCAGAGCACTTTCTGGCTGCCTAATTCAACTCCACCTGCCAAAATATGGTAGCTGAGATCTTCTGAATTCACTAAACGAGCTTAAGATACTACAACTCACCTGTTATCTACAGATATGAGGTCAACATCATCAGCTAGTATAAGATCGATGCATTATTTTATAGCGCTTTGATATAGGGGAGTTGAGACTTATTTTTTATTTTCTTCTCTTTGAAGCAGGACAACCAATTTGAGAATCACAATGACCTTCACTAGCAGGCAAAATAAAGTCTTTCTTTTTTTCCTACATCCTGAACACAGCTTCCAAAATAATATTAGATATTCACTTGGGCCCAGTTACAAGCACAGTGGGATTTACTGCCAAGTCCAGCCAGGGATCCTAGAGGCCCCAGCAGCTTATGGGAGTGAGGAATGACTTTATTTACAACAGAAGTTAAGTTCCACAGCATCCCAGTTTCTATTTCTGACGTTGCTTTCTTTCTGTCACTCCCAGCACACGTAAATTCACATTTGAAAAATATTTTCCAGCGCCTCCTATTTCTTGGACTGCAGAGTCTTTCCTTTAACTGCTCAGGTTATGCTGCCTCCATCACATCCAAACTCTGCTTAACAACACTCCTGCTGCTTACTCATGGCCTTAAGTATTCCTGCCCAGTCCACAGGTACCTTTAAATTTCAAAGCCCAGAAGATGAAAGGATTGAATCTTTCCTGCTTCCAAATCTGTATTTACTGACTTGGCTGTTTGAAGTCTGGAGACTGCAAAATTACCGCCTGCTCCCCGGGAAGGAAATTGAGATGTGGAGAGGGGAAAAGGTGAGTTTCTTCAGACAAACCACTTCTTACAGTTGCCTCCTCTCGGAGCTGAATACTTGGCTTTGGAAAATATTTTTAATCCCACACTTGGGAATTGGTTCTCTTCTGGAAATATGTTGCTATTTATTTCCATTGCCTTCAGCTGCTTCTTCCCTCCCTCCCTCTCTCTCTCTCCCTGCTTCCCCTTCTCTTGTTGCTGCAAAAGAGACTTGCAAGTCAGAAGAGAATGACATTTAGACCACCCAAACACAGTAACTGAGGGAGATAGGGGAAATTCAACAGCACTGGAGCACTCATTTGTGCATCCATACCCTAAAAACCTGGTCCTCCTGAGTCATTTTTACCAGACTTGACACGTGCCAAGTAACCTGCCAAGGTCTCCAACATTTCTTCAGTGCACAAACCATCATTGGCCTGTTATTATCTTTCGGGAAACAGCTGAAAGCCTTGTTCATAACAACAGTATCAACTTTCCCTTGATAAATGTCTGGCTTGGTTCCCAGCCTTCACGGATTTCTCAGCCGAGTTTCTCTTCCTGCCCTGATTATTCATTCCTGCAAGGCTCAGCACTGCCAGTCCATTAGCACTATCACTAGCACAGGCACAGGAATTCAGGCAGGTCCATCTCCTTCCCATCCTCTGCTGCACTGACCTCACTCTTACGCTGTTTTTGAGGGACTCAGTTAATGACAAATGGTTTATTGACTGCAGAAGTCCTTTCCTCCTCTAATTACGTAGAGTCACTTGGATACAGCCTTGCCTGGCACATTTCAAAACAAACTCAGCCACTTTGCTGCAAGAATTTGACTGGTGGATTTTTTCCTTCCCCCTTCCCCGTCTCTAGAACTGTAAAATAATGTGATGAAGAGAAATAGCAAAGGCTGTATCTATTAGTGATACACAGCTTTCTAGACTGAGAGTTACCCCTAAACTCACCTCTGCCTTCCCCCCAAGCAATTTAGCTGTGATGACCTGCTTAATCTAAACCGTAAGAGCTCACATCGAACTCATGGGACAGCAGTGTGAGCCACTTGTGACAGATGCCAGCGTTCTGAGGACTGCTGGCATTACTGGGATACCACATTAGACATAGTAAGCCTAATAAAAATATGAAAACATATAAAAACTGTTCAAAACCAGGCAGAGCACAGTTAGAAACCGAGAGCAACCACAAGGAACTTTCTCCTTCTTACTCTGGTTAAAGCTGAAAGGACAAATCCAGGTTAGTTTGTATTTTACAGTGTGAAGAGCACAACGTGGAGAGAAGGGCACACTGTCCTAAAACGCCTGCCAACACTTGTGGGAAAAGTGGGGAAGGGAAGAAAGTCTAGTTTCAGTTCTGTGTTGGACATTCTGAGCCTTCTTCCTTTGGTCAGCAGGAGGGATTTAAGGGCACCAAAAAACATATTTGCAGAAGAAAAAGAAAACATCCTCCCAGCACACTGAACCTCATCACACAGAATACCGAGGTCTCGTTGCACTGACCTCACTCCTGGGTGTGGGATGCTCTTGCACAGCCATGATTTCTGCTCAGAGGACCTTCACCTTTTTTCTGTGCCTTGGTACTTTCAGGGAAGACTTCTTTTGTGAAAGCCCTGCCCAGGCTGGTGCAGGACGGGCTCAGTGGTGCTACAGTGACAGCAGGACGGGAACCGCCGGTTGTGCCGCCCCTGGCCACAGCACAGCAGGGCATTGCTGGGAAGGGCTCCCTGCCCCAGACAGGGACACAGCACTAATGAAAGGGGTCGATGGGCCACCACACTGTCATCCTGCTTGTCACCTGCCCCACCTGGCCTTAACACAGGCGGGGTGTGTTTCACCCCACTCCCAGCCCGTGCACTCACCCTCACTAATTCAACCAAAGCATTTCCTGGCTAAAAGCCACAGCTGGCCTTTCCCCTCTCCTTTGCTGCCCCTGGGATTTCTCCAGCTACAGCCTGGTTTGTCTTTTCTGCGTATCTGGGTGGCAGAGAGAGCTGTGGGCTGATCCTGCACCCCAAAAGGCAGCACCTCGGTGCAGGACACCTGCTCTGCATCCATCCTCTCTGCAGGGTGTAGGGAACGAGGACAGAGTAAGCTCTGAGGCTTGTGGAATTCTTCTTGAGTTTTGAAGATTCACAATCCCCATTTTGCATAGGAAAACATCCCCCTTATGGACACAGATCCAAAACAACCTGCTCCTGGCTCTCTCGCATCCTCTCAAACACGGTCGGTGTTTGAATAGATGCCCTGGAAAACACGGAAGGACAAAAACAGCACTGGGAGTGGGCTGCAGCAGATGAAAAACGAAAAAGACAGAAAGTTTTGCCGTATTTTATGCAATATGCAAAATATCATACTTGACCAGCTACTGAAGCAGCGTGAAACTTAAAAACAACAACAAAAAGTGCTTTACAAGCACTTCCTCTACATCCTCATCCCCTCATTTCCTCGGCCATTGCACTGTATTGACCGGATTATTTATATGGGTATTCATATTTTATATGAAAAATTTATTGAAGATAACTCAATCTCTAGGTAGCAAAAGTACTCCTGACAATGAACTGAAAATAAAATTAATAATTAAAAACTCTAAGGAGCCAAATATTAGGCAATGGCTTTTCAAAACAGCATTTCAAGCGCTTTACAGCCTTCCCTCCATTCCTGTTTATTTTAGGTTCTTTACATATGAAAAAAGCTTTGCTGGCAGCAACTGCTTGCTCTGACCTAGGGATAAACATGTGGTACTGGTTGGCTTCTCCAGCACTTTCCTTTTGTCCCTGGCGATACAGAAAACAAGCATCGCTCCAACCAGAGGTGCAACAGGGCAAAATGATTGTCTGGCCATACTCATGATGGGTCTGTGACGGCGGAGCTTTCCCAGACAAGGTCTCAATGCAGCCTGTGCATTTTCTGTACAGCCCTGCAGAGGCACGTACTGATCTCAGCTCAAACACAGCCCCAATTCCGCAAACGTTCAGCAGTAAAGACTGAGAAAACAATATTGGTTTCACGAATCGAGAATAAAAATCACAAGGCATTATCTTATATTGGAGATCAGGAAACTGTGGCGTGAAAGCTTTAATTGTCTCCGATGTCAGCAAATGCCAGCGCCGACGTTCCAAGGAGCATAACGCAGCTTTGACACTGAAGGGAAAGGCAGCGGGACAAAAAATTGATTGTATTGATACCAAAGCTCCAAGTTTGATTTGTAACACAGGATCAGGATTTTGCTTAAGCTGAACATATACATCAGGAGATTGTTTTGCTGGAGGGGTGATGACTAAACGTAGCAAAAGATGTGTTTTTTAAAGAAAGAAGTGCATAAATGGCACAACCACTACAAAAAGAATGAATCTTCACTGAAACAGCACTTACTTAGTAAAATGTGACTACTTCAGAAATAAAGACTTAATTAATGCTAATTTTTAATATTACCCCCTAAAGGTGCTGAATGGCTCGGAAGGGATACACAGCCTTGGCTTACGAGGTTTAATCCAGCCTGTATTAGGGGCTGCATCTTGTGACGATCATCCCCTGTTTATCCCAGCACGGTTTTGCCTCGCTGTGTGTCACATCCTGCACTCACCATTCCTACAAGACCAAACACTTCACCGGGCTGCTCAGTCCAGCCCCTCCAGCTGCTGAGCCACAGTTTCGTAACGCAGCAATGTCTTTTCGTACGGTTTACAAATATTTCGCATCCGTCCTGCAGCTCGGAGTGCTCACGTTACATCCGATTTGACTACAACTCACAACTAAGAATGCCGAAGGAAAAACACCACTAGTTACATTGTTACTTATCGCAGCCATCTCCATCCTCAAGAAACCCAAACAAAGCCAAACAACAACAAAAAAACCACAAACAAACCCCCCTAGAGTCAGCTCAAAACGTTGTTACAGGCCCCCCCCACCTTTTCCAGCCAGTCTATTACTAATAATCAGAGCGCATCTGCTAAGCCGGGCCAAGGCAGGCAGCTGCCTGCTCTGCCCACCCATTTGCTCCATCACATCCGAACGGCTCCTGCATTCCTAGCTTTATTCCCCGGGGCATTTCCCTGTGACAAAGCGCGCTGGATGGGAGCGCGCCCGAGTTATTTCTCCAAACTTTGCTGGAGCCGCACAGCCGGTCTCGGGTCTGCATCCCTGCCCGCTTCTGGGGGTTTGCAGCAGTTTCCCCCAGTTTCGATCCCGGCACCGCTCCTCGGAGGGGTGGAGGGAGACGTTTAAGTCTAGTACAGGATTCTTTTCCCCTCGGCGCTTGGCAGCCGCGCACAAACACCGCATTCTTGCTCTAGTTCCTCGCTGAGCTGGAGCGCCGGACTTGAGCCGAGGCCAACCCTTGTCTCCGGCCCCTCTCCGCGCTCCCCGCCGGGGACGGCGCGGGCCCTCCTCCCGGCGAGGCGGTGGCAGCACCGCCCGGG
>VZRE01004046.1:53874-92008 GCA_013396775.1 Cephalopterus ornatus
GGTTGAACGCTCTTTCCCGCCTCGGGAATTACGGGAAAGCAATCCAGAGCAAGCGCCGATAACGTTTCTATCTGATAAGGGGATGGGTGGGAGCGCAGAGCCGCCAGCCCGTCCCCTGGGAGAAAGAGCGAGATGATAGGACTATTATTTTTAAATGTATGTAAATATCAGGCATCCCCGCGGGGAACGACCCTGTATTCCCGCACAAAGCGACCCCTGAAATTCCCGGCTCGGGAAGGGCCCGGCAGACGACGGCCGGTACCCGAGGGCAGCGGGGATGGGAGGAAGGATGCTCCCGAGCCGCTTCTGCTCTCCCCATCGCCTCACCCGAGATTCGCAGAGCCGCGGGGCGAGGTGGATACCAGCAATTAGCAGAAGGTTAATCAACCGAAAGGAAAAAAAAAGTCGTCCTCCCCCATCCCACAAGCAGGCTGATCCGATTTATCCGGCAGCTGGGCAACTGCCAGAACCGATGGACTGAAGGCTCTCTGCCATATGCTCTTGGAACACAGAAAGGTGGTCCGAGAGGCAGTTTAAATACACACAAGCGCCTTCCGAGGGACAAGGCATCACTGCCAAAGCGGGGAGGGAACGGTTTAACAGTGCTGGAAATTGAGCAAAGCCAATTTTTTTTTTTTTAAATTACAAGCCGATTAAACTTTTGAACTGACTACCAATCTATAATTATTTAAGTGTACCTTTATCAGGCGCCGATAACCACGCACCTAATGAACTCAACAGCATTTCGTCTTGCTTAATGGCTTGTAAACTGTTAGATGAGCTGTGACCAAGGAACTGAGGATGTCAGCAACTATATTAACACAAAACAATTCGGTCTTTTCTCCTAGGAAAAGTTTAACTACGAGTCACTTGAGCAGGTAGAAGCGGCATCCCAGGTGTCCGAATTCAAACCTAATTGTTCCAGGGAACATTTTAAAAACTTATCAAACTGTGACCAAAAGTGTGCAAAATTCACTCAAGTGTTTCGTTAGAACTTGAAGGTGGGAAAACACATGTAATGTTCTCACTTAAAGCTCCAGTACCAACCCCTTTACACCCCTTGTTTTCCGGTAGCTTCTATGCTGTGCAACAAAAGAGATTTCAGGAGAATTACCTGATTGCAGAAGTGACCAAAGGAGTAAAATGGAGCAATTGGCAGCAAAACTGCCTTAGGGTTAAAATCATTACAGTATTAACAAGTTCGAAAAAAAGTTTGAAAACGTTTAAAAATATTTAGACTTCTAATGTACGTGTATATGTAAGTATATATACATAGATAGATATAACGGAAGAATGTTTCCAAATTCATCCGTTTATCCAAGCTTGGAGTTTTTTGTTTGGTTTGTTTTTTACTCCTTGTAAATAAAGACAATTCTTTAAGGAAAAATTAACAGCTTCTAGTAAAAAAAAAGAAATACATTTTCAGAAAAGATCTTATAAGCTCCTATTTGGAAGCAGGACTGAAATATTCCAAGAGCAGTGAATTATCATGGGGTTTCACCCTGCTCTCCCCAGAAAGGCTTTGCCATGGTCAGATAACTTACTGCGTGAAGCCACTGGAGCCTTATCTCCATAAGTAGGGAAAGATGACATGCAGTGGGAAAGCTCCAGGTTCTGTCATCCTCTCTCCGTGGATGTTTGTGTCCTTTTTAGCTTGGTATCCTTTGATAGAGATCATTCTAGGGAGAAAAGGTGTGTGATTGGGGTTTTTTTTAACAGCCAGCAATATCAGCTTCAAGCTCTTACAGACTACTAAAGACTTACAATACACCAGGTAACAATTTTTCTTAAATAAATGACCCAGAAAAGGGATGTGCATTTGTTTATAGTTAGACACTACAAAGGAAATAAAATATATCCCAAGGTCTTAGTGAAAACTAGTAGTTCACTTCCAAGTAAGTGGACTAGTAGTAAGGACCTTCTCCTGTTATGGTTTCTCAAACCAGGTAAGAATGTCAATCTTCTTTCCAGCATCAAAATTACAATATTTTATAATATTAGATTTATAGTTTTCATGTGGTTACACAAAAAATTACACTGAAAATTAGCATCTCACTTTCCAGGATAACTGAGCTAAATCTCTGTGGAGGTTAATAAATTAGCTTACTGAAAAATATATTTTTTTGTTATCCATCTAATCTGTACAGAAGTCTGAGAGGCTTTATAAACCCCAGAAATTATAATTTCTCCCCCACCATAACCTTTTCACACAGAAGGGCTCTCGGAGCCAGCAGACATTTACCACTCCTCAAAGAGGCCAAAAGCGACCTGAAAAACACTTTCACTCGAGGGACTTGGCAGTAAAATGTTTCATCTCCCACTTTTCAAACGGAACTGGGTGATAGGAGGCTCCACCTAGAGATCACACGCGAGAAATTCTTCTGGAGGTACCGAAGTTTCGATGCAGCTGTCAGGGATGCCGGGATGCTGTGACATCCAGCCTCAGCCCTGCAAGGCGAGTCGGCACACCTGGGCACACATGGAAAGGCTGGGAAGCACGTAAAGGATTAAAAAATAAAGAGGACACTCGGCTGGAGAGAAAGGGGTTAAGGTAAGAGTCTGGGTCTAGAAGGGTGCTGGCCAGAAATGAGGCTGGTGGAGGTTTGAGAAGGCCAGAATGCCTCCAGTCTGAGCAAATTCCAAAAGCCTGGGCTTTGCAGAGCTTTTCTAGGTTTATTATGTCTGCATTACCATTTTGCTTCATTCCTTACTGGCTTTCTCCCAGATTTTCTTGGGGGAAAACGTAACATGCCTACTCCCATCCCCTGAAAACTCAGGATTTCTCTACTTCGTTTAACATAGTAAGAGAAGTCTTGACAAAGATTTACTCAAAAACACCCTTTTTAAGAACATATGCTGGATTCATTGCTACGTACAGAAAAAAAGTGCTATTGCTCTGAAAGGGAATGGCTGCAAACCAGGGAATTTAAAACTCCATGTTCTTTTCCAGATGTGATCTAGCCCTGGTGCTTGACAAGCATAGCCCTTTTTCATCATTTACAAAATAAATGAACGATCAGGTTGTCTTTTGTAAAGCCTCACCTGAAACTAAGTCATCTGCCCCCAGAAATACTTGCTGATCCGAACAAACTGGGTGTTTGTGTTCAGGTGTTGTCTTGCTGTTAGAGGGCAAACCTACAAGTGCAAATATTACACTACAGACTGTAAGACAAGCGCTGAAACTTCGTGATTTACAGAAAATAAACTCACTGCTATGAAAACTTGCAGCAGACACCCACCTGTTGAGAAGAGACTGACTCAGGTGTCCCGGTGTGCCCGGGTACCCTCGGGAGAATGGAGGTGATGGGAATGCAGTGCAACAGACTGGTTTAAATTCTTACAAGATGCGTTCACCCGTGCACATTGATATGCAAAATTAAACTCGTTTTAAATGCAAATCCCTAATTACAGTGTGAAAGGTACCACTTTGAAGCATAGGATTCAACTTCTACTACCTCATTAGGTAGTGCCCTTACAAATGACTACCAGTTTCTTTTCCTCGGAGTTTGCACAGAAAATCTGACGTGTCAAATCCAGGCAGACGTGTGTGGGACAGGATTCACTTACAGAGCAAGACTCAGGTTTAGCTCTTCCAGAGAGCTGCCCTCGGTATTTCACCGGAAGATCTCAGAAGTGCTTTAGAAGCTTACTGGTTTGGAGCATCCAATAGTTATATAGGCAGTTCTCCAAAATACAGATGAATATTAAGACATTAAATGAAGCTGAGAAAAGGTAAAACTATACATAGCACAGAGGGCTTCAATTTTTTAATTTCAACTTTTAGACTGAAGTTCCTTATGTAAATTTGCCCTTCTTTAATTTTTTCCTCTCTCCTACCTCTATTTAAAATGGAGTTGTTAAAAGAACAGTGATGTTCCTCTGTCCCATACCTTCAGAAAGCACATTTTAGGAGTGCTCAGTAATTTTTTCCATCCATTATAAAACAGGCTTACTATGAATAACCTAAAAAATAACTGCCTTTGAATATCAGTATTTTCAACTAATACAGCCATTTTTATGACAGGAGATACTCTCTGATGCCATGTGCACTATTAAATCCTGAGCCTATTTATGCAGTTGCAAAACCTCAAAAGTCAAAAGGTAAAATGACTAAAATGGCAGCTGTTAGCAAAGAATGATTCTATGATTCTATAATGATGTTTCAAACGGGTGCCCTCCTTCAACCTGCAGCCCCAATTCCTTTGTTCTATCTCCAAAATTCCCATCTTTGTGTCATATTACTTTGCCTGCCGAGAGCAGCAGATGCTTCTTTCCCAGTCCCACAGCTGAGGAGACTGTGCTCTGATGAGATATTTTAAAGGTCATTTTGGCCACAGAATCACAGAGTGGTTTGGGTTGGAAGGGACCTTAAAGTCCATTTAGTTCCACCCCCTGCCATGGGCAGGGACACCTTCCACTAGCCCAGTTTGCTCCAAGCCCCGTCCAACCTGGCCTTGGACAATTCCAAGGATGGGGCAGCCACAGCTTCTCTGGGCAACCTGTGCCAGGGCCTCACTGCTCTCACAGTGAAGAATTTCTTCTTTATGTCCAATCTTCTGTCTTCAATCAATTTGCTGCTACTGCTATTCAAAGGAGCAAGAATTAAAAAAAACACACACAAACACCTAAACAACAAACGTGGAGCAGTCCAGTGATTTACCAACTGGAGTTTCAAGATCAATTTCTATATATGAAATACACTTCAAAAGCAAACGCCGGACTTGGGTAATTTTTAAAGCCGGAGCATGACCCCTAGGTGGTGCTGACATCCTGCTATTCCATGAGGTTAAGGCATATGCCACTTTATTAAACTATATCCTGGACCATCACCCCTTGGCAGCCACCTTCAGGAATGTGGACTGCAGAGTTAGCAGTTACAACTTCGCTAAGTGTCTCATTTTAACACAGTGGGTTTAATCTATAATCACACAGAATTACTCGATTGCCTCTTCAGTAAAGGGGCACAGAGTTCACAGTCAGGTGTCACAGTCAAAGAGGAATGTAGGTAACTGTGCACAGCCTATATTCCAGGAAAGCTTTTCTCAGAGAGAACCTTTCTTATGCAATAGTATAA
Organism: Cephalopterus ornatus; assembly: GCA_013396775.1. NCBI lineage: Eukaryota > Metazoa > Chordata > Aves > Passeriformes > Cotingidae > Cephalopterus > Cephalopterus ornatus. The sequence goes on from VZRE01004046.1 coordinate 58,949, forward strand.
AGCCAGAGAAATGCACGTTACATTCTGTTCCCCTGGGGGATGGGGGGGAGTGGTTTTCCCCTTTCAGATGGAGCCTGAGCGTTTCCAAATATTAACCTGACATTACCAGGCATCTCCTCTTCTCTTCCCTTGATGGAAAAGTAACCTGATGGATACCCTCTGCATAACACATAAAACTTCCACAGAAGAAACAGAACAGCAAAAGAAAACCAGCTCATTCTGTTCACCTTCCTTCTTAGGCTACCCAACCCGATCAGATTTGAAGCAAGATAATCTGATCTCTTACAAGCTGAAAAGGAACGTAGTGTTCTGATAAAACATTTAACCTGGTGCAAAGAAACTCAGTCAGACGTTATTTTAAGTTACCCAAACTGATTTATTGACAATTTAAATGTGACATATTTACAGCACTGTTTCTAAAATAATTTAACAATTTTCATAGATTTATAAAAGTACTGATAAATAGGAGACCGTGACAATTACCAACCACAAATATTTTGCTATGCTACCGAACTACACCAGTAGTTCTTTTCTTTTTTCTCTTTTTTTCTTTTTCCCTCTTTTTGTAAGTCCCATAATGGAGCTGCTTTACCTCCACCCAATGTGTAAAATTGCCAATACCAAAATATATTAAAATGACCATGCAGTGTGAAAGCTGTACCAGAGCAAGTGAATTCAGATGTTAGACTACAGTAAAAATATTTCAATGCAAAGTGTCTTCCACACAGAATGTACTTGTGAAAAAATAAGCTTTTAAAGAGCTACTGTTTTATCTTTATAGAAATTAAAACCTACAATACTAGTACAGACATTTACAGTAACTTCCAATTCTGTGCTAGTTTTCACATATATCTAAAGAGTCAAACAAAACCAGTAATTTACAGATACCACTGCCTTAACACAGTGGTTAGTTAGCTTATGGATAGAACAAAAAACAAAAGAAGGTGCTGATACAATTTAAGGTTTCAAAATTAACTATATTCCATTCTTATGTGACACCAATTATTCTATCCTGGGATCAACAAATTGCTGTGGTAAAGCCATCCATATCTCTCAAGCAGGAAGTCAGTTTGGAAGTCGGAGAGGAGATGGACTTGAACGATATGTTATCTTAGGTTCCAGCAGACAGCGAAGGTATTGCAAAGCTGGGCAATCTGAATCACAGTAAGCAGCAGCACGAGATATTTGAGGGGGGGCACAGGGGTGAGAGGTTGATTAAAGCAAACATTTTGTCAAAAATGATGAAAAGTACACACCATCTCATCCAATACTTGAAATGTAAAGGTTCTCCTCACTCGCATCGCTGATGCCCCATAAGGCAGTGTACACAAACATCGAACACTCACTTTTTAAACACATATATTGCACAGCCAGTGGGTGCAATACCAGAACACTGGTACCCCTAACATAAGCCTCCTCTTTTAAATAGCTGTTTCAAACTATGCTATCCAGAGCAACTATAAGCCAACGCTCAAAACCACTGGGAATGGTTTGTGTACTTAACTAACCCAAAAGTGTTTCGACAACGCGAGAGAAAACACAGGCACTTCAGATTATTAGTGCACCAAAAGTTATAGGCCACAATTGCAGGACTAGGAACAGTTCAGTACCAATCTAACAACAAAACTAAACAACGAGGTCTTCCACTGATCAATACAGAAACAAGAACTGTTCACAAAGCACTGGTAAGGAAACCACTCTCAAAACAGTAACCAAATGATACATTTAAACATTTAAGAAAACATAATTGCTGCAAAGCCTAATGTAACACAAACCCTACTTAGTTCAAAAGATCTAAAGTGTCCAAATTCCAAAGTCCAATTTCTCTTCTCCCCCCCCCCTCCAAAACATCACTACATGCAGTCCATTGAAATCCAAATGTGCAAAAAAGTTATAACCCACCTTTAGGAGTGCATCAAAAATAGGCTGACTATTCAAAATATTATTTTAGTGGAAATTTTACAGCACCATAACTAGAATTCCAAGGGAGTTCAGAATTCTTGTTCTGATAACAAATCAGTTGACACTGCTGATACTAAAGAACGGGCGAAACATTTTGTACATTTCCTGGTATCTGAAAGTCATGGAGAGAAACAATTCTCATCTCTGCCTAAAATCTTACTGTAGCTCAAGGTGAAGTTAAATAATCACATTTGTTGGCAATAAGTTCTCCACAATATAGCATTAGTTGCAAATTTAGTAAATTTGCCAGATTAGGAATTAAAAGTTGCTGGTACTTTGCTTACTTGCAGAAGTACTTCTTTTTTTTTTTGGTACGTGTTTTGGGTTGGTTTTTGTTCTAAATTGTGCAGTTCGGCCCCTCCCTAGTAAGTGATTTACTATCAGGCTTTGAGAAAATGCCTGAGGTCCATCTCTGACCCTCAGCTGAAAGGCAAAATACAAACACATTATATATACACGTGTGTGCCCACAAACACACACACACACACACACACATATATATAACATCAGTGTTCCGGTTTTTTTTTTTTGTTCTCATTTCCTATAATTTTCTTTGGTTCAAAGTCTGAGCAAGGAAATTAGAGGACCGAACAAATGGATCATTTCTCCAAACACTTCCAACCCCTACACATCACTAACTGGAAGGCTTGCATCATCCAGATCCACAAGGCCAGGATCCTGTTCCTGAGTGCCATTTTTACTCCGGGGTTCCCAGGGGCCCCGGTCAGTCACTTTGGAAGCTGATTCTCTTGGAGCGACAGCCTGGATCTTGTAGCTCCCTGGCCTGGCCTTGGTAAAAGACTCGTGAAATCCTCGCTTCTCCAAGGCAGGGGGTTTGGCGTGAGGGGCTGGGACCAGAGGGCTGGAATGTGAGGAGGCTGGGGCTGGGCCGGCAGGACGGACAGCATGGTTGGGTTCGGAACAAGACTCGGGATGCTCCTGGAAAAGAAGAGAACGCGTCAGATGAAGCCACTTGACGTAGTGTTGGAAAGATGCAGTTTCAGATTTCACTCTCAGAAACAAAACAAACCAAAACAAAAAAAATCCAGACAGAAAATACACAAAGCAAAGCATCAGCCATGGCAGCAGGAGGCAGGTGCTTTCTCTAGGCGGTGTATTACTACATGTGAGCTCACAGCAGGACGTGACAGCAACATCAGTTTCTTCATTTAAAGACATCAAATTTCTTAAATCAAGCACAGCAGCTCTTTGCACTTCGTAATATAGTCCAGCAAATTGAGGCTCCTCATTTTACTAAGGTGTTAAGTAAGCTTTTGAAGATAAACACTTCAAAGGCCATGGAAAGAGACATCTTTCCAAGAGAAAAGTGTATTCAAACCTACTCATATAAATCAAGTACTTGTATCCTAAATCCTGGAGTAATGCACATTTTACTGTTCCCTCTCCTTGGGGTACCCATATCCCCAATTTCTTCCAGGGACCAAACAAAAATAGTAGCTATTTTATGCTATCAAGACTGTGTAACAATTTCCAGAGCTAGAAAAGAAACTGATCTTTAAGCTATTCCTTCCAATTGTCAAGGTGTTGTCTCGTGTTTATCATTGTTAACTGCCAGTCTGTCGACCTTTAAAATAACTGAAAATAATCTTCCACCATTTACCTACCGATAGAAACAAGTTCCCAGACTACCTAGGTCTGATTTAACTGTCTAAAACACAGGCACAGAGTGCCATTTGAGATATTTTAGGGCAGCCTGCCCAACCTAGAGCTGTATCTCCAGAACCAGAGGTTCCTCAGGTTGTGCAGCATATTTATCAGTTCTGCAGGGATGTCTCAAACCCCTGAACACTGCTGGATCCAGTTTTACACGCTGTGATCCAAATGCTGTGTGTGCATCAGGAGCTGCAGCTGCTGCCGCTTCTGCCATCACCAGTGTTAGTCCAGGAACCAGAGGAATCTGCCAACCCATGGGCATACACAAATCAAGGCATTTTTCAAGCACATTTGTTAGAAAAAAAAAAACCCCATCCCAGATGTGTGTCCAAGATGCAAATATACATACTAATTAAAATACCTGTTTTTTCCCCAGTAGTTTTTTTCTTCGAATGTTACCACATAAATTCATAAATTTAATCATAATGGATTCTGCCAAGAACTACCATTATTTCTTTTTATAAATGAACTAATATTATTGGGTGAAGCTGTGCAACATTTTTGGGACTTCAGTTTTGTGTTCAGTTTCACTGAAGTATTTCACATTATTTACACTGCCTTGTTTAATTTCATTATTCCATTGACTTTACCAAGGATACTCCACTTTAAGAAAAACATTTGCTTTAGGAGAACATACGATTCAGTGATTTACCTACTATTCTTCTTATTATTAATAATTTTAGTTCAACAAATGGGACAAAAGGGGTGTTAAGAAACATCTCTATGACTTTGTGCTAATCTGGCCTGAAGGATACTCAGATTTTACTACCCACACTGGCTGTAATTACACAGTTAAGAAGCCGTGCTTGCTGCACTACTCCTAAGTTGCACTGCTCTGGACAGTGTATTGATTATGGGTTATAAAGCTTGTATGTTTGAACTAATAATTTCATGCAGGGATTTACAAGCCATGCAAATCAGGCTAGAATATGATCCTCCCAAAACACTGGAGTTTACAAGGTGCATGTTTTGTGTGCACGCATCTGGATTAGTCTGTGGGCAGCTTCAACTTCACCTCGCCTTTGCGCAGTTTCGAAACAAATGTAAAGTAAAATGGAAATATGAACTCTCATGCAAATTAGCTTTAGTACTTTGCTATTGTAGTGACACCAGATTGCTTACACTGAAATGTTTAGCACGCTTTCAAGTGTAAGTAGTGGTTTTGCCGTTTTTCATTTTCAATTCATTTAAAAAAGCATGAAAAAAAAAAAACAAACCAGTGCAAACCTGCGAGTGAACGATATTATTGATGAGTTAGTTTTCAGTAATGGTAACGACAACAGGTAGCGTTATTTTTAGCTTTTTTTTTACAGTGCAAATTAGTCTCTAGTCGTAGCCCTCTGTTAAGAAGGCGAGTTTACATGAGAGCCCACATACGTGCTGCATTCACCAGTTCTTGATGTATACCTCTGTATACAAGGATTCGACAGCCTTCTGGCCTGCCGCATCTGGAACACAGTGCAAAGCTAAGATTAGAGTAACCTGGACTTGGGGAAAGAAGAGAACAGAGGGAACAAGAAGTGATGCAGACAGTCATAGCTACATTGCTCAGTTAGCCCCACATTAAAACAAAACCAAAAAAAAAATACAAAAAAACCCAAGCATACACCAAGAAAAGTTATCTGCATATTTTCATTCCCCCCAAAACGGAACAGAATTTGTCACAGGAGGTTTTATTTAAAAGCATGAAGCAGCTCCCAAAAACACGGTTGAGAGCTTGGACTGAGTTACCAGAAACACAGCATCAGTGCAAAAGTAGTCAAAAGCCAGATTTAAATTATTATATTTCAGATGATGGGGGTAATGATATATTCAGTTTATTACAAAATACCCCAGAGCCAGAAAATGAAAAACATAGCATGCAACATCTGAACTGTAAAGTATTCCATGTGCTAAATCTGGACGTACTTGGAGACACTGTGACACCACAGTAACCTTCACTACTTGTCTCAAGTTAATTTGGACTTTGCACTGAACATCTAATAGGGTTTAAATGCAAGCAGGTATGAAATGTTGGCTTCAGAAATACTAAGCTTTGTCACAGTGCCTCAGTTCAGTAGTGGGAGATGCTGTTCTCACCACATTTCCAACAGCAAAAACTAACCCATGCTAGCAGAGATCTCTTTAGTTACTTTAAATTTGAATCTACATCTGCATAAACAATAAACTACCAACAACAGAGAATGACAATTTAGTAGTGAGAGTCGTTAAAAACAAATTAGGATACTATCATTTGATAGCAAAATGCAGCAACTAGCAGAAACACCTGAGAGGAATTAGAAAGTTTCAATTTAACTTTCGAAGTAGTAGTAGTAGTGACAAAGATCATACTGAACTCAGAGGAACTTTTCTAGGTTAGCACTTGCATTATCTACATGTTCAAGACAAACAATGCACAGAAAGTCACAGACAGGTAGGACTAAGCCAAGGGCTCAACTAAAAACACCGAGTATTTTAGGCCAGTCTGTATAAAAGTTCATGCAAAGAGGCTACATTACTACGGGACAGGAGAGAGGAAAGGCAAAAGGAAAAAAAAAACAAAACAATCAGAACTTAAGGTGCACAAGTGAACAGCAACTAATCACATCTTCTCCGAGGTGCAGAGTGACATACGGAAGCTGCTGATCTCCCAGGTCCCCGCTGCGCTACAATGGCCCCGGAAATCGCCTTTATCCAACTGTGCATGTCCTCAGGACTGTCAGCCTGCATCAAACAGCACACAGCACGTTTAACATGTGAACAACTCAGCTTTCCCCGTGTCCTGACCACCTGCAGCACAACAACAGCCCAACCCTGCTTCACTCTGTTACTCAAAGCCACTGGAAATTCTGTTTCTTAACCCCGACCATTTTCTAAGTTCTTACCCTGAATTTACTATTACATTTATATAGCTATATAAAACCCTAGATAAGACATACTGAATATCACCTCCCCTCTGAAAATCACGGCACAGTCAAAGTAAAGAAGCACTTCTATTTCAAAGCTGTATTTAACTATGGCAGTCTCTTGGTTTTGCCCAAAGTTTAAAAGAAGAAATTACCTGTACATAAAAGGTTCGAGAAGTTGTTACAATTTCAAAGAGATTGTCTCTCATCATTATATCACTGTAAGTGAAATACAAAAATCCGTCAAAAGCAAGTACAACCCTTCCCACTGTTTTTTAACAAGATTCTAGGATGGGCAGAGAATCACAGCATTTGTTGTCTGACTCTTGCATTTCTTGATCACTCTACTGTTGGTTTTCTGCTAATTTTAGCCTTAAGACACTTTAATTTATCAGTGGCATGCATGCTACTATATATATTTCTAATCAGAACATTCTAAATCATATAATAAGTTTAAAAATATTTACTATTTTTGTCACATTTCTGTATAATTTCTCACTTCTATTTCCTTATGTCTTTGCAAAGTATTAGTCCTAAACAGTAGCCTACTAAAAAAAATTCAATATTCATCATGACTACTGCAAAGGCAATTATTCCTTAACATATTGGCATTTGGTGGGAGGGAAACAGCAGGATAAAGAGTGTTCTCATCCAGATTCAGATGTTTGATGCGAGTTAATGTCCTCTAAGGGTTTACAGATTATATAAGCAGAATAGAGATTCCTAAAATTGCTGGTTCAGCTCAAACAGCACCCATGCATCTCTAACTCAGGATTCCAGGATATTCCTTTGTTCCACCCTTGTCCAATGCATTTACACCCTACTGAACATTACAACTTGGAAACACACACTAACACAGAACCCTTCAAACCAGATTTATGCACAAAACCAGGTCCTGTCCCATAAAGACAGGCTATCCCACATGCACACATCAGGTGTTATTAAATAGTTCCCCAAGGGGCAGTCTGGCCATGGCAAAGCAGGGAATTACATCCCATGTAATGGCATCTGTGCTTCTCTCCTCACCTTTGTTTGCATTCCTGAACTTTATGGACCTCCTTAAGTGGTATAACCCTAAGAGGTTCCTTTTCCTGGAAAAATAAAGAGGCAAACATATTTCAGTAGAGTGCACCTAACAGCTAGAACAGAGTCAGAAAGCCAGAGGTCAGGGCAGCAGACTTAGGTAACTGAGATTTTCAAGGCAGTCACTTTATGTAAAAGGTGGTGTCAACCAAAATTTAATTTGCTTTTGTGAGTATTAAACTAACCAGGGCACTTGCAATGAAGAGGAGGACAAATCAAGAAGTAAAAAAAACCCCAAAACATTCATTCCATACCATCATGGAGACAACCACCCCTGTCCTCTTCCCCTAAACAGGTCAGAAAATGAGTCTGCCTCAAGCAGCTTATTTCAGTAAAACTGTGATTACATTCATTTGCTATGAAATGCTAACACAGAAGATGCTTTATTAATTGTACTGCATGACATGGCTTTAAGCAAGATTAATTGTATTCTGTACTTAAAACAATTAAAAATAATACAAGGAAACTAATCCTACAACATCTGTAAAAGAGCAGCTACTCTTAAGACATAAGACAATTCTGTTACCATGACAAAAATAAATGTTAAAGTTTCACACAACAGGAAAAAACTGAGACCATTCAAACAGAAATACTTTCACTTTTGCCATGACGGCATAATGTCACATATAATATTATTTTCCGGTGGTTGTTGCAGTAAACCACAAACAAACAACTTGTTTTACCTCCTAATGTGTTTTCTTTAAGCAGTGGTACAATGGACTACTTTAGCTGGCTACAACTTCCAGACACAACAAAAGCTGTCAGCCCTGGAATGACTTTCTCTACCATTTCTATTACAGATAGTGAAGAGATTTATGTTGGTACAGCAAACAGCGAATGTCACCCAAATATAACCATCCTCAAATGTCAGTTTTCATTAGATCACTTGTTTCTACAGCAGATCAAACGTAGAGAGTTTAAAACTCAATGGTTTCAGCTATTCTGCTCCGCTCATCCTCTCTCTGTTGTTCTTAGATTTACCCACCCCCTACAACGAATTTTCTAAGTAATACATCAGAGGTGGACAGCAAGATCATCTCTGCAGTACAGACACCTGTTGCAGGGAAAGGCTCAGCTCAGAAATTATCATTTTCTGAGTCTCATATTGCCTGTATTCCACTTTGCTCCACCTAACTGACACGGGCTCTTCATCAGACCAGGGTGAGCAGGCTGGGTGTCAGGACAAACTTCCAGTGCAAGCCAGAGTGGACTGGAGACTGCAGCTACTGGGAACTAAGTCCAACAGAAAGAAACTCTCCAGAACCAGAAATCTGGTGCTACATTATCTGAATAGGACCTCCAACTATATGAAACATTATCATGATTATGTTTCCTAACCATGGAATTCTTTGATTAACCACTATAATATAATAAAAGAACACTATATTCTCTCCATATTCAGTATTTACTTCCCTGGAGAGGGATGACTCTCTGAAAATGGGAAAAAAACCCACCCTGATTTCAGTATAAATCGTGAAGTAGGATCTACTTCACTGTTGTCTGACCAGTACCTTCCTCAGACTGCAGCAAGGGAATATGAACCTGAAGAGCACAGGATACTGCAGGATTTTATGTTGCTCAAGGAGCATGATGAAATATAGGAAGTGCAGGCATTTTCTACTGTCTAATATTGTCTCACACTGTACAGTTCTTCACTGAGAACTTGTTTGTGAGCAACCTGCACTCAGATTTGTTTTTTAAATAAAAATAGAGGGTTTATCATAGGCAATGAGTCAGAATTGTTATGCTGACAGATTAACAAAGACAATGATGCAAGATCAAACTCCTGCTACTGCTGGATACACCTTCATTAAGAGTGGAGTCAAAGTTCACTTCAGTAACAGCCTGCAATTTGGGTTCTTGAAGTTTTACGTCTTATTTTGGCCTGCAAACTAAATTTACAATACTGTACAATGCAGAGTTCATTCCTTAGATACAGATTTTCTTACAATTATTAAGTGTGGGATTCCTTTTTTATGGTAAAACAGATTGCCTGCAGAGCCAGCCACCTAATTTTTAAAAGAAGTCTGAAGGCATTTATCATGTGGTCAAAACGAGAGTGATGAGTGGGAAGAAAGGTCATGGAACCGAAACAAACTCTGCAAGAGTTGCTGCTGAACAGAAAATCAGAGTTTTTTGCCTGTCTTGGCTGCTCTGGTGAAACACATGTGCGGGAAAAGATCCATCATTTCTACGATAAAACACCTCGTAAAATTAAGAATTGCCAGGTTACAGTTTTGCCTCTCCCAGAATGATTTGCTATTTCAAGAACACAATTAGTTATTTGTGAGTGAAAAGTGACCTAAGATACTAATACAAAAATCAGGGTGATTGTAGAGTATATCCCATTACTGCTCTTCAGTGCCCTACAGATGGGATCCCAAACAGACTGAAGTACAAATTTACAGTTGCCCTATTTTTTGGTTTATTACAGTACAAACTTAGGAGTTGCAGGAACAAGCACAGCACAGCACGTTTTTCAAATACAAGCATATTTATTTAGATTTTCTTGCAACTATCACTGGAAAAATAACACACAGTTGGCAACTTACCAGTTCAGACTTGAAATATCCTATTGTGTTTTCGTCTAACTGAAAGTATCTTCTCTTCCAGTTCTTCATCTGTTAAAGGAAAAGAAATAAATATTTCTACATTTTATATATAAAGTGAAATATACTTATATGTCATATATTATGAATATATTGAACGATATAATTCCCATTTATATGTATAACATATGATATGGTATAATTAATTTTATTCATAATTATTCACTTTAAGAATGTATTTATTATAATTTATAATAATTATAAATTTCAAATTTTGTATGTGTGATGTGTATATATATAGAGAGAGAGAGTCCCCAAAATAATTATGCAAGACTCTGCTCAATAAATTTTGTTTTGCAAACTACAAAAATTAAAAAATCTGGAAGCTACTATTTACTATCATAAGATTTATTCAAACTGTAGAAACTCAGCAGCACAAATATCCTGGAGGACATATTAATGGACAATACGTTACAGGTTTCTAGTTTATTTTTAACTAAAAAGGGAGTATTACAAAAAGAAGCTTCATGATTCAAGATAAAATGAGTCTGAGAACTCAAAGATGCATATCTTGCTTAATCTCAACTACCAATTCCTTCTTTTAGCAAGGCATCATGTGAATAGTTCCACTTGTGTGAGTTTGAGAAGTTGCACAGTTCTTCCTCTGAACTGAAGAGTCAGCTTTTTGCAAACATTTTAGTGATTTCAAAGGCCTGCACTGAACTTCTTAATTTAGATGTTTTTAATAAGCAAAATAAGAATCTCCACATAACTGCAGCACAGAATTCACAGTTGCGTGCATTAACCATAATGTGAAAGTCTGTGCACACACTTTGCCTCTCTAAAATATCTTCAACAACATTTCACTGAAGAAAGTCACGAAAAGAAGTAAAACAGATTTACATCAAATATAGGGAAGGATAAGTTTTATCTTTAGCCATCCTTAATATTGTCAGTAGTAGTAATGTCACTGGTAGTTGTGTGGTTTTTTTCTTTAATCATCTCCTTGATCAGAACAACTACCACCTTAGGACCATTGTTCTTGATTATTGCAGCACTCTGACCTCCCACACTTACCACTGCTCCTTGTTTCACACAGTAACCAGCTTTGATAATAGCATTATCTGGGGGATGCTTAGCAGCAAAATAAGGAAGGTGACTTTGTGACCGCTTCAAATAATTCCTGTCAGCCCCTTCACTGCACTCACTGACTTCTTCTTTCTAGAATAAAGCAGGAAAGCAGAGAATACTCAGGTTTTATTCTAAAGATCAAAGAATAACTATACTAGTTATAATAGGAAATATTTCTATCATCCCATGCTCATAAATCCCATTTCCAATTTGAAAGGACCAAAATATTTTAACTGGTTTCCAGAGACAGCTGAGAGGCCCTCTGAGCAAGAGGAGAAGCTGACAGCTATACTGTGACACAGAACACCGTAAAACACAGCTTCCTCTGTCAAACAACAACCCCCTGGTTTGAAGGGTGTTACCTGGGTGGGTGTGATGATAGGAACACCACCAACAATTTCTGTCCTGTAAGACACTTGCTTCTTTCCACTCGGGCTTTCAGCCTGACGATTTGCATTATCCATTTGACACAGAGGATCTGACTGCTTTGGTACCTGAAAGTGGAATGTGACGACTGACGTAAGTTTTTTACAAAGACCTAAAAGAAAGGCCAAAGCGTTTCTCAAGAGTCCTGCATTTGTCTTCAGCAGGATTTAACAAACGTTCTCCAATTGTGAAAGGCTAGAAATAGCTTACATAAAAATTTGTTGTAATGACTGTGGTTTAGTGCTCAGAAAACCGGTGCCAAGAAAGACATTTCACTGGATGAAATCAATTGCAAGCTTTGCCATAAGTACTACACTTGATATTCAAGAAGCACTGCTATTTTGTAGAACTGGTTCTTAATTTTTCAGTTGCTTTCAGTTTTAGTTACATGTGCTTTATACTGGAAACATCCCAGTGCCCTTTGTCACACGGGATGTCTCACAATGTGACATTTGTCCTCACAGGTACCTGCCATGAAGGCTGCGTGTACTGCCCCCATTAATCCTACAGATATTGCTATATTCTGTCCAAAATGACCATACCTACGTATTTCTAACTATCATTAACTATTAGACAATTATCTCAAATGCGGAACTAAATCAAAACTTCACGGGAATTTCATTTCCCCAGTAAGTGTTTTGATTCAAAACGTTTACTCAAATTTCTGAGTTCATGCAGGAAGTAAAATTCTTTAACCTAAGAAATGTACTAACTGGCTACCTAAGACATTCTTATTCATAATCTCCTTACACCCCTAATATAGTAAATTTGAAGAGATCAAGTCTCACATAACAAATATCCCAGCCAGCCACCTACTCGGGTATTTACAGAAGACACCCGAAGTCATTCAGAAATAAGGGACACACGAATTGTCTTTACACAGTGAAATATCATCCAAGACTGTGGCACATTCAAAACTTGAAATTGAACTGATCTAGAAAAAAAAAAACAAAGCTACTTTACAGTCTGCAGTGACTCCAGTTCCTGTGCCCAGGACTGCTTATTTTACAAAAAAAAGTAGCCTGCAAAGAATTACAAACAGTCCTGGGAGCCCAAATGTCAGCCCAGGACTGTTGGGCTGGCCCAGTAACCGTGGCACTCAGCAGCTCCATCCTCACTTCCACTGTCCCCTTCTCTGGTGAATCCCTGAAGTGCAGGGAGTGACTCCCTTCCCAGCCCAGTCTGGCACCGAGGGACAAGGCACTCCCTGTGCACAGGGCTGGTAGCTCCAGCTTTATGGGCAAGTGCTCCAGCTGTCACAAACTGCGACTTAAAACGCCGCAGACCAACCCCACAACCACCTCCTCACACGAAGGCATTTTCAAACAGCGCTCAGGCACAGGTACACAATGTGCTGGGCTGCAGAGGCTCACAGTCATTCCCAAATTATCAGCACTCAGGAGTACTAAAATATGCAATGAATCTTGGAGGACTACAATCTCCAGCCAGTAATGCTCATGTGAAAATTAATAACTGAATTAGCTTAATTATTTGATTAAATAATTGGCCGTACTAAACAAGCTGTGAACAGATTAACAGTTCAAAGGCTTATTCCTTCAAAGGCAGAATACTAATGATTTCACCAGCCATTTAAAATGCAAGTTAAACATATGGTAATCAGTGTTGAGACTATATTCTAAACTGATGCAATTAATAATTTATTTATTCACCCTGTTTCTTGAACTGGAAACAACTCAAGCCTCGTTCTGGTGTGTCCTCCTTATGAAAAACTCAAGTGAGAAAGAAGGCTTTTAGTTTCAAAGGTTTTTTTATTTATCATTAGCAGTAATGTTTTTATAACTCCAAAGAAAGGCCTACTTTAAAACAAAGCAAACAACTCATATAAACATCCTTAGATAACCTAAAAATGAGAAAGTTGCTGATAACAAATACAAATACGTGCACCCACGCTCAGAACCCCTTCTTTGTCAGGGTATGCTCTCAAAACTGTTCACTGTCATCACTTCCCCAAAACTGGAGAGAAAGCAAAACCATAACTTCTGCCTCCTGAAAAGACTGAGGTAACACGTGGGGTTTTCTGTCACAAGGTAGGGAGTTGTCCTGGCCCAAACCAGAAAATAATAGAATAATTTAACATCTGCCAGAAGATTCACTACTGTTTCTTTGCATGGATGTTACCTGAAATCAGGAGAGAGCCTCTGGAACTTGGCATGATGTGTTTGCTCAATATTTGAGTGATACTTTAAGAAATACCAAATTTTGGCAACATGCAAAAGTATGTGTATCTTTTAATTGCTTGCAAGTGTCTTCTCGATATTTCAATCCATATTAAATGTGCACAGTTAATTAGAAAACATCCTATGCTGTAATTAAAAATATAATCAATCACATTTTTGGCCAACTTCCAAAAAGTAAAACAAACTCAAACTTAGGGGGAGTTCTGTCCAGTTTCTTCTAGTCTTGGAAAGCCATGGCTTGTTTGTGGTGATAAAAACTGGAGGCAAAGGTTACATATAAGCACCTTGAGACAGTCACCATTTGAAAGCATTGCTAAGTATCAACTCAATCACTTACTGTGATTTTGGTAGCTTTGTTCAGAACATTTACCCATTCAACTAGGTCCTGCTGATCATTGGCTTGTAGAAAGTATTTTCTCATCCCTGCATTCATAACTGTTAAAAACCAGTATGAAAAGTTAACAACACTGACATTTAGGAGCAAACTTCACATCATCATGAAAAGATCTGATTTCAGATGAAAAAGCCAGTTGAAGTATTCAAGTGCTCTGCTACATTTGTTTTTAGAAAGTCACCTTAAGAGGATATATATCCATTTGACAGGATTGCTTTATTCTAAAAAACATACAATAATTTAAGCTCTCCACTTAAATGGCATCATACAGACTGTGACAACCTCATTAACATGATTATGATCATTGGGTTTTATTTTTTACTTTTTATTTTTGGAAAAGTCAGTATTGGTTACTAAGTAGATGATGCTCAACACAAAACAACTTGAAAATAGCCAGAACACAAATCTTTATTTTACTTTAGTGACTTGACAAAGCATACTTTAGTAAGTTTATATCCCTACCTGGCAAAACCCAGCATCCTTAATCCAAAAAGGGCAAACGTATTTTTGTGTAAAACAGTAAAAAAAAAAAATCATGGGTAGTTTGCTAATAAATTTGAAGACCTTATCTTGAAATAGGTTTTAAGGTGAGCAGTGACTAAAACCCCCCCAGAATTCTGAAGCATTCTAAAACCTGCACAGATATTGCTGCTCTACCTATAACATAAGAGTCCTTCAGGTCACCACTAACAGCAAATGCAGGCCAGAAACAGATACTTTTGCTTTTCTATCATCTTTCTCCCCAAAGCGGATGGCTTGCAACAAATATTGTTAGATGCAAATACAAATTCAAAATACAAAACCGTATAATTGAGTTCACTGAAACAACAACTCCTGGTAGCTGAATAAAATGACCACAAATTTGTATTTTTCCTTCAAAAAGTATAAATCCCACTCGAATAAATTAGAGATATTTAAAGCTTTCAGCTGGCAACTTGGATAATGAAGGTGTTTTAGAGCTGGCCCACTGACAAGAGCAACTTTACAAGTGCTGAAGATAAATCCCTCCACACATACATGTGCAGAGGAATCTGCAGATGGCACTGAGCTGACACACCACGTACTTGTCTAAAACTCCTGCAGCCCTACACACCTGATTTACCAAGTGTTTCACGAGCTCCAACACAGAGAAGGTACCCCAAGAAAGTTATTTTTCTTCAATGCGGCAACAGAGGCTGAAATTTAACTCGAGAACACGGGCTCACAGTATTTTTAAACCAACTGTTTTATCAGTAAAACAGATTAAAAGAGTTAAATTTCTTGTCTTCATAGCTCACAGGCATGCCATTTATTAATGCCTCAAAAATCTCAGACATCCAAAAAACAGCTCTGACTTACTCCTCATTGAGCTGCAATATGAAAAAATACAAAAACACCTTATGAAGAAGCCAACGTTTCCCTCACACTAAATAAGAAACAGTGAATACAAGCTGTTTTTTTAAAAATACACTACCAGCTTAGACAGAAACAGAATTGCAGAACACAATCTTTGCTTCAAGTTTCTGAAGAATGTACTTAATGCACACAACCACATGCAAAAACTTACCAAAACAGAACTCTGCCTTTGGCCTTAGCTTAGTTGCATCGCTAACCTGGGAGGGAAATTACGATTGTAAGTGTCACTGTGCATACAAAATATACATCAGATATCACAAGTTTTACTCTTTGAAGTGGCTAAATTCAAAGATTAGCTGCACAGCAAGCTGGTTAGGTATAATGATATACAAATATAACAAAAATACTATATAACATTCAGTTCAAGATATGCAGCCTATGGTACGAAGACAGTTTAAGACGTATGTCTCTACACCTTAAATTTAAGGTTTCTTTACCACACAAATGTTGAAATCTGAAAACACAACACTTTTACTTGCGTTTTGGTTCATTAACATAAGAATAACGGCCACTTTTCTTCAGGGGTCTCTAAAATGTCAGTGCTGGGGGAGGAGAGAAGCAGGTGTCCTGTTTTGAGGGAGGTGTTGACATTTTTACAGTATAGAGCACCTCTATCAGGGGTGGGGGAGAAGGCAAAGCAGACTTTCTTAGTTCACAGTTCTTTTTCACACCTATTTAGATCTGGCTGCATACCGAGTAATGAAATATTTCTGTCCTGCCTATTAAAGATCATTAGTACCTGCAAATGATCACTCCCAAACACCTATCTTCCACTTCGCACGTGGCCTGTCTTTACAACAAGACTAACTGGAATTCAAATACTCAGTAAGAATTGAAATACACAGTTCAGAGCTGTTAATTCTATGCTGCACAAAGAACTGCTACTTAAATTCACTATACAAACCTAGACAACGTGGTAATTAATCTGTTCTTATTTTAATCTGAACCTACTGAAGTGTTTGTAACACTCCTCTATCTCAGGAATGGCACGCAAACAAAAATAGTAAGTAAGTAGCATTTAATTTTTTCTGCAGTTGAGGCTTGGGGTAGATACACCAAGAATTTAGCAACAAGTGTCTTACACATTATCTTACCTTTGAAATGTAGGTAAGTTTAATGACCCCAACAGGTGGAGATCCAGAGGGAAGATTCTGAAACAAATAACGTATGTTACAAAGTGAAACCAGTTTATTCTCACATCACAGTCAGTGTTTATGCATAAAAAGGCAAATAATTCCACAGATAGAAAGAAAATCCTACGTCTTTTTATGGACAATGCACAATGTATGCTTGAAACAGGATCTAAACGACTTGTTTATTGTACACACATCTGTTAATCAACTAAAAACAGAAAGACTGCTAGAAACAATACAAATAGTAATTGTTTCAGAGTTTAATGTATTTTACTAGAGGAAAAAGGATTCTTGTGGGTCTGCATCCAGGAAATCCGGAAAGAATACTTTTTCCTTAACAGATGTTGGAATCTCGTGTACTTTGACCAGGGCAGGCGGAAGGGACAAGAAGTGACATTCATCTGTTATGGCAGATACTTCAAAGCCCATCT
Source organism: Cephalopterus ornatus (assembly GCA_013396775.1). Lineage (NCBI taxonomy): Eukaryota > Metazoa > Chordata > Aves > Passeriformes > Cotingidae > Cephalopterus > Cephalopterus ornatus. Next base: position 76,210 of record VZRE01004046.1, read on the forward strand.
CACATATTTTCCAATCACTTCAGGAATTAAGAATGGTCTTCACATAATGACTCCATAAAAACTAAAGCAGTTCAAGAAAATCAAGAAGCAGCTTCAATCTGCCTCTTGCAAGAAATCCTTTCCTTTGCACATGAAAAAATGCCTGAACTAGGTCTGAGTGTGCCCTACAAATATCATTAAGTGTTAAAACTTCTGAAAAATTGCAGTTTCTACAGCATTTCAAGTTTTTGCCCACATGCCTCGGTTACATCACAGGAGCAACTGAAAAAAAGAACTGCTTCATACCAATCATTCAGATCAAATGTTTGAAGTCTCTTTATTTCCAGCAATTCTTTTTCTCCTCAGTGAGAACTGCTGACTGCTTCAGTCACAAGTCACATTGATCGAGCTGCACATCATTTACATTTTGGTTTCCCTGGTTCCTTTGAACAGCAGACTCCTGCATTTTAAACTCTGCTCTTCCTGGCAGAATGGAACATGGATGTTCTCTCCAGCTGACCTGCATCATGTGCTTTTACCGTCTCTGTACCCAAAACTTATGCAATCATCTGTTCTTCCCTATGCTAGAAAACACATGGATCCACGGACACTGTAAAAGCAGCTTTTATCTAAAGGATGCTCTCCATCACAACACGCTTTCCTCATTCATGCTGGATTGCAACTGCAGGCATGATTATGAATTGCTTTTCAGTGACTGATTCTGTTGAGTTAAATAATATGAGACAGCTAAATGAGCCACACAGTGCAAGGAAAACTACACACCACATAAGGCTAAAGGTGAATTAAAACACCTGTGTTAAAACTGCATGTGTGTGATCTGGCTCATCAGGTTATATTAAACTGATTTACAATTAATTCGTTTACGGAAACTTATTTTTTGCCCAGCTTCTGGTTCCATAATCTAATGCTAAAGCCGGTGAAATTGTTAAAAAAACCGAAAAAAGTGGGAATTGATATAGACCAGGAAACTACTGCCAAGACCTCCTCACCTGTGGGTTGTCCATGTACCACACCAGGCTGTCTTCCCGTGTGTCCAGGATGAAGTACCGCCGCAGAAACTTCCCGCTATTCTCATTTTCTTCAATGTCTAGGAAACCACAGATGCGATTCTGACGATCCACATAAGGCATTTCTGACCCTGGACATCACACTGCAGAGCAGAACACACACAAGTTGAGCACGAGTTCCTCGTTACTAATTTTAACCCTGTTCTGTGCCTACCCATGACATTTTGGGCAGTTTCAACTTGTAGCTTCAAGGGGTTTCTATGGAAGAGTAAGTGGGGCGTAGCTGCTCAACCCCAAAACCACTGCTTTTTTAGACAGGTCTTCCATTCTTCTTTGAAAACTATACTTAGATATCTAATAGCCTGAGTGTAAAAATAAAAGTGGTAAATAGCAGATGAGATCTAGACTAGCTTTTACAAGATCACTAAAAAATAAAGATTCCTTCATAATACACACCAAGTTCAGAGAACACTGGGGTTACACTTCCTCCTTTGACGCTGCCTTTCACGGCAAGAAAGAACCTTTGTCAAGCAGCTCTCCTGCCCAATGCAATTTTTCATATTTTGCTCAGGCAAATTCAACAGAAAGCTTTTAGAAACGCTGTGCACAATTTTCTTTCCTCCTACGAGAAAGAACTTCATGTCTAACCATGCCCAAGAACAGACATCTTTTCACCCTCATACATTCAACATGCAAATGCAACAGTCAAAATGCAGTTGGTAGGAGCAGCAACAGAGATGTGAACACACTTGGTACTCAGGTCTGAGAGCCACAGGCTTTTTTTGTTTTACTTTGGCTTTTTTGTTTGTTTGTTTAAAAAAAAAAACCAACTCAAATCTGCACTGCTGACCACCTATCCCCATTTTGCCTGCTTCACCTTTTATGGCTCTGCCTTACTGCAGCTACTGCATCATTGGTTTTGCTTCCTTTTATTTTATGGGACAGGCATTTTACCTTCAGAGCCAGCCTTGCAAGACCAAAGATGAATTTGCATACTTATCTAAAAATGGCAATGAACACACATTTAAATGATAAAAATCAGGTCGATGCCAATCTTTCCCAGGGCAGGAAAGAAATGATTCAGTCTTTACATTTTGTTACGATGCTCAGAAATAGTACAGATCCAAAAATATTAACATGAGACGCAGAAGGTTTAAGCACTCCACACTTTTCACAAAATTTTCCAGCTTTCACAGTGCAATATGGAAGTTTCATTTTAATATTTCTTTAAATTCTTTACCTTTATTATTTCCTTAAGGTTACTTGATTTAAATGTAGTTACATACACACGAGGCAGACACCTGGTAATTATCTGTAGCTAGCTATTGATAACACCACAGCACAACACGATGTAGGGCTTCTGAAGTACATTTTTTTGGGGGGAATCAGTGTTCATTTTGGGGACTTAGATATGCAGATAAGCATAAATTTTAGGGATCAATATACAAACATGCAGATGTATACTTATATTTGCAGCTGTCATTTTATACGACTAATTAGGATACAAGACAAATTGTGGTTCAATCACTTTGAGAAACAACTTTTTTACAAATCTATTATCACGACTTTGATACCATACCAGAAGAATTTCTAGAAAACAGTTTTAAGCCATTTAACTCGATCTGTAAAACAATTAACCTTTTTTTGTGCCCAACACCAACCTAATCCTTTGGTGCAAACTCAAGTTTGATATGTTAAATTTTGCACCAGGGACCAGATCTGTCAACCTCAGTTCAGCAGGATTTGCAAAAAGTTAAAGACATTGCAATATCATGGTGATGTTAGTTTGGGTTTTTTACTATAAGCTATTGAATTCTAAAGGTAAATGAATTTTTGTGTATGACACACTTTGCTTTGAGATGCAAGATGTTTTCTGTGGAGGAAAGGGAGGACAAGTGAAGTACAAGGATATTAAATGTGTCTAAGCTTTCCATTAAGCACCTCTCTGATTTGCTTTAATTTCTACCTCCCAGAAGGTAGAAGAGTCTCTATAACTAAGAGATGCAATGATGGTTTGAATAGGCAAAGGCTTGTCTCTCAATAAAGTAACAAAATTTTCTAAGGTAATGTAAATTTTATTGGTATGTTACTCACAACTTAAACATCACAGATCTAAGGCAAGTTCTGTAGCCACGTTATAACTATAAGTGATACAAAAACAAACACTTGAGCACTCAAGACAATACCATAATTGTAATAAAGTCATCAGTAATTCAATTGCTGGCTCTTGGGATCACTTCATGCTGAAGCGACACCTCCCTATAAATGCATCTGTAGCTGAGGGCAAGTTTAAGGGGATCTGTTCTCTAAATTACACCTCTAATCTGGCAGAACTTGGCATCACACATGGTTTTGATTTAAATGAATATAAAAATCATCATTTACCAGTATTGTCCTAAGCTGGGCCAGGTGGTCCCTCAACAAAATATAGAGAACTTCCGGGGCACCATTTCGGCTGCATATCAACAGTTTATGAAGCTCAGAAAAGGCTTGTGCCTAAAAAAAGCAAATATTGGTGGCTGGTTTCCTGTCTGAGCAGACTTAAGGCTGTGTTCTCTGCAGATGTGAAGAAAATGAAACAGGGAAAACTTGTTTTTGAAACAAGATACGAATTGATTAAGAGTCCTTGAATAAAACCAACTGGATTTTCAGGGCGCTTTTCCCCTATAAGAGAATCTATGAGAAAAAAAAACAAACCTTTTAAGGCAAATGAAAGGAGGATGCTCATAATGCTCCATTATGAACATACAATTAGCTAAAGTTGAACTACTCCAATACTTAAATTGTTTTTTTTTCAGGGCAAGAGACAAAATTCAGAAGCTTTTTTTTTTTATTTGTCAATAAACCACTTCTCACAGGAAAAAAAAAAAACAAACCAACAAAAACTCAAACCAAACCTGAAATAATACAGATTTTCTACTTCATAGTACTACTACCTAATTTCTAGCCTAAAAATTTATACTATTTGCACCTCCCTATCCTCTGATGAAAATACAGCATAAAATACCATTAATTTAAAAACTTCAGTTCCGCAACTGCTCTTTTCTTCAGATTAGTTTTAAATTCCTCATGGGGTTATTGACCTCTACCAGACCGATGCTCTTAAAGAATAAGAAATAAAAACCCCTCTAACTTTATAATACACTGAAATCTAACATAATACCATGCAACTGCTTTCCAGCCTGAAAAGTTTGCTTCCACTATGTTACACCTTGGCAAGATTCCCCTGTAAATGAATACCTATTCTATTCAGCATTCAATAATGAACCACTATTTGTAATGCAGGTTAAAAAAATTTAAAAAAAAAAAAATCAATTTGTGCCTTTCTTCCAGTTACTGACGCGACTGAACACATGTGGCAAAACCACCACCACAACACCCTTCCTGACAACTCCTGACAGATCTAAAAGCAACGATGGAATCGCCACGTCATATCTAAAGATTCATATAAGGAATTGCAGAACTCCAACGTTAATTCCTCAGCATAGGAAATCTGGTTAGAAAACCACCAGCCTAAGAATTCATCAAAAATTCAGTTTAAGTGTCTTCAGAGTACAGATCCTGTCTTGTGTAGATAAGATTTGTCATTAAATTATTTTAGGCAATTATAAATAAAAAATCTCCAGGTCTGTGCCTATTTTACAGCACTTTATTACATGCACCCTTAGTTATTTTCTGCATCAGAATCTGCAGCACAGAACAGTGTATTAACTCCCCTGCCCACTTCTACAATCAAATATAAAAAGATTACCGAGTTCTTAGAGAGAAAAGCTGAAGGTATCAAACCTGTTGCAGATCACACACAACTTCATTTGATTTTGCCTTCCCTCTCCAGGGTGGGGGGGACAGGGGAGGGGAGATGTGGGTCAATGACATAGTGCTGCTTCAGAAAAAAACATCCCTGTGGCCCATTTCCTCTTGGCTCTCACCATAATCCACCAGAAACAAAAAGATTTCTGAAAACCCACTTTTGTGGGCATATAGTGACACTCTGTAGGAACTCAGAAACTCACAGCTCCTTTAACTTCTTTCCTGGAGGGCTGTGTTATAAGTGAGGAGGTCTCACTTATTTTTGAAGCCTTACATCCCCCTTTCCAGCAGCAGTGCACTAATTTAAGTAGGTACATACCTCATCAGCCCAGCTTCTCTCGGGTTTCCCCTCTCCCCGTTCTTTTCCTCCGGGGTGCAACATATACCAGCATTCCCCAACATTTATATCACACGCTGGAGGCTGCCTGGGCACCACTATAAATAAAAATCCCAGATCACCTTCTCCAGTCTCCCTGCAAATGCATGACTGCACAAGTAGAACCTGCAGAGGCACACAAGCATCTCCTTTTCACCATTTATAACAGACGGCTTCAACTCTCCTACATTAATTCCTATTTTTAGCTTCCCATCAGCACCTGTTCTTGAGTTTACCTCCTTTACAGACTGGTCACAGCCTCCATATCTTCAAGTATCAAGTCTAGACAAGACTGCTGCAGTGGTGTACCAGGTGACCTCTCTATGCCCCAACCTCTCCTTTGACTTTATTTCCACAGGTAGGTACAAACCACAGAGCACTGGCTGACTAGACAAAGTGGAATTTGGTTTGGATAAAAGGCCAGGCAATAGGCTTTGCATTATCCACAAGTCAGATTGATTAAGAAATACAGCAATATTTTAGCTCACCTTTTAGCTTTATTTTACACCTTTTCACCAAGCTCCAGGCACAATTTATTACTTTTATTTCTTTGATTTAGAGTAACAGTTGTACTTCCTGCTCTATTAAGGTGTGGACATTTGAAACTCTGGATTTAACTTACCCCAGGAGATGACTTTGGGGTTCTTTTCCTATTAGCTGAGAAGATTAAGAAACACACATTACCTGCTTACTCATCTCTATGAAATGAAGAACAACCTTAGCACAGCTCCGCCTGATAAACACAAAAGGATGCCGTGAGTCATGCCCATCCCTCCTCCCCACCTCCCTTTTCAAGCCCTACTGTTTACACCAGCTCCATCACCACAAAGGGAAGGTGAGCAGCATCCCCAGCAATCTCCCGTCTTTCCTGCAGTTCCAGGCACAGCTTAATTAGTGAGTGCTCCTGGTTTTTGCCTGGGCAATTACTACCAGCTTCCTGCAGTAAATCAGCTCCTCTCCAGCTGGTCATCTCTTTACTGACCATTTACTGACTCCCCAGGGGAAGGAGTGAGTTCAGACTGTCTTGCTTATCCCCTGAAGAGCAGGGCAATGAGAGCTTTCCTTCTTGAGTACATCCAGGACAAGGAAGGGAAGAGGGGGGGAAAATCCCAACCCTAAGACAACCAGCTCAGAACAGCCTCTAAAAACGAGCCACATAAATCTTCCAGGACAGCAGTTCAAACTTCTGTATTTTCAACCCCTTGAAGTCCCTCTAGCACAGGCAGTCCACCACCGAGATCACTTAAACTACGAGACAATGCCTCTGCTCATCTTTCACACAACCCTTTAAGCCACAGTTTCCTAAGTACCAAAAACATGACAGAAAAACACTAATCCAGGAGCTGGAGAAGAGATTTGGCTGCAAATCTGATGACAGCCAAAGATAATTCAGAACTGACCGATTTAAAATTACACACTGAGCTTTTCTATTTCCCAAAGATCCTTCACCGATTCCTTTTTGTTCTGGAGGGCAGAACAGACATTGGATACTTCTGTTAACAGAGATGACATGACTTTGATTTCAAGAAGCCTATGACACTATAACCGACATTCTAACTACCTCTAAAAATGAGAACTGGGAATCTCCAGGAAACAGTGTCCCCTAAATTTACATTTCTTCTCTAAAGCAGTCAAAAAGAAGCAAAAAAGCAGCTGCAAAAGGCCAGCATGCACCTGGAAGAGAATTCCTAAACATAAGTAATTGTTTTCAAAATTAAAAAGCCTGAAATAAACACTAGTAGTAAACACTGACCTCTCCTACCCCTGACCAAACTACGAGGGATATCAAACATCATATCCCTCCCCCAGTACCCAATCCCACTCCCAACCAGACCACAAGATAGAAAAATCATCCTTTGCACTGATGAATCATCTCACAAAACCAGCAGCCTTATCTTGGCACTTAAGTCTTACTCAGTCATGATTCTGTCTTTAAAACACGGATCTGCTGTTTTCCAGGAAGACTTCTTAAGTCAGGGTAAGCCACCCATTTGTGCCTGTCCCAGTGTCCCAGCCAGTCAAAGGACTAATTTTATTCCACGCTATCTACTAATGTTACTTTTGCCTTGGTAAAAATTCCATTATGTTTTAGGGGAAGACTGGAGTTCTAAGGAAAACGTTCTGAAGTTACCTGAATCCATCACTCACTGGCCTATTTCAAGTGCTGATCTACAAGTTCCCCAATGGAACAGGCTGGGAATTCCTCAAAGACTTTTGCAGAAATTTCTCTAAGTGATGTTTCACGCTTTTAATTTGACTACTTTCCTCCATTTCAAGGTATTTGCAATAGGAGCCAAAGGGATATGAGGAAACGAGGAAATGCACTGCACAGGATGCAAAACGCCTCTCTATCACTGATCTCTTAAGACAGCCAAAACAACAACCAAAAAAAACTCCACCTCGCTTATTAATGGCTTTTTGCAGTGCTAAAACAAGTATTTTATTTGTCCCTCTAAATGCCCTGTGCAAGGAGGCCATTATAAAAAAAAAAAACAACACTCTCTTGAAATTTATCTATTAATAATTTATGATGACCAGCCTACAAAGCAGTAAAGAAAAATAACAAAGCTAGGAGACGGGGAAAGAATACGTTCAATAATGCCAAGTCTTTACAACAGTCAGAAGTTCAGTTTTCAACACTTTATACTAAGTCTAGGTAATATAAAGTTACTCAAAACGAAATATAACCAGAGATAAGTATGAGGAAAACAAAATACAGATAACTCTAATTCATTTTGACTTATCTCACACAATCCTCAAGTTTTTAAATGCTTATTAATTTCATCTACAGACTAGTTAAAATGCTTAAAAATGCAGGTTCAGAGTTGGTTACTATTTACAATGATTTTTAATGTTACTATAAACCTTTTCAAAATTTTAAATAAGTGCCATCTGCAAAACTCCAAATCATACAGATCAGGTCCTTGTTCTTGAAAAGGCTTAGAGGCTTCGTCTATAGCAATTGTTCCATTCATGACAACTACAACAAATTAGAAATGGAGCAGGGAATAAGCTTGTTACTTATTAGGATTACTTATTATTATTACTAGTTAACCATTCGTAAAAAAAACCCTGTTTAATTTCAATAATAAATTATTAACTGTTTCATTTAGGCCAACCACTCTGAGCATTGGGATTCCACACACTGCCATCTACTTCAAATTCCCATCTGCCTCAAACTACAAATCCTGGTGAAGCTTATTTGGCGTGAGGAAGTTCAATACAAAAAGAAGGCGAGGCTGGTTAAAAAAAGCAGTTTGCCATTTTTGAGCCCGTCTTGCTGGTTTTCACTCTGAATCCCGGGTATAAACTCAGCAGTATAAACAAACACAGACCTCCTTCCTGTGAAGTATTCAAGAAATGAAAAGGCCAGCTGGTTAGGAAATTAGCAAGTTGAAAATATCTCCTTCAGTTTTCACAGAGCACTTCAGCATTGTTAAAGAAATAGCAGCCTGTACATAAGAGTGTGTTAAATTAACTCTGAAAGCACTACTTAAAGGAAAGAAATTATCTGCCTCAGTAGCACCAAAATGTTGCACGGAAAACACCGTGTAGAAGCCAGAGGGAAAATTAAAAGAGCAGTGCAGTAGTAGGGGATTACCTTTTGCATAGAGATGCAGGCAAGTTCCAAATTTAAATGCAAGAATATCAGACTCAGACCAATTCCATTCAACTCTACATATCTAAGACACTCTAAAGCCAGCTCTGAGCAGCCCAATACCTGCAAACTGTGACTTCACATTACATCTGTCTACTAGAGGCAGAACATATCACATATTATTCCCTCCAAACACAAGTCTAAGACAACATTTAACAACCCTGCCTACAGTGAGCTCAGAGGAAGCACATTCCTTTAACACTTATAACCAAACTGTAGTCTAACAAGGGCTGTAAATAATGTTCAGTTAATTCTCAGTTAAAGTATCAAATAATGAATAGAAGATTATCAGATGAATACGTGGTTTGGCCCTTTTTAAAGATGTAAAAGGATTTAATGGAAACCAAAGCGCTCAAAGTCAATAACTGATTATCAAATTTGATTTTATAGATCTAATTTAGCAAATTCAATGCAGAATAATAATAAAAAAAAGCCACGGTTCCTCTACATTAAAACTCTGTGAAGGAAAAATTACTGCTGTTAAAAATTCCGCCTGACAGTTATTTTAATACCATGGGACTTTTCAGTACAGACCATGTTTGGTTCACTGCATGTCACTATGTAGGGTAAAATTCCCTCTACTGCAAAGACTAGGTATCTCCTCCAGAATCCAGCTCACTTATCAATTATATACATAAGGATTCACAGAGATTAGGACTAATCTCAGAGCTCTACACTAAGTGCAAGTGTAGTGAAAGCTCTTTAGGGAGAACAAGGCTTTGTCTGTCTCATGTAAGAGAACCAATATGCATTTATAGAACACGTCAGCTCCTGTTTACCACAGTGAGAGGGGAAAATTAAGCTCCATCAAATGACAAGATTCTGGGGACATTGCCTCCCCCCTCCTTTCTTTTATACATCTTAAATCAAGAAAATTAAATCCCACGCTGGCATATTTAATAGAAGTCTCACCTGACACAGAAAGAAAGCCCTTATGTGAAAGCTTATCTGCAGTGACAGGTTTTGTAGCACAGTGCCAGCACACAAACACTTGACTTGAAGCACATCATTCACTGTAACTTCTCAAAGAATTAATTTCCAGCAGCCTTCCTCCTTGGAAGCAAGCCACAAGCTCAGGGAATTGTCCTCACCTCAGGTACAGCCCATGTCTGCTTGCTGACCTTCTTCCTCACCTTTCTTCTTGTTTGTGGCATGACACAAATACCAGTCACTGCCCAGCTGTTGCTCTGCATTGACAAAGGTGTTTCCCAAAGCCCAAGTAAACAGTGTATATGGAGAAAAACACCATTCCACCTACACAGCAATTCCAGCAGGACCAGGAAGTCACCAGGCTCCTGTCTGACCTACACACAGTGAGATGGAAACGCTCCAGAGGAATCACAAGTCCTGTGCATGTGCAACAACGTGCCTGGAAACCCTGGATGCACCATGGACATGCAGCAGGCTGCTTTTTCAACACACTGTCCTGCCGCCTGCTCCCAAGAGGGGAGCAAAGGAGCCTTCTGAAGAAATCATGCTCCTCCACCCAAAAAACAGGGCACTGAACAAATTAGCAAGACAGTATAAATAAATTACAGGACTTGCAGTGAACTTGATTTAAGGAAGAAATACTAAAAATAAAAAGGTTAATCAGAAGAAAGCAATGTAACCAAAACCAGAAGTCCTGAATAAGCAAAAACACTTCTTAATCAAGAACATTCCTTAAGCATCCCTACTAGACACAGAAATAACTTGTCAAACAAATTTTTAGTACAACCTGAGTTTGCGTTTGTCATTTTAAGCCTCCCTAAAGAGTTAACCAATATATTTAACAACATCTTTTGAAGTGCAGTTTTAAGAGGACTGTTCAGTATTAAAACAAACCTGGCATGTAACTGTTCTAGCGCTTAACAGAAGAACACTTAATTAAGCCACTAGTCTGAACAAGTTCAAACACATTTTCTTGGACATGGGATGTAAATGTGGTGGGTACCAAAGCACCCAAGGAGAGCATACACATCAAAACAATTACATACTAAATGAATGAATTTATCACCTATCTGTCAGTGTTCAGACTGTTCCTGGGAGTGTTGACTCTCAACAATGAAAACATGTTTGCAAAGCTTGATAATTGCTGTCTAGTCCACATTTTTCAATTTATAGCAACGACAAGGGCCTATTTCCACCAGAAGGGTTTTAGATCCAAAATACTTTTAGCTCTATAATGTTACTAAAGACATTGCTCTTTGGAGGTGGCTGCGAATTCTTTTCCCCCTTGGGACACTGGGGAGGTACAGAAGTTATTTTTTCTCAGCCTCTTTCACACGAAAAGTCAATAAATCAGACCCAATTTAAGAGATTCTGCTTATCATGCCAGCGGAACAACGGAACAAAACTGATACCCAAAACATTTGGATGCAATGGTTAGAATTAAAACCATCTTCCAAAGAAGAGAACAGCCAACAAAGGAACAGAGAAAGCTTTGCTACTGTTCCCTGTGTGGCAGAGCCATAACAGAAAAGATCTGCATGTTTGTTCGGGTATTTTAAGCATTGTTTTCAAATTTTGTTAAACAAGCAAAGCAATGCAGTGCTCCTTAAAGTTTCAAGGACTTGTTTTCTCTGTCTTTAACTGACCCAAGATATTTCCAATCAAAACTGGTTTTTTACCCCCACTTATTTTTCTGGTTTGACTCCTCCTTGCCTGGAGCTTATCCCTGGCTTTTTCCTCGGGCAGCTTCTCCAACCTCTCCCTCCCAGCACAATGGAGCTTTATCGCCACACCTGGAGAAGCACACTGGACACATCAAACCTGACATACCCTCGCAATGCTCCCACAAAGCAGAGCTGCTGCTGCTCTGCAGTCTCAGGATGAGAACGGAGGGACAGAGCAGCAGCTTGTCCCAGGCCACACAGGAAGCTTTTTGGCAACACAGTGAGCTGAACCTGTTTCCCAAGTCCCAGAGCAGCAACTTCACCATTGAACCACCTTTCTTCTACATAAAATACCTGAAACTATTCAGATTTTAAGGCAAAGGCATATGTTCAAACCTGAAAACTGTTTAAACTGTTGAATGCCACAAATGTCTACCAGACCTGCAACTCCCTCCTCGAGCAGATAACATCTGTTAAAAGTAAGTGGCTCATATAGTTCTGCACCAGAAAGCTTAATAAGTTCCTTCTCCAAGATTAAAGAAACACCTACACATTCTAGATGCTTCTGCAAGTCCCTGGAGGGAGAAAATACTGCTTAGTGCTGAGACAATGAACCAGCTTCCTTCCTCAACAGCAACAAAACCCTGCTGCTTTACCTAGCACTGAGAGGAAAGTGTTATTTATAGAACTCAACCATATATGAACACGTCTCTAAATATTTCTCACAGTTAGGGTACAGCATGTGGCAAGATCACCTTGGACCCGTATATTTTCAAAGCCCTAATCTGAGAGATCAGTGCAAGAGTAGAACAAATTTTGAAATGGCTCTGCCATATCTCCCATTCCAATTCATTTCAGTCATTCCCTGCATTAAAGAGCAACTTCAAAACCTGAACTCGAGCCATTCTCATTACTCTGACCTCTTCAGCAGGAAATTTTTCTAAAGCAGTTACATTATTTTTAAAATGTCAGATTAGCTCACTAGAATTTTGATATTTAGGTTTCTTATATAATTTTATAAATCATTGATAGCAATGCTTCTAGCCATGCCTTATTGCACTTAGGCCCAAAAGCAAAAGAATATATGTACTGACTGTTCTGTTTCTTATGTAATTTGTTTCCTGGTGACTTAAGCACTTGCTATACTTCGTAAAAATATTTTATGCTAAAGCCAGTTACCTAAATTCCCCTATTTGGCACTGAAGTAAGCTACTATCCTGTACTTCCATGCAATTATACAACTGAACAAAGGTTCACTTGGCTCCAAACCTCAGTAAGTATTTTCTAAGAATATTTCTATTGTCATCATTTTCAGTGAAAAAAAAAAAAAACCAAACAAAACCTGCCAAAAACCACCCTGCAAGAAAGATACATGCTCTGGTATCACAAGTTATTGTTTGTTTAAACACTGATGTACAGCTGGACACATCCCAGTGCACACAAGAGCACGCAAGGAAACTTCTCATTAGAACATGCACTCACGCCCCAACGCTGCTGCTTTCCTGCTCTCTGAAGGAACTGCATTTACTCTGATAACTGTCAGCTTAAATAACCAGGAACAGTCAGTAATAAAGACACCGATGGAATTCCAAATCTACTAAAATAGATTAAGAATTGTGCCGGCCTGGCAGCCTGGGCTACATCTAACACTACACTGCAGGCTGTGTTACACGCAGAGATCTGTTCACATTTCAGTAATGTCCTCAAGTTCTTTCTAATCTGTTACAGTCAATAAAAACTGACTTTTGCACTTCCTCTCCTCTGCACCAACCTTCTGACATAGAGGAGCCTTTATCTGAGCTCATATAGCTCCCTTGCCTTGGGAAATAAGCCACAGCTACCTGGAAAAAGCAAGGCCTTTTCCTGCAGTCAGGTCCCTTCCTCATGTACAGGCTTTCCTTATTCCCCACGTGTGTGTCTGTCTTCTGTCACTCACTTACTACTCCCAAGGAAAAATAAATAAGAGGGGGAGAGAAGGAGGAAAAGCAATAAGATGCTGCCTATTTTCTTCATACACCAGTTCTTCTTCACCTATTTTCTAACCTATATGAAAGCATCTCCTCCTCTAAAACATTTAAACACTGCAACAGACCTGTCAGTGACCCAGTGTGCATCCTGTTCTTTAATTTCACCCTTAAAATGCAGAGCTACGCAGCGGAACATGAGGCCAAGCGTAGTTATAAAGCACTGAAATAGCTTAAGAAAATAGATTTTACCCTTAGAACTGATGAACTCAAAATTAAATTTTCTACACTCACAAAATTAAATCACAGTGTTTAATAACTGCAAATAGAACATAAGGGAGTCACACAAAATTTCATTGTTTATGCAAAGCTGACTCCAGCAGTCCAGCATTCAGTGATATCCAGGACACACAAACTCCCCATGTATTATTTCTTGAATTATCACTTTCTGCATCAGCGCTTACCTATCCCTGAATTAAAAGCTTCTCCTCCAAATACCAACCAGGCTCAGCATCTCTCTCTACCACGAGAGATTTCAGCCCACTTTTAACACTTACTCATGTGACAAGCAGGAAAGCAGCACTTCTACACTTCTTTGCTTTACAAACCTGACAGTTTTATGTATTGTTGCTTGTGTCACTTCGTCAACTAAAATATAACTTCACTGTTCCAAACTCACTGTTAAGACTCACTAGAATGCAGAGAGTGCTCTGTCAATTTATCTCGTGTGGAGCCTCATGAGAATAAGTGATAAAACTTTAAGTCTTCCTGCACAAAACTGGATGTAGAGACCTTCTTGAGAACTACTGAATTTGCTTTGGGGTTGTAACTCAGCTGTGAAATAAACTGACATGAATTTATCACACTTCATAACTATTTTCAGATCAGAAGTATTAAAAAAACCCCCCATCCTTAAAAGTGCAGCACAGTAAACTCAGAGCAACCAAAGTTACCAGGTACAGTTCTAGCTCAGTGAAGACCGTGTCTATGCTGCTTTGGAATGAATACAGCCCAAATATAAAAAAGGAAGTGGACAAATCCGAGAAAAAAAATGCAAAACCCAACAAACCCTGATGCATTCAACAGCGAGAAGCCATTCCCCGCACCTCACAGGCCCAAACTGCAGGATCAAATATGGCTCTGTCATGTGTGGGATTGGGTAATGGGAAGAGAATAGAAAATTTATCTTTACAGACATTACAGCCTTTGTGAGCAAAGTAAGGAATTTGTCAAAAGGCAACAAAAAAAGCTGATGCTGTCCAGCCTGCTGTACACCTCTTTAAAAGTACTGTGCTTTGGCAAGAAGGTGAAGCATGAGGAGATCTAGCTCTTGAGGACCTAAACTAAAAATTTAATAAGGAATTCTACTTCTCAACTTAACTCAGGTAAGTAACCCCCTTTTGCGCAGGCCTAATTCAGATGCTCAGCCTAACAAATTAATAACTGCTTCCCCTCTTGAAGAGCGTTCATTCTGCTTGATTATGAACACAGCGCGCCGATTACTGAAAATTAGACTTTTTTTTTAAAAAAAAGGCCTCAAACCAGCGGCCTGTTCCCCAAAGAGAAATTGCTGTCCTCTTGATGTTACTCTGCAAGCATTTTATGCAACAACATAATGCCTTTTACAAAGGTCATGCCTGAGTCCCTCCTGAGGGAACTGCACAACACACGCAGTATTTAAGCCCGTATTAAGCCAGCAGCACGTCAAACGCCTGTCCGGAATTTTACAGGTGATAAAAGCCGCGGACGCAACAACAGCAGTTACAGTTTAACACCCGTTTTATAGCCAAGTTACCCATTCAAAACCTCTCCGGCTCAGCGGGCAACCGGCCCCCTGGAGCACAGGCAAACAGCTTTCCAACGCGGNGGCCGCGCTCGCCCCGGGCTGCCAGCGGACAGCCGGCACCGAGCCGCGCCGGGCGCTCGGCTCCGAGCGCCGCCCTTACCTCCGGGGCCGGGACAGCGCCGCCGGGGCGACCCCGCGGGTGACAGGCGCAGGGAGCCCCCGCGCCCGGCGGCGGCTGCCCGGGAGGACGGGAAGGGAAGAGGAGGGAGCGGCGCCGCGGCAGCGCGACGGAGCCCTGNGGCGGTGCGGGGAGCCGCGATGGGAGCCGCGAGGAAGGGAGAGCCGTGACGGAGCCGCGAGCAGAGCGGAGCAGAGCGGAGCAGAGCAGAGCGGAGCCGGGCGCTGCGGGGCCCGCTCCCGGCCCGGAGCCTCCCCCGCTCCCGAGTCCCGGCCGAGGGATCGGGCCCCTCCCGCCGCCCCGCCGGGAGACCTCCCTGCGCATGCGCCGCCGCCCCCGCGGCCTGCTGGGACATGTAGTGCGGTGCCGGGGGCGCGGGGCATGATGGGAGGTGTAGTCCCGTTGCCGTGCTGGTAGCGTTGTGTT
>VZRE01004046.1:92089-167121 GCA_013396775.1 Cephalopterus ornatus
GTGCTGCCCACAGGAGCTGTGGAGGCCCCATCCCTGGAAGTGCTCAAGGCCCGGTTGGACAGGGCCTGGAGCAACCTGGGCTAGTGGAAGGTGTCCCTGCCCATGGCAGGGGGTGGGACGAGATGAGCTTCGAGGTCCCTTCCAACCCTTAATATTCTATGTTTCTATGAACTGATAATCGCTGACCGTGTGATGTTTTACAGGGCAGGTTCCTGGTTCTGCGCCTGGGACAGGGTGGCCCTGGATGTACAGACGGACAGGGGAACAACACCCCGGAGAACAACAGCCCGGAAAGGGACCTGGGGGTGTTGGTCGAGGGCAAATTGAATATGAATCAGCACTGTGCCCTTAGAACTCGCAGCAGTTAGCTTCTCTTACTCAAGGACGTCCTGGAGCTATCAAGCTTTAAGGATGTAGTAAATCAAGGTGTTGATATATACATCGCTAAACTGGCAGAAGACTCAAGGTCCATATGTCCACAGCTCAACTATCTTCATTATAATACTAAAAATCACACCTGCCAGTCATAGAGACCCCTGCCCCGTGTGAAGACCCTTCCCCTGAGCATGCATAAAAGTTTTCTGGGATTGTGTAATTTCTGTGGAAATGACTAACCAAGCCTAATAGAGCAGCTGTTAATAACTCTGAACTTCTGTGTACAAATAATGGTGCAGAAAGTCTAGTGGGGTGTGCTGGATTTATGGAATACCACTGAGCACCCAGGCTTGCACAACTCTGAAATAAATGATCAGTGTGTCCCTCGAGTGTGTAACTGTTGCCTTGATGCACCCTGGGTGCCAGGACCAGACTACGGCAGCCAGAAGGGCCGACTGTGTCCTGGAGTGCCTCAGGCACAGCATCACACCGTGACCAGTGACAGGACCCAAGGGAACGGCTGGAGCTGTGTCAGGGAAGGTTTAGGGTGGATATCAGGAAAAGGTTCTTGCCCCAGAGGATGTTTGGGCACTGAACAGGCTCCCCAGGGCAGTGGCTGTGGCCTCAAGCCTGACATAGCTCAAGGAGCATTTGGACAATGCTCCCAGGGACAGGGTGGGATTGTTGGGGTTGTCCTACGCAGGCCAAGGGTTGGCCTCGATGATCCTTCCACCTCAGGATATTCTGTGAGTCTGTGACAGTTTGGACATGTGGAAAATCAGCCCCTGCCCTTCCCTGCTCACAGACACCTGGAGCCTCAGGTGCTGCCTCAGAACCTGTTGCCATAGGTCCTAGTGACAGATAGCAACTTCCAGTAATGACGTTTAACCAGTTTTACTGGGAAGATACACCAAATTTATACTGAAAAACTTAGTGTTTTCTGAAAATAGTAATAAAGATTATTTTTTTTCCCTTGCTTAAAGCAGTGCTCTCTCTAATTATAGAAATCATTTGAACTCAGCTGTACCCTGTAAATACATCTTTGTTTCAAGCTGGCATGTAACAACCATACTTCACAGTGAAACAAAAGCTGTAATCAGAGGACAACAATAAAAGCTGAAGTCAGCTGCAAACAATGCCGCACCATTCCCATGGCAACTTTTCCCTATCAAACCCTGGAGAGGTCACACACTCTGCAGCTGCACGAGCCAGAAACTTTTCAATCTAGACTTCATTCACAATTATTCATAAGTTTTTTTCTCACTTAACAGTGTTGTATTGGAGCTAACGCAACACAATTAACAGTGGGAGGCACCACGTCCCTCCCCCGCTGAAGTTCCAAGTTGACATTTCTCCTCCTGACAGAACTATCCTGACTGTGGCAGCCTATGGAATGACTGCAGGATATGGCACACGGAAGAGCTCTTTACAAAATTATGCTCCCTTTCTGCAGTCAAAAAGCCCTGCAATCAAAAGTCATCCCATAACACATGAAAACCATGGCAGCCTGTAGTCTGATGTGTCTTAATCTTCAAATACTTTCTCCAGCCTTCCACACAAGGTTTGAATGACCATATATTCTGACAATAGGACTCAGGCAAGGCAAAAAAAAAAAAAATTACATTTAAAAGATTGAATACATTTTATTGGATTGGTAACAAAGCTCCTATTGTATTTTACCTTAATTTCCATCATGGAAGACTACTGCAACCTTCCCTTTAAGATGGCCTAATTCTCCCCATGGTTGCAATTTAGTGAGGAGACAATCAGGTATATGAAGAACTATCTTTACTTAAGATGAGATACAAAGACTTCAGAATAGCCAAATTCTGTAAATCGTGCTGTTCACAAAAGTATTTTCATGAAATACACGTGGAGAGCCTAAAGATGAAGAGATAGGAATCCTTGTCCAAGACAACCTTGTGTGTGTATATATACCACAAATATAGTTATTCCTAATGCCTCAATTTAAAGCAAAACTTGCTTTCAGTAAGCAGCTGCTCGTAGCTCTAGAGTTATGATTTGTCCTGGTACACAGTCCACTTGAGGCTCAGCTCAGCTCACTGACTTTGAAGCACCTCAGTATTTCCAGTATTCCTCTCTGTGGAGTGTGCAAATGTAACAGTTGAATGTAATTGCGGTGACAAACAGGTAAACTTCAGATCTGAAGTGATTAGATTACATGGGGATTTTCCTACTCTGCCATACAAAGCAGGGAGTGCAGAGATCGCAAAGGACAGAATCTGTGTTTTACCTACCCTGCCAGGTCTAAAAATTTTCGAGAATAAAGTCTGCACAGCCCCATGCCGTGTCACTGAATTCAACGTAGAAATTGGTTCAGGGCCCAGTGTATTCCAGCAGACTTATGAAACAGGCACTTACTTCCTCTCCAGTTGCCTCTATTCAGAGTTTTCAGATGCTGGCAGGTATCCTCACGACAGTCTTCATGTCTGGCAAAAAGTATTGGCAGGCCCCTCCTGTACCAATCCTTTACTCAGGACCTGCTTGTGACTCTCATCACTGAAACGGGTAAGAGAGTTTGGACATCAATTCCTGCTGCAATTTCAGTCACTCAAAATAGTCTGTAATAAATAACATTTGGTGAGTGACCTATGGCAACATGCACCTTTAAGAACAAGTGTTTATTTGACAAGGAAACTCTCAGTAGAACATACATGTATAGCAGTAGCATGCAAAGGAATAATATGTATCTACATATATACACACAAAAATACAAATATAAATATTCATATCACACATAGACCTTTTATATCTAAATACACATCTCGAGTGTCTTGACAACGAAGCAAAAATATTCAACAATTCCAAAAATTTTTCACTTTTCTAATTGTATTTTCATGATGGATAATTTTATCTAGCACAGGAAGTTCAGCGACTTTATACATATGCAGAAATAAAGAGATAGGAACAAAACCTCGCTTCATTGCTCCAAAGAAATTAATTCAGCCTTAGACAAAACGGTTTTGTTAAAACTAACAGTTATGTTGCAGTGGAAAACAGGAAAAAGCCTGTACAGTGAATTACTAAGTGTAGAGCAAAATGCTGTGACTATATCCTTTTTTTATGGGTTCAATATTGCAAATTCCATCCACATGCTGTATGCCTCCTGTGCACTATTTTGAGAGGGGTGTTGCTGACCTCAATGGGACTACTTTTCTAAGAGGCTGTGACCAAGCAAGGTCATTACTCTGCTAACACCTTCAGTGTGAGCAACCAAGGAAAGCTTTTCAGCCATTAAAGTTTATCCCAGAGGATGAATGTCTGAGTTTTCTGCAGTGGCATGGGACTAATTAGGTGGTATTTATTACCTAATTAAATTATTTGCCATAGCGTAGAAGTAGACCAAAAATTCTCCGAGACTCCTTCAGTATAACCTGGGGAAGAGCAACTGTTCTTATTTCAGGATTGCCAGTTGCTGTGCCTTGAACACATGAGCAAGACAGACCCTAAAAAACAAGGTTTTCCTGTCTACCTCGGGAGCAGACCCTTATTCACCTTGTTTATGGCCAGTTTCTGAATCTTAAGAAGATAACACTGATTTGCAAGCTGGTCTAATGGGCAGTGAAGGACAAACGCCCTCTCCATCCCTGCAGGCAATCAGCTAAAGCACTAAAGAAGGTTTCCCTACAGTCATTGCCTTACAGAAGAACTCTGTGATGGCCACTTTGAGGGCAACCCAGACAAACCTCTTCCCTCCACGCTCCCATAGGGAGGAAAGGAGCAGAAGCATTAAAATCCCTGCGCATATAAGCAGAGAGTTTAATTCAAAAGCTGCTTTAAATCATATTTACGATATGCATTTTAAAGCCACAACTTCATCTCTTCTGATGAAATGATGTTGACAGAGCCTGGGAATTTAATCTCACACGGAGGTTGAATTCATTCAGCTTCAGCTGCCCGTCATTAGATCTTGTCATTAATTTGATACTGAGGTAGAAAAGCACTCTGATGTAGCTGCTCTGTATAAGCACTGATTCACAGTGATGAAGTAATTTCACAGCCTTTTAAGTACTCTGTCTCCCTGAAAGTCACATTTAAACACTTTGAGTTCGTTAGGAGTTTAATATCCTTAATATTCTGATGTTGCAGTTGTTTTCCTAATTCGTATGTGCATGGCATTATACCACAATACATATGGTGAGTCCTCATTTTCTACCAAACAGTGCATTTTTATTTGGCTTCCATATCATCTCTAGATATAAAGTTTATTACCGAAAGAACAAAAAGCCCTTTCCTCCCCCTTTTTTCTTGTTTTAACCTGAAACTGCTCTGCATTAAAGAATACGTGAATTGTCCTTAAAACACAATGTCCCTGCGATAGAAAAGATTTAAATGCCTTCATTTCATTTCAAAGCTTAAAAGATGAGAGCTTAATCTTCTCCAGAAAAGGGCGTGTTCTGCACTGAAATGTATGCAAACTGCCTGAGGAGCTTTCAGCTCGCAGGGCTGTTGCAGTCAGGTCAGGACAGCGCTTTGCCGCTGTCATTGGGCAGAACGTGAGGCCGAGAAACACTGTTTTATGTGTTATATTTGTTTAATATTTCACTATGTGCTATATTACAGAGATGATTTACATTTATATTAGACAGGGCAGAGTAAAACTGAGGTTTGAAGCTGCTCTCATCGGTACATTTACCCGGAGCTATAACATTTTATCTCGCCGTGACAGCTCCGAGTGACAGTCTGTCCCAGTACAAACGGGTGGAAGTAAGAAAGCTTTTATCCAGTCATAGCAAGATCCCAAAGTATGTTGCAAAGCCCTGCCCTTGGCACACCCTTCTGACTTAGCTGTGGCTAATACTTCCCAAGCTGGGGAATCCCTCGGTGATGGCACTCTGGGTTTCTCCCTCTGGCAGGTCAAAGCCCTGTGCCAGTGGTGAGAGTCCCACTGCTGGTGCCACCAGCCCTCAAACCCTCTCATGGGTACCCACTTACGGGTGTGTCCCCACGGGGATGCCCACACAGGTTTCAGACCAAGGTTTTTCCTAGGAAGAACAGCTCTGCAGGCGGAGATCCAAGCAGCAGCGTTTAAAATGTGGTGTTTTGCCACAGCGGAGTAACCACAGGGGCTCCCAGTACAAGGTCAAAAATACCTCAGCCCCATGATACGCAGCACAGCACCTCCTTTGACAATTTCAGATGGGAGCAACGTTTTCCCCAGCACACTCCTGCCCTGGCAGGTGCTGTGCCAGATCAGGTATCACCGGGCACTCTGAGCTGGCACAGAGGTGGCATTAAAGCCAAAAATTGGCATGATCTCCAGAGCAGACACCTTGGCTCATTCACTGCCATGTGATTGTGTCGCCCACACAGCCATTAAAAAATGCACAAGAATTGAAGCGTATGGAGAGCCTGGTTAACAACTAATGTTGTAGCTTTCGAGCTCATAAAATAAAATAAAATTAAATTAAATAACCGATTATTAAAGATTTATTACAAGATAAGGATACCTCTATAAAATACACCACACAACTTCAAATGGATAACAGAAAAAATTACAACTTTCTGCCTACACTTAAAAAGGTAAATAGAAACGTTGGTTGCAGAGCATCTAGAAGGAATGCAAGAATCTTCAAATGCTTGTATTTAGAAAAAGTGTGAAACAATGAGGTTTTTGAAGACATTCCCAAACTCCAGCTTTTTAGCCCCGTGGTGTTCCCTTCCCAGGTTATTCTTTGATTTACATCTCCCTCAGAAAAATTATTTTGTAGTGTCCTAGGGTGGTTTCTAAGCAGAAAAAACTGAGCTCACTTCAGCCCTAATCACTCCTGCTTCTTGGGTGAAATGCCTGTCACCCTTTTTGGACAATCCCCCTTTTTCCCGCCTCATTGCTTCTGAGGAGCTCCCAGTATTACTCATCATGATTTGCTTTTTTTTACCTCCCTTTGTGTAATTGTGCAAACTCTGCTGTCTTCAGCAATGTCCCCTTTTATTTACATTGAAGTAAAGATTAAAACTGACCATTGGGATTAAAGCAACTAGAAAATTAGTCCCAAATTAGACCAAATGTCAGTGTTTGTGACTTCCAGCTGCTCTGATTGTTACCATAGGAAGCCACAGCCTTCGCACTTGGTGCACATCATGCAGTGGGTTACTGTAGTAAATCAAATGTGAACATTTTGTCAGTAAAAGGTACCCAACTTGGGCCTTCCCAACTTAAAATACTTGTGTCTTTATTACATTCTCCCTAGTATTTATACTTTTATTGAAGTCAGTGCAGGAATAAGGCTCTTTTAGTATGTTCTTATGGTAATGGATGTAGCTGTTTATGGTTTATTAAATCCCCTGTTGCCAGCAGTACCTACGGAGAGTCCACCCTGAGCTTATCACTGATCAGGGAGAAACCTGGAGTCAGAAGCAGCTCCAGCCCTGCTGTGGAGGGGAGCAGTGTTTTACATCGAGATAGCAGCCCCTGTGCCTGGGGCACGGTGAGAACCTGCCACAGGGCGCAGAAGCAATCCTGGCCTCTCCTTCTTGACCCCCAAGGATGCTTTAGGAGGCAACAATTTTCCTCTGGAGTCCTTTTGCTAAGGCCTGTTGCCATCCGTGAATAAAGTCAGGGCTGAAACACGGATGAAAATTGTTCCACTGACAACGCGCCCAGCGCCGCTCCAGATATTGCTCCAGCTTGTCTGGCTTTTCAGCATTTCCTTGCTCTCCACAGATTTTCCACTCTTGCTAAAACCAGCTCCACAGGTTGTGGCAGTAGCTTCAAGGGGTTGTGTAAACAGCAGCACTGCCAGGTCATCTGCACCTCTGCTCAGCCGGTGACAGCACTGGCGTCTCTGCTCCCTGCCGTCTGTCATCCCGAAGTGGACAGATGTTGGCAGCTGTTCTCGTGCCAAATGCTACCTTTGCCATCAAGCTACCGTGCTCATCCAGCCACAAAATTTAGCTAAGTTACCCCGGTGGCTTTATATTTTAAAGGTAGAGACCCAATTTCTGTGGCAAGTGGATTGGATTTTTGTTTCTCCTGATACCTGGAATGACAACGTTTCCAGAAGGGCTGCTCTGTGGCATTTAGGATTTTTTGTCATTATTCTGTAGACAGCTGGCTATGAAATACATCAATCTTTCTTTTTTAATGACTGAGTATAATTCTGATATTAATGATGAAAAGAAGACTGCTTCTGTCAACCCTGCTTTGTGTTGGGAAAAGAAAACAGAAGCAACTTATCTTTTGGATCATTTGGTAGGTTCATCACACCTCAGAAACATTTAAAAGCAGCTATAGTGGCATGGGGCATATGTCTCACTAGCAATGACTTCACTACTAGGAAATTATCTCTGTAGATGTTAAATTATGTCTTATGAACCACTAACACAAGGATGAATTAAGTTTAGAAAGGAGTAAGGTAGAGCTGATGCAGTGTTAAAAAAAAAAGATGAAATAAATATTTGATGGCAATTAGGAGTCATATCTTTCTTTTAACAGAGATTGAGTTACAGTTTTGTAAAAGCATCTTTCAGTTTTGTTAAAAGCGATAAGAACCCGACAGAAGTATCTCATGATGCTGTTTTGAATTAATTATTAACCAGCAAGAGTAATCAAAATCATCAAATAAATTTGCCTGTCTCCATTAAAAGCACATCAGGGTGGTTGCAGAGGCAAAAGGAAAAAAGGGGCCAAAATAAGGGCAAAACAGAGCAGTCAGTTTTTTGTGGCACATGGTAGGAAACAGCAGAGGTGAACCTGTGCTTGGGGCAGCCCTGAGCTCTGCCGGGGCACAAACTTTCCACTTAGGGAAGAGCCCTGTAGGGATGCCTTATGTAGTTGCAAGTAATGACACCAACCTGCCATCCTCTGGGTCCATAAATTGCTTTACGATATTAGGGATAACATTTTTTTGGATTTTTAGGATACAGTTCTTGGATAAAAAATGTGTCCCAATTGTTTAACAGCAAATGGTTCCCTTGGTTGGAGTTAAAGTTGTTTTGTTTTTTCCTTTTGCACCTCTTTCATTTGAAAAATCGGGAACCATCGCTTCTGGAGACAGGAATTGTGTCTCCTGCGTGAAGGCTGGGAGCAGGTTACGGAGCTGGCTCCTTGATGTGTGGTAGTGGTGGTACTCACAGCAAGGGGAACCCCCCTGGACCGTGCCTGTCTGCTGGGGAAGCATTCTCTTCCTTTGGAGTTATGGAACCAACAAAGTGCCAGCCACCCCTGACTCCTGTGCCCTTAATTTGAGTTGTTTAAATCAAGAGACTCCTGTGAATGCTATAAAATCGCAGTTTTCTGAGAAACCAAGGACCAGTGGGCTGAAATAGGAAGCCAATCTAGTCCACAAAATGCCAGAGCCACGATAAGGAAGAACAAAGGACAAAAGGAAAAGGCAGAAATCATGGCTAACAATTATATGAGTAACCCACTCGCTCCTCTGCAATGATTAAACATTAAACTCCCACAAGCTAAGTAAACAAAAAAGAAAAAAACCCTTCTGAATTCCCCAAGGCTTTGTCTTCATAGCAAGTTCTGAGGTTGGGGGTAAGTGCAGCTGCATCTTCCCCTCTGCCCTGGAGGTGCTCTCTGTAGGAGGGTGTCTGTAACAGGAGCAAGTGACTGTATCAGGGTGTTTCTGGCTGGGCTAGCCTCAGGTTGGGGCGCCCAGCACGCTGAGCATATAGCTCTATACCATCCCTGTAGATGCAGCAGAGTGTCAGAGGTTCTGTCCCTCTGCAGACCACGGAGCTCCACCTTATCTTCATGTGTTTTAGCCTGAAGAGGCAGAACGGCACCTCTTTTTAATCCCTACAAAAGAATAATTTGTGTTTGCCTCTCCTTAGCTGTTATAACCCCACTAGCTTGTCCTCCTTTAGCTTCGTTTTATTCATCAGGCAGATCCCAGGCACATGCAGACTGCCTGTAGCCTGAAATTTGGCTTTGGCTACTTATCGCCCCTCCTGTTCACCAGCACAGCTTTAATTATTCCGACTAACTTCAAAAAAGGCTGAAAGACATTTAAAACCATCCCAGATTACAAAGCAGGGAACTCAATTTACTTTTACAGAGCCGCCTTGCCAAAACGAAGACCGCAAAAGTAGTTCTCGCATAGGTGGACTCAACCACCGCTTTATCAAAGACAGGAGCGGAGCAGCCAGCTTCCCACACAGCTCCCGTCCCAGCTCCAGCTCCCGTCCCCGCTGCAACCCAGCTTCCCTCGGGAATGCGGCACAAGCACGCACGGGCATGCCAGAGCCAGCAGCAGGCAAACAAAGCTTGCTTTGCAGGGTCCCACAAGGCGCTTGCCTAACGCAAAGCTCGACTTTCCACCTCCGCTTTGGTCTGCCGCCGGTGTTTGTGTTGCAGGCTGTAAACGGGGTCAGCAGAAGTTGCTGAGATTGTGATTCGGTTTTGTTTGTTTTTTTTTTTTTTTCTTGTGGACAGCACTGAGTCACTGCAAGGAGGGTAGAGGATGGATTCCTGGCAGAGAAGGCTCTGAGGTGGTGTTATCCTTTAGGCGGGTGCCTGGGGGCAGTTGGAGAAGGTCCCCAGCTGCTGACAGTGAGACTGTCCCGCCGGAGCATCTCCACCACGCTCTGAGCAGCAGTGAAACAGTCGCTGCTGGACTCACCCAGGAAGGTCTGGAGCCACGGGGAGACTCTGTGTAGGATCTATGATATGATTCCAAGTTATCACTTTTGGGTATGTAAAGTAAGTAAACACAGATGCTGTAGAGTAGGTAAACAGAGGTGCCCTGGCTGCGCACTTGTTCACAAACACGCCAGCTTTGAGAAAACACCAAAGTAAGTCCAGACACACCAAAGGTCATACGTGTAAAAAGGATTTCTGTTCGCAAAATTTGAAAATATCCCACTCCTGAAGCTCAACTCTGAACACCATCACTTGGAAGGGAATGAGGCATCTGCAATAAAAATTAGAAGTACGTTATCATAAATTATTAATTCTTCAGTGCTATGGCCAAAACAATGAGGCACTTATGGTCTGTGCCTGGCTGATACATGGCCTAATGAGACTATTCTGCAACAGAACTAAAGGTAAGGCTGGGCAACTGCAACTGGTTGAGCTATCATGCCTAATAAGTTAATTCAGACACATGAATAAGCTGCCTTAAAATATATGTAAGGGGGGTGTTTATGTTTGCAATAGGCTGCGGGCCTGTTTGCAGCTGAGGAATATGATACAGGGAATGAGAAGTGGCAGATTAGGCTCAACCGCTTGAGCAAATGTGTGTGTAGATAATAACGGTGGACTGAGGAGTTAGTTTTAAGGAGTACAAATGTAGAGCTCTAAGGGAATTAGGGAGCTGAACAGAAGAAAAGAAAATGGAAATGGTTAAATTCAAGGGGAAAGGAGGAGAAAGGAGAAGGGTGAAAAAAAGAAGAAGGGAAATTTTGGAGCAGACATAAAAACAGAGGAGATCACCAGGAAGAAAACAAAAACAAACGGAGGCTGGGTTGTCCCTTTTCAGATGGTGACTGAGAAATAAAAAAAGCTTCCCTGGAACCTAAACCGGTCACTTCAGTTCATCTCCCCTGGAGACCCTCGTAAAACCAGCACCATGTACCCACAGATACGGAAAGCGGTGAGTCCTGCCTCTGTGTCATCTGTTTGCTTCCCTTTGATGAAGGTCATGACTTTGATATTTTCCACCAGACTGGCCCGATTTGGGTGTCGGGCTGTTTGTTTGTTTACAGATGGAGAAATGTTTCCGACATCTGTCTGTGCTCTCCCAGCAGCACTACCTCATGTTTCCCACCCTTGCCCACGGACCGTTCTTGGAAGGTTAGTTCAGTCTGTGTTCGTTTAGACACCCTTTAGCTGAACTCACTTAACACAACACCAAACTGAGAACTGTGTTAGCCTTTATGTAATGTTTTGCTAATTTTAACAAACAGGTTGAGTGGCAGGAGCCAGCGGAGTTGCTGAAGAGCCATGAAGAGATTACTTAGTCAGATATTTCTGGAAATGTCTAGATTTCTAGAAATACAGATGAAATCATACCGAGATCAGAGTGCAGCTGTGCAGAGAAGAGGCAACTCATTTTTCACCTCCATCATCAAGCCAAAATTAGTCCAACACTGATTGGAGAAGTGATGTGTTTGCTTGGCTTTACAGCAGCTTGAGCAGAGATCTGTGAAATGGGCACAGGCTGGGGCTGGGCATTAACAAGTCCCTCGAGCCCTTGAAGCAGCTTCTGTCTCATCCCCGTATGCATCCCACAGCAGCCTCAACCTGCATCTCGCCTCCCTTGGGGTTACCTGGTGCCTCTGCAGGAAACAAAATTAATTCATACACAAAAACCACCAGGTCGATGCCTCAAGTGGAAATCTTGCAAAAACCTGAGTTGTTCTCTGTGCAGCCAAGTGATCAAGCTTACAAATTTGTGTCTGACCCCTATTCCCACCCCCGAGGGGCTCCCAGCTCCTTCCCACGTCCTCCTGGATGTCCCCTGGGCCAAGCCAGAGCTGGGGTCAGCTGCCCAGTGGGCAGGACTGCAGCCAAGGACCACATGTCCTCTCCACCAGCATCCTGACACGTCTCTCCTCCCCCCACTTGCTAAATTTTATCATATTGGCGTAGATTATCTTTGGGTTTCTTAGGGTTTTTCAGATCTGATTTTAATTATACAGCAGGTTCTACATTCTGATAAAATGTGTTTTAGCCTTAATTCTGCTTTAAATTTGACTTCTGTGTAAGAACATCTGAAAATTGATGTGTGGGAACATGTGAGCTTACTACCCATCCAATTTATCTATTAATGGCTATCCCTGAATATTGTGCTTTTCCTATATTTCAGTGCTATTGTTGTGCAACTAATTGATCAGGGATTTCATTGAGCTATTCTAGGAACAATTTACACATAAATACTTAACCAACTATTTACTAAATCTTTTACAGAAATTATTACCATAAATTTCCTTTCCAAATTGTAATGGACACTGACATTTTTTTTTAGCAAGCAAAAAAAATAAAATTTATGCTGTAGAAATGTGCACATGGTGTTTGGCAGACTGATTTCCTGACCTCAGAATTACTATGAAATATGTATTTTAAATACTGAGAAACTTGAGAGTAAATGTATTTACAGGAATGAAAGCCTGACCAGAATGATAAATGAATCAGGCTTAATCAGAAACAAACAGTGATCTATTCATAGTAGTTTCAAAAAGGCAAGGATTTTGCAGATGTTGTTAGGTCAAGTTATATAAAAAGACAGTTTATAATGAGCAGAATGAGTGTGTTAAAGTCAAGGGAGATCTTCACAGACACATGTTTTTCCCATAGCTACGTGACTTTTTTCCTCAGTGGCGCGGTTCCATTTTGATACATGTTCCTTTTCATCTCTGTCCATTGCTCATCCCTGTGGTGGAGAGCACAGTGAGAACTTGGAGAGACACGGGAAACTGAAGTTTAGACTTAAATCCCTTATGATATCCCAATCCATACTAATGGAAGGGATGTCCAGCGGGGAGCAAAACGGGTCCCAGGAGCCTGCACAGTGGCCAGCATGGGGGTGGTGGCAGCACTGCGTAGATTTTGGGCCAGGTCAAACATTATTCTGAGGTATCCATTGGTGCCTCCGGGGTCCTTGCTTGTGTATGGGAAACGCTTCCTTGGAAGGCACTTTCAGGTCCCATGGGCAAGGCTTGTCCTGGCTGGAAATGAAATTTTGAGAGCCCTGTGTCTGGAGTCCAGCAGGACTAAGGAGCTCACCAAGAGCTGGAGCCCATTTTACTCCCATCTCAAGTGTTGGGACTGTCAGGCAAAGGGCTGCAACTCAGCCAGCAGCAGAGCTGGGGAAGAGCCAAGATGAGCTTTTTAAGGGCTCATGAGTTGACACTGATTTTCCCTTGAAAACCATGAGCATCTGCACTGAAGCCCAGAACACCAGAACCCGCTCACTGGCCTGGAGCCCAACACACACTCCATTAAACCACATTTCATTTCTCCTAAATAAATAATCAGCATCCTTTATGGCATCATAACATATCGAGGTAGTCTCACTGCTGCTATAAAAGTAGAAGAAGAGGGGAAAGAGATGGATAGCCAACGTTTCATGTGATGAAAGGCAGAATTAATCATAACCCAGGTACAGGATGGCACTGCTGCCATCAGTTCTGGCCTAAGCCTGCCTCTCCATATATCACCATGTTACACAATATTTAGTAAAACACAGATATTTTGGAATAGAGTTATCCTGGAAAGAACTATTTATACCTAAAGAGTGGATCTGATGGCATGAAACGAGAGGCAGCTTTGATGCCTTGCTTTGAATCAGGCTGTATTTTGTCCCTTCTGGAGGCAGCAGGGTTGCTGTGTGGCTGCAGAAGAAGTCAGGGGTCCAGAGGCTGCCAAGAGCTGTGCACTGAAATTTTAAGTGTAGCAGTGGGGTTGGAGGAAGAGACATGAGCTGGAGGGTCAGAGAGGGCATAAGTAGTGTGTAAACTCATAAGGATTTACAAGAACAGTTGCACAGCTGACCTAGATTAAAGTCATTCATAGTTTATATAAAGTTAGAGCCCACTTGGAAAATATTATTCCATCAAACAGAAAGTAGAAAACATGTGTGGATCTGCAGGAAAGCTGAGAGGCAAACACCCCCACGCTTTCTCTTCCTATAATCTAGAGCCAGGTTTTGTCATATAAGCCTGTGCCTTAATACACTGGAAATTGCCAACTTTCAGCAAGAACCTACGGAGTCATGGAAACGAGCCGTTGATTGAATTTGCCCTTCCAATGAGCATGACAGGAGGAGAGGCTGCAATTGCTTATTTTCACTCTGTGACAAACATGATTAATGGGCTAAAACTGATCAGTCCCGCTTCACCACCCCCACCAGGTGCTAAAATCACTTCTCCAAGGGAGGCAACACTAGGACTGACTGACTCAAGGAGGTGGAAGGAGATGAGCATGTGTGGCATGGCCTGAAATGGATGGTGGCCATGTTTCACCGCCTACACCCAAACCCAAACCAGGATCCATATTGCAGGAATCGATCTAATTTATTGGTAATCTAAAATTCTCAGGTGACTTCTGGCTAAGCACAGCTGCACTCTCTTTGTTTCCCTGCCACGAAGCAGGCAGTTTTTATCTATACCTGAAATATGAGTGTTTCAGACAAGGTGAAAAGAAACATGTTTGACTTCTGAGTAACTGTTCAAAAGTCCTAACACAGATACACAGATATGAACCACAGACACTGCCTCTTAAACAACCTTTTGCAAAGGCTGTGCAAAGTGATTCACAGGTCTTCACAGGAACTTGGTATTTTGCTGGGGAGCATAATCTTTTCTAATACTGTTAATTTTAATAAGCCCTTTCTTGTCTGGTGGTTAAACCACAGGTCTGCAAGTCGTAACACAGGCGTATCGTTCCTGATCTTCGTTAGCCTTGTGTCTCACCTCGAGCGAGACACTCACGTTGCTACATTTTTCTGAACCTTCAGCTCTAAAACTAAAAGATATTTACCCATTTGCTGAACGGAAATAACATTTGCAGAGCACTTTGGGTTCTCAGAGGGGAGACATTATTTATTAGTGTCATTTCTGATTTCGGTTACGCCCACGCAACCTGCTCGTTCATGTGGAACGGCGTCATTTCTCTGACTTCCTTTCTGTGCAAAAGGCTTGGTGTTATCTGCATTAGGAAGTGTGATTAAGGAAAGAACTATGCTTCTTTTTAAAGGGGTTTTTTGTTTTTTGGGGTTTTTTTTAGGTATATCGACACGTGCTTTTCCTTTCACAGAAGTCATTTTACTTTTTAGCTAAGCTGAAAACCCTGCTACAGTGAGTTGCAGTTCTGAGGTAACAATTAGCATTTTCCATGGTGACTCGAGTCACCAATATGTCCTCTGAGGTGCTAAACATCTGGTTTTGACACCAATACCAGTAAAAATTAAGGGAACTCAAATACTCCAGAATTGAACCTTGGAGGGAATGATTCTTGTGGAGGATGTACACGCTTGGGCATCCCTTGTAGAAAACACTGGCATTGATGTACAAACCATCTTATTTACAGAATCTGTGCTAATGAACTCTAAAGGTAACTGTGACCCTTGAAACACTCTGCAGCTTCTAGAAAGTGCCAAGTGAGTTATGGCCATATGTAGACATGAAGATCAACGGACAAAGGCTCAAGGAGTCTGGCAAAACCCCATGTCAGCAGTCTGTTGAATCAGCTCATTAAACAAGCTGCTGGATGTTGATGTAGGGGTTTGAAGTCTTAACGTGTTGACAGGTGGTTGTATTTGCCTACTGATGGTAAAGGCATTATATTTGTCATCAACTGAACAGCAAGAACTGGAGACAGCACTTTGGTCACAGACTCAATAGGTGTTGCAACAAGCCTGATGTGTTCCCTCCGTGCCTGTCACCACATTTTAAAATTCATGGACTATGACTATTTTTTAATTTTTTTTTCTTCAACGTCCTATCAGAGTCCAGGCTCTTTTATGTGCAGTAAGCATTTACTTACCAGAAATACCACATGAACATTTAGACACAGCAAGAATAACTGTGATAGAGTTCATCCTTTCCCAAATGCCTGTTGCAAGACGACTGTGTCACTCTGGATTTTGTCTGAGCAGATCAGTGCCCATCTCTGTGTCTAATTCTCTGAAGAGATAACTGATAAAATTCGGAGGGAAACCTGTAATGTGTATGGGAAAGCCAACGACTAAATATTGTTTGCATCAACTGGAAATTGCAATTCAGATTGGGAGACTGTAGCCCCTGGTTGTGCAGCTTTTTTCAGGAATAAACCGAGAGAAAGTTTTCCGAGGTGTTTTCATTAGGAGTGCAAATATCGAGTCCCAGGTCAAGGTTTGCACAACGCATATGTATTACTTCCGATTTTTGCTGTTAGTTCAAATTAATGGGATGCTGTAGAATTGTGACCCAGGGTCATGGGGTTCTGAGGGATTGCTTGATGCAGGTTAAAGAAGAATGTGTTTCTGTGAAAAGCAAAGAGTTTCTATGGTAGGGACAGCCATCTCTACCAGGAGTGGTGAAAAATAAGCTGGAGAGGACCAGGCAAACACTTTCTCTGATGCCCCAAATGAGAGATGCACACTCCAAAGTTGGACTTCTCACCAGTGGTTCCAGTGCTTGTACCCCCTTCTCAGGCCTGGCCCTGCAAATAAAAATTACTAAATGTTTGCGTAAGAAGGAAGAACATATTTGCTTCAGAATGTCCTCCACACTGCCTTGGTGTTCAGTTCTGAAGGCACCTTCTGAACTACTCCTGGGCCAGTCCAGCCCTGGAAGCACATTTGTCTCCGTGAGTTGAGGCTGAGCCTGGTGAAGTACCTGCAGTTGTGGAAAGCCCCAAGCAGCAGCAGGCAGGCAGCACAACCTGTGTGCTGCAAAAAAACCCCTATTCACCACCATCACCAATATTATTAATCGGCCCACGGTTTGCTCAGACAGGAAATTGTTACTGACCACTTTAATTTTACTAAACAAATGAAACCACCCCATTACTCATTCAAATCTAATAAACCGCAGAACACAGAGGAGGAAGTGAGCACTTTAAAATGGCTTGGAGAAAAGTTCTCACTTTGTTTTGCCATTTAATTAAAGCCAGGCTCTTTACAGGAAAGGGCATAATTAAATGGCAGCGTGTATACTATGATAATCTTCTCCGTTGGCACCTCAACATGCAACTGTCTACCGAAGGCAGACAGACTTTTTGTGCTGCTCTTTACATTCCCAGAATCTTACCTGCTCCTCAGGAAGAAAATACATGGAGTACCAGGACAGCTCTCCTCTGCCATGCCCTGATGATGCAGGGCTTTGTTAGAAAGGTGCCAATGAAATAAATTTCCTGACATTTAATGTCTGCAGACGCTCAGAAAGCGACTTCCTGAAGATGGGCCCTGCAAATCACCTGACAACCATCAGTTTTATCAGTGCCTTGGCATTTCCTGGTCATCAAGTCTTTAAAGTATCAACAGAATATCATTCCAGTTTTAATATTTGCAGTCCTAGCACTACTTCTATATGTGATGTGATTTGTATGCATATGTAAATATTGTCTTTGCAGTCAGAAGGCAGACAAAGCATGAATGTACTTGTACCACAAAGAGGGATTGCTGTAGTTGTTTGCCTTTCTTCTCAACATCAAATTACTGCTTTAAATGAAGGGAATTTCACAAACAGGCAGAAATGCCGTTTTTGCTATGGGAATTCTACTTTACTCCAGCTTAAAGCTGCATGATGAAGCTTCACCTGAAAGAAGAGTTCGTAAATGGGAATTATCCCTTTGTGGTGTTTTGGCTCCTAAAAGGTGATTAAAGAAGAAAAGCACAGATAACCTCAATAAAGGGCAAATATCACAAAGAAATGTAACACCCAACATGTTTTTGTAGCACTGCAAAGGCCATGAAGGCATTTTCAAGTATATACGAGTTTGTTCCTGTCTGGACAACATGTGTTTTTGGGACTTTTGGCATTTGGCACCTTCACACTCAAGGGATGGACAGTGTTTGCTGGAAGGTCCTTGCCAACTTGGAGCTGGTGTCGCACCTGGTGTGCCCTAAACAATCCTTAATCCAATGCACGCAGGCATAAAGTCAACAGGAAGATGTATTAAAGGAGCCTGGATAATAAATAAAATCCCCTTTTAGTCACCATCAGAATGAACTGGTGTGTGATAAATCATTTTTGTTACTGTGCATCAATCCCACGCCTGGACCACATTACACACATGGCCCTGGCTTGAAGCTGGCCCCTCTTCCCTTCCCCACCACAGATGTGCTGCAAAATGGGCTTCAATCTGCTCTACTCCCCATTCTTCAAAATATTCCCCCTACCAACAACTCTCATTAGTCTTACTTAATTTGTTTTGCTATCTGGAAGGAATTACAGATTTGCCATCCTAGAAAACAGCTGACACTTTTACAGGAAAAGAAGTACATGATTCATAGTTTTCCAGAAATCTGCACATTACACACGTAGCCTATCAGCAGCCTTCTGAGAAACACGCTAAATCTTGAAACTTGTACTATATTGTTTGTTTCTCTGCTCCTCTGTACCTGTTCAAACACCACACCAACTCTCACAGCCAGCAAGGAAAAATATTTGTGGCCTCTCATGCCACCATTTTCAGGTGAAAGCAGCTGCACCTTGTGAAGAAAATGATTTAAAGTGGTGCAATTTTGTAACGGCATTTTCCAGTGGCCCAGAGGACCATGGAAAATTGAGGGAGATGGAGTACTGGAAGCTTGTAGGACAGACCTTTTTTCTAAGCCAGAACATGCAAAAGAAATTTATAATGTAATTCTAATTCAGTGTTTAATACGAGTAATCACTTTCTGCTTGTTTTGTTGGTTTTTTTTTTCCCTTCCCTTTTCAAAAGCAGCATCCTCAGCTTGTGTCGTCAGGAGCCATGGGGTGAAATTCTGTGATGAAACCAGACTGTCATGACTGTCCTGAGAAAGGTTGGCAAGAAATGCAGTGGAAAGGTGTCGTGGTCATGGTGATGTTCAGCTCCATCTTTCTTCTTGTCATTCGGAGAGGTGAACTTGCACATGTTGTACAGAGTGGAGAAAACTCCTAGATGCTGGAAAAATATTAATAATTAAATTCAGTGAGCGTTTCATGTCAGTGAACATGGTCTCAGAAGGAATAGCTGGATGTTTTGAATAATGTACTCCTCAGAAACCTTCAGAAAATCAAAAAATTATTTATGAAGTGCACGTGAGGACAGCAGTGGTCTATTGACTAGGCTGAAAATGTCTTTCTTTCTGTGCTCAACTTTTTAGCGTCGTTCACAGGTACCTTACATCCCAGAGCATATACCACCAAAATGATTCTGTAAGTGCAATGGGGAAGTAAAAGCTTTGCAGTTCAGAGGTTGTCTCTGGCACCCTTCTTCTGGCTCAAATCTGACACTTAAAGGATGCAATACCCCAGCTGCAGTGCTGCATCCAGCTCTGGGGTCCTCAGGACATGGACCTGCTGGAGTGAGTCCAGAGGAGGCCACAAAGATGATCAGAGGGCTGGAGCAGCTCTGAGAGAGTGGGGCTGTTCAGTCTGGAGAAGAGGAGGCTCTGAGGAGACTTTAGAGCCTCTTCCAGTGCTGAAGGGGCTCCAAGGGAGCTGGAGAGGGACTTTGGACAAGGTAATGGAGTGATGGGACAAGGGGGAATGGATTCAGGCTAACAGAGAGCAGGGTTAGATGGAATATTAGGAAGAATACTTTCACCTTGAGGGTGGGGAGGCCCTGGCACAGGTTGCCCAGAGAAGCTGTGGCTGCCCCATCCCTGGAAGTGTCCAAGGCCAGGCTGGATGGAACTTGGAGCAACCTGGGCTAGTGGAAGGTGTCCCTGCCTGTGGCCGGGTATGGAACAAGATGATCTTTAAGGTCTCTTCCAACCCAAACCATTCTATGATTCTATGAACATGAAAAGCACTAATCTGAGTTTCCAGGGATAACCTCCAACGTTTTCTATTTCTGTTCTGGAAATGATTCCTCCAGCTTACTGCAGGATGATCCCACCAGGCAAGGCACTGGAAGAAGTCAGTCTTCCTCAAGCCCTCCAGCTGCAGGAGCACTTCAACATCCACATGCTCAGCTCGATGCCACCCTAACCCCCGTGTTCCTCCCCACAGCATTATTAACACAGTGGCATTTCCTGCTCTGGAGCTGTACATTCCTATGGCTTCCTCTGAAACAATAACTTTGGCATGAGTAAATAGCAGCTTTCAAAGGGAGATTCCTCTGCGGAGCCATTTCATTTGGCTTTGCCACAGCTCTGGAAGTCCCCAGCACTCCGTGCCACCGAAGCGGTTTCTCAGCAGGTTTTCCCTACAGATCTCACCCAGCCAAGCTTCTAGCAGAGTGGGGCAGGGACAGCCCTGTCTGGGGCTGGTTTCCCCCCCATGCACACCTTTCTGCCAACCGTGGGCTGCAGGAGGCTTTAGGAGCACAAATTCCCCGTGGGAGCTCCCCAGCAGCAGCTTGCCAACAAAAAACCCTCTCTTTATACAAGTGCTGAGGTTCCTCTTTCTCCCCCAGCACCTTCCCAGCAGTTAAAAGAAGTGGTGGTATAGGTTTGTTAAACAAAAAAAAAAACCCCAAAACACGAAGCCCTGACTTTCAGAGCATTTTTAGATTCCTTTCCAGTCTATCTCATCCCTCATGTTTGCTTAAGCAACTGTTTAAACAGTTTGTGTTTGCTTAAGCAACTAGATTTATATCCCAAGTCAGTAAATAAACCTGTAACTGTATGCTTTCCTGCAGATAATTCTACCTGATCATTGCAAAATACAGCAAGTAGAAGAAAATTACATATGTACAGGGAAAATTGATGTCTTTAACGAAAAAGGTCAGAAATCATAGCTCTGGTTTGACGTATGCAGACAGACACACAGCCAGTTGTGGCTGCTTAGCTCCAGGATTTAGGTTTAGAAGTGTCTCTCTAAGCAAAATGATGTCCAAGCAAAAATGTTAGGGTGGATGATAAAATATTAATCCAGAAAGTCTGCGGGTTGGATTTCACTGAGCTTTGGCTGGAGCTGCTGGATTGAGGAGCTCTGTCTCCTCTGGCTTAGACATTACATAGCAAAGCTTGTAATTTTTCATCTGCTCTGGAATGTAATTTTGCAACCAATACCAATTCTAACTACTAGGTGCAAAGGAATTTTTTTTCTTTTAAATAAACTTTTACCTTGTCCACCTGTGTTCAGAGTAAGTCAGAGTGTGGAGGGAAGGTGCCCCCCTGCCCAGGAAAGAGGTACTGAGAGGAGCTGTGCTGCTCACAGACCTGGCACTGGCACTTCAAATCTTTCCATCTGAAAATAGGAGCCAGTAAGGTTTAAATCGCAAACACACAATAAAACATACTTGAAATGAGTCCATGTAAACGAAGGGACTGAAAAACAGCTATGTATCTCTGTCCTATTTCCCTTTCCAGGAAGGAACATCTCTTGGGTAATCTAAAAACAAAGCAAAGTAGCAGAAAACTTTACTTAACCTCAAGCTAATTTCCTACCCAGACTAAATTTAGCTGGTTGGATTTTATTTGGTGGATGTGACTCCCAACACGCTGAATTCAGAGGGATGCTTGCCATTTGCCTAAAGCAACTGCTGTAGTGCTCTGGTTAAAGCTGGCTGATTTAATTCCACATCATAGCATTAATTTTTAACATGAAATGTCACTTTGTGTTTGGAGACGGCGGTGCAGGAGTCTGGTAGAGCTGATGGCTGAATTTTGCTCCCTGGAAAAGCCCAACCACCCACAGAGCAAACAGCTGGGAACTGGCTTCCAGTGACTTCTGCCTCTCCAAGAGCAGGCAAGGGAGAGCACAAGAGGACAAAAACATTATCATAAAAGCTTCTCCACGAGTATTTTGAAACAGACAGTCATTAATTGAAGGAGGATCAAGTCAGGGACCAGCCCAAAACACAGATTATTTTTCCATGAGTCAAGAGTTAAACTCAAAACAAAAAATTAGCCTACAAACACCAAGGCCATGCTGGTGCACTAAGCATTTCCCAGCACAGGTTGCTGCTGCCAGCCTCCTGTTACAGAAAAAAAAAATGTTCCGACAAACTGTTTGGAAAGTTTTTAAAACTTTATTCATTCCATCTGCCTCTGCTTTTCCAAAACCTTTCATTTTGGGGGCCTGAAATTGTTTGCACTGCTGTCAGCTCCAGGCGTAGAAATTACAGAAGGAGCATAAAAGAATAACAAGTACTTTTAGAGACTCTCTAAAGTTGAGAGCAAGTATTTCTGCTGGGTGCAAGGGTCTGGGGAAGCTGCAGACCAGGACAAAGTGCTTCTCATACCTAACTGAGAATTGCATCATCTTTGTGGTGAGAGCCCTTCCAGAGTAAGGAGACACCAGGTTACCAAACTGTCACTGAGCAGTGTCTGCAGCCCACCTCAATCCAGAGGGGAAGAAGAGGAAGGGAAGAAATAATTTTTAAGCAGGTGAATTAAAAAAAAAAATAAAAAATCACAACTTGTACAAGTAAAAATTAGCACCTTTATTAAGGTACTGCTTGAAGTTAATGTTTGAGCAAACACTGATCCCATCAAAGTAAAATGATTGAAAGGGAATGACAAATGCACCAACAGACTGGCTAGAAAAGGTAATTTCAGGATATGTTCCTGCATCACACGTCCCCCAAGACCCACTGGGCCCCCTGTCCCAGCCTCCTGCTCGTCCTCAGCCCTGTGCACGCAGAGCTCCTGCGGCTCATTGGCTTTCCAGCCTGGCATCCAAGGTCCCTATTTTGTTACAAGCCAGAATTTGAATGCTTGAAATGACATAAAAAAATCCTTGTGGGCTTATAAATGCAGTGGCAGAGGCTGCAGCCGTCTTTTCCTGTTGTGCTGGGAGAGAGAAGCAGCACCTGGCACAGCACTGGCACCGTGGGATGGGGCATCTTCCTCTTGACAGATCCATCCTTTTTCCTCGTTTTTTTTTTTTTTTAATTTGGTTGGTTGGGCTTTTTTGTTTGTTAGACTTTTTCTTTTCTTTTTTTTTTTCTTGTTTGTGGGCGGAAAAAGAATTTTAAATCAAATTGCATGAGCCACCCTTGCTAAATTGAACCCTTATTTACTTCGTGAACTTGAAAGGTAGATTTGAGATTTTGCTATTCACACTAATGAACTGTGGCAGCCTGGGATGTAAATGAAAAGAAAGCTGTCCTACATGTCATTTAGCCTTCTGTAATCATTAACACTCTTTCCTAAGTCCAGACTTGATTCACTTTGACTTTTTCTGTTGGATTTACAGACCCATAGAACCTCCGTTGAACAAATGAGACTGTGCCAGATGCAAGCCAAGACTGAAGATGATTTAAGAATGTTTCCACTCTTACAGCAGCAGCTTATCTTTCTATCTCTGGCTTTAACAAATAAACACAATTACAGGCAGGGCAAGAAGAAGCAGTAGTAGGAGGAAAGAAAGTGGTAAACTTTTAGGAAGGAAAAAAGCAAAACACTGTTTTTCTTTTGTAGCTATGCTTTTCGTCTGGTGACACTCAACTCTGGCAGAGATCTGTGAGAGCTGATTCAGGACTGGTTTGCAGAGTTAAGTGCAGGTGGTGTCAACGACTTTAAAAAAAAAAAGCTATGAATAATACATAACCAAGCTTTTGTTGAGTAATTATTAATAAGAAACACACAATTCAAGATAAAGTAGTCTGTCAGCTGGCAGAACGTGGCAGAGATCACCGTAACACTAAAGTTATCCATCTGTGTGGTGTAGTTGGCACTCAGCTAAAAAGGAAATGTATTTTCCCTGCTATTTCCCCAAATAGTTGTGAGTGGAGCAAATCACCATCTGAAGAAGGCAGGAGAAAAAAGATCTCTGTTTCTGATGCAACTTCCCATGTGTTTTCAATCAGAATTTTCCACGTGCTGCCTTTTGCTGGTGCAGTGATGTAAATGCTCTGATTGCAAAGGGCATACTGATGTATATAAATACACGAATAAATAAATATAAATATATATATTTATATATATTACGTAAATATATTTCTGGGTCAGCTGAACTCTGCCACTGCCACAACTTCTGGATGAAATGAAAGAGAAAGATTAATTATTTGTTTCTCCAAGTAGCTGTGCATTTGTGGGCCCTGGAAACACGGTTACTGCTTTGCAAAGGGGCCATTACAAAGGAGAAATGAGAAATTAGCTCTAACTTCATCGTATTTCCTCCCCCACGTTGTGAAAGGTCATGGTTGGCTGGGCCCCACTGTAGCTCCCCTCAGAAAGTGGTAAAGGAATTCAGTTGTTTTTCCCACCAAAACTTAAATAAAAAAGAAAGAAAAAAGAACAATTGAACACCATTTCCATTTTCTGAAGAGGAAATGGGGATTTGTCTCAGCCATACTATTGCCTGGGAATTAAGCAGCCTTTGGTATTAAAGGAGTTAAACAGTAAGTTCATCTTAACTCTTGAAGAAAACATATTGTTTGAATTGCTTTTTTCCAGGGTAAATAAGCACGAGCGTTTCATAGCACCTTTTGAGTTTGGGATGAACCCTGTCTCTGGCTTGGCTGGTTTTATTGAATCCCACCTCAGGTCTCACACAAATAACCTGCCACACCTGAAAGATGCAGCCACGCTGGAAAATCTCAGCTAGAGAAAAACAAGTAAGAAAGGCACTGAAATGCTCTGAAATTCAGTCTCCCGAGCAGACACGAATTCCAAGACACCAATCAATCACGTTATGTGGGCTCCCCCATCCAGTGGGTTGTGGTGGAAACTCAGACAAGTATGCAGAAAATGGCTTTTTCACTGTGGCCTTTAAAAACCTTGCAACAGCACGGGTGTCGCTGGAAAAGCCCCAGATCCTCTTTCTCTTTTGTTCTGAACCAGCCTCTCCAAACCATACCGCGGAATTTCCCTCCGGGTCTCGTGTCCAAACACAAGTCCATTTTGTCTCCCGAGCATGAAATTCTATATCACAGCTGCTCCTTGGATTAATCTTTCCCGTATTTAGTCCTTTAAGCCCAGGACATGCACTCCTGCAGC
The DNA here is from genome assembly GCA_013396775.1 of Cephalopterus ornatus. Taxonomy (NCBI): domain Eukaryota; kingdom Metazoa; phylum Chordata; class Aves; order Passeriformes; family Cotingidae; genus Cephalopterus; species Cephalopterus ornatus. The sequence continues at coordinate 116,941 of VZRE01004046.1, forward strand.
TCTGACGGCAGGTGATGGTTCATGGGCTGGAGACACCTCAGCCCCTCTGGGTGGCATTGCCCCTGCTCAGGGGGTTGTCACAACTGGGCACGAGGGAAGTCACACACAAAGGCACATTAAAACACGAAAATGAGTTAAGAATACCCCAAAAGGGCACTTGGTCAGCATTAGCTCGGCCTCAATACATCGGCCCAATGAACAGCAATTCCACGATACTACTACTTCTTTTTCCTACGTGACATCTGCCTGTTCCCCTGCAGAGGGTGGACCTTGTCTGGGCATGAATCGGGCTTCTTTAGGGAAAGAGGCCGGGTTGTCTGTGACACCTGGTGCCTTAGATAGTTTGAGTTAATCCATTCCCCACATAGGGACCAGTTATTAATGGTCTGCTTTCTGGAGACCTCTCCTTCAGAGCTCCAGATCTGTCAATAACTGGTTGTAACTGGGGTCGGCTAACGTTGCACGTCACATAAGTGAAATGCTGCCTATCTCTAAATCCTCTGAAAGAACCCCAAGTCAAGGCAGCAGCTGAGCCTCGATGGATGAACACTGAACTTCTGATGTTCATTTCCCTCTGTTTTTCTTCCCCAAGGGGGTAATTCAGAGGAGCCGAATCTTCACACCTCAAATTGGTATGAAAGTAAATTATTAATTAATTAAGCTCACTGGGAAAGATTGAGATAAGAACCATCACAAACCTGACAGTGGCATTTATTATCATGATTTCAAGTAAGTGTTTCAACAGCATGTTGCAAGATGCAGTAGCCAACAAGGAGACAGAACATGCAGACACCTCATTTTTGAATGCTTTTCCAATCTGTATCAGGGATGTGATGACAGAAATGGTTCTTAGAACTATTTATTTAAGGCTTTATTATAAGGCTTGTGCCAGAGGGCCCTGGATTAAGATGAATTGGAAGTTTTAATCATGTCATTTCATTGTTTTTGTGGGCCTGACTTTTCACTCGCCGGTAGGCAGCTGTTTGCTTTACGAAGAAAACTGTGTGAAAAGTCTGTATTTTTCACTGCATTAACAATGAACAAAACACCAGCTCACAGGAGCAGTATACATACTTTTCTACACATTGTTCATGTTCTGAAAAGGAAGAGGAATGGGGCTGGGCTTCTCCAGAAATGAGACAGAAATGCCATTGAGATCTCATTTCCTGTGCAGGGGCTTGTGAGAGCTCCAGCAGTTGCAGTCGGGCGGTGGGTTAGAGCTGTGTCATGGCTTGTGAGATCTGCTGCATCCTCCTGAAATCACTCATTCCAGATGAAAAAGACTGAGAATGGGTCTGCTTTTAATTAGCTTAAGAGCCTTAACAGCTCAAGCAGACTGAGCTGAGGACAGTCCTTTTGAATGGGGACCAGAGATCCCCTCATCTCTGCCCTGATGAGGAGTGGGAGCACCTGCCAGAGGTGCAGGAGTGCATGTTCTGGGTTGAAAACAGAAAATCTGAGAAAGATTCATCCACAGAGCAGCTGTGATATAGAATTTCATGCTAAAGAGAAGAATGGATTTGTATTTGGACACGAGACTCGGAGGAAAATTTCACAGTATGGTTTGGAGAGAGTGGTTCAGAACAAAAAAAAGGAGGATCTGGGGCTTTTCTCAGGACACCTCTGCATCCAGAACAGCGTCAGCATGTCTGGTCATTAAGAGATCGTCCTTGATGTGTCCAGTGATGGTCAACAGGTCTCCTTGCCACAAGCAGCACAGCGTATGCCCAGCTGGACATCAAACCCTTCTGAAGTAATTGTTTAAAGTAGCCGCAGCCAAGCAGAAACTGGAAAATGTTAGAGCTGTTTGGGTGCTGGTTGTACACGCTGCCATTCACACTCATTAATCAGGCTCCAAAAATGGTGGGATGGCTTAAAATGTTGTTGCTTGTAAATCACAGTTTAGGGGCTCTGCTTGTTTAACGCTGACTTTCTGCCACGTGAGATGTTTTAGGGGGGTACCTGCCGATCTGGCTGCCTCCAGGGTGTGGGGCTTTAAAACCCCTTCTTCCTCTCAACTAAAAATCATGGATTTGTGAAAAAACTGCAATTTGGCAACACTGGGCATGGATTTTTATGGGACAGGAGGTCACTGGTAGCTTCTCCTTTCCCCTGGGTGCTTGCATGGAGAATAAAGAGGCAGTTTCATTGCCACACAATCATCACTATGTGGATGGAAGAATATTAGTGAAATAGGAAACACCAGCTGCACTGGAAAAAACCATCTTCATTTCCAGAAGCTATCGTGGGACAGCAACATGGATCATGTTCATTTCAACCAGAAGAAATCGTTCTGAACAACATTTAATTTATATATAGTTTTTGAATATAATGTGACCTTTTCTGGGAAATTAATTTCCTCATCTCATCTGCCTTCTTTCCCCCTCCAACCTGAAGTGATGGACACCATGAAAGAGACTTCTTGATCCCAGATGTGTCCCATTTCCTGCAGTTAAAATTAAAATCATTGCCTTTTTCTTAAATATCTGCCAAGGATGGAGATGCACTACTTAAGAACTTTCTGCAACTGCTTTAGCTCGAAACGAATAAATCAGGAGGATTTAATGAGCCAGCCAGCATTTTCTAATTTGTTTCTACTGGCAAAAGCGCTGCTGCGAGTTACATCCAAACAAATTTAGCGGCAGCATCTGCTCTGTAATGACCTAAATGTCTAAATCTAACTTTAGAAAGTGACTTTCAAAGGGTTCAAGCGAGGCTTTCAGAGCTTTATTTTCACCCCTTTGAGGGAAGAGCTGGTTCATGGCGTTTCTGTAGCCACTGATTTTCGGATCCACGGTGGGGTCCTAAGCCCAGCAGTGCTGTGACCCATATGTGTGCGGGGCAAGACCCCCACACGTTCAGAGCAGCACATCAGCGCTGTTTGTGGTGAACCTCAAATGGCTTAACAAACCAAGAGATGGCCCTACAGGGAGAGAGGAGCTGTTACAACACCTCACCTGAGAGCACTGAGGAAGACTGGGAGAACCCGAGTGTTTAGCACAGCAGCCGTATGGTTCAGGAAGTCCTGCCTCTGGGCAGTCTGTGATTGTCTTTGTCCCAGGACCCACCTTTCCAGGGACATCACAAACATCCCTTACTAGAGGCAGCAGCGGTGAGGTTTCACCTTCTTGGCTTGCAGCAGGGTTTTGGGGCAGGGCGGGGCTGCCTGTAGGGTCAGCCTGTTGGGCTGGAGCTCAGTTAAACAGCACTGCCGGGGTTATCTGGCAACTGGGAACAGCTGAAATTCACTGGAATGACTACTGAAATGCCCTTAAAAATCCTGCTAACAAGGCCTCTACATGACCCACCAATTTTTAACCTTCTTGCTGGGGCCCTTCCAGCTGTTCCTGATGGAATTGGCTTCTAGGACTCTGCCTCTGGCTATTGAATTGGATTTTGCTTGCCAGGTTTTGGTCTGATTTGTTCTGTTATCATCTGGAATTCTGTTTTATTCTAAATTCAGGGTTCTGAGCTTAGATGTGCTTTAGGTTTGTTTTTTTTTTTTTGTCCAATTTGTTTTATAATTTGGAATTCTGTTTTATTCCAAATTTGGCTTGCTGAGTTTGGATGGGCTTTACTGCCCAGGACTGCTCTGTTTATATATATCTGTATGATTTTTGGCTGCATAGGTGTTGAAAGAAGTGTCTTATTATGTTGTATCATACACACATAAAAGAATATAAATGCATAATACAATTTCTGAACTGTATTACAAGATATACTCTTTTGGGGTATTTTATGTAGTCAAGATGCCATTCTGGAATAAAATTAATCACATTAATAATCCTGATAAAATGTAAAATCAATGTCAAAAGATATAGGGGATTATTACTATATATGATATAAAGAAACATGTTATAAAGCAGCATGTTAATGTCTTGTGTCCCATGTAGCTTTGGCCTCGTCTTTTAGGTATTTTATCACATGATTTCCTTTTCTTTTAAAGTTAGTGGTAAAAACACATCTCAGGTCAAAATAGTAAATAATGAATCACCCACAAATTCAGCTCATTTCCTATCTCTCACTGAAAAAATGTTGATTCCAGGCATGGGAGCAGAACTTCGAGCCAAACAGCAATTTCTTTATGCTGTGGGTGACTCATAGGAAAGAATGCCTCATGGGGATAGCAGGAGAAAAAAAACTAAAGAAGGAAAAAAAAAGAAAAAAGAGTAAACTTGCTTTAAAGAGACAGGCAAGCAAGTAAAGGGCAAAAGGTCAGAAAAAGCCCTCAGCTGTTTTTGCGTGGCTCCTTTGGTCTCCTCAGTGTCCTCCAGCTCCTCTGCCCCGGAATGCCACCGCTCTTCCCGAGGAGCTCCGGGGCACGGGGGTGTCAGGGAGGAAAGGTGTGTGTGCCAGCCGGGGACAGCACAAGGGCCAGCCTGAGCCCATCCACTGGTTAAAGAAGTCGACGTAAGAATTAGGAATTCGTTTCAGACCATCTTACAAGACACTGGGAACAGACACTTCTTCCCAACGCTGCTCCTGGTGTGAAGGCCTGGGAGCTGTTACATGGCAGTGATCCCCGGTGGAAGGAATGATACAGAGCCAGCAGATGCCTCTATTTTGGGGGGTTTTTAATGTCCAATGCCTTTTTAGCAACTCTCCTCAAGCGTCTCTTTTGCGTTACTCTTTCCTTATTCACAAAGGCGAATAAAAGCATTTTAACCTCCTCCATAAGTTGCTTTGTGATGTCTTGATGGGCCTTTAATTATTACAAATATCACTTGCCCTCTTCTGGGAAGTGTCTCCTCCCTCAGGCAGATTTATCCAGTGGGGTGAATCGATATTCATCAGGCGTATTTCATGAAGGCTGATTGTGAAATGAAACAGAATTTCAACTCAGCTTTCAGCAGCAATATCTCATCTGATTGCCATTTCTTTTTTTTTTCTTCCCACAGTGCTAATGGATGATTAATTTCAACAAGCATTGCTGTCTACATTTGCATAATTAATTAAGCGTAATTAAAACATCTTGCCACCCATTCCAGACTCAATATCACGTGGCCAGGGATACAAAATGAGTCAATGATGCAACATTAAAATGTAGGGTAGCTCATTCCTCTGGGGTAACTGAGATTTTTTTAATGCCACATATTTAAAGCCATGCTCAGGACCAATTAATTTCAGTGTGTGAAGACTAAGAAAACTATTTGTGCTATCTCAGTACAGATCATTACTGTCTCCCACGCATTTTAGGAGCTTTCAAAAAAAATGCGATTCAGGTTCCAGCAAGATATAATTTGGGGCCTGAGGGTAATTTCCCGTTCAGCACCTTTCTTTTGCAAGGATGCTACAGCAAATCAACTATAAATTTATGTACTGTGATTGCTATAAGAAATAAACCAGATTTTTCTGATTCTCCATGAACACTTCAAAGATTAAATAGAAATGTGCCCTTTGGAACAAATTAGGAGTTAATTTTTGATGATGTAGGAAAATGAATTACAAAATTAAAGCTTTTATTTCAAAAAACAGGCTTGAATTGGAATTGAATTAATTTCTTTCCACTCAAATTCACTTCCTTACCTGCTAAAATGCAGTAGAACAGTTTTGTGAGCTGGAATTATCCGGAGGGTTGGATTCACCCTTGGAAGATCCACTGGGGAGTTGTTTCCAGAAAGCGAAATTCACAGAGTGTATATAATGCGCAGGAAGAAAAGATTTGTTAATAACAGATTGGCATAAATTATTTATTCCATATTACCGTGCCAGGAAGAGCTCGGCCCTGAGCCGCCGTTTCCAACCACAATACGTTGGGAAGCACTGGGAGGGGAGGCGCAGTCTGAGCTTCCACAGACATTTGGGACATCAGAAGTCAGTATATCCGGAGTGACTTTTGCCATGGGAGGTGGGATACGGATCAAAGGGCTGATCTCCCACCACGTGCTGCTGGTGCAGACTCAGGGTAAGGGCTAAGCCCTCTGAGCGACACTTGGCCTTGGACACGAAGCTCTCCAGCCCAGAGCAGCTTCTCACAGACCACAGGCGGGAGCCAAGTGCTTTTCCTGGCTTTGGGTTGTCCTGTATTTACTTGGCCTCAGGAGTGGCGATGCCATGGAAAGAGCGGGATAACAGACCTTTAATTTCAGAAAGTGCTGCAGTGTCACTCCTGCCCGTGGTAGCACTGGCAACTCATTGAGCCCTCTCCTGCATTAGAGCTTACGGAGGGCTAAAATGCTTGAGTCTTGAGTCCAGAAGCCTATTTATCAAATGTCCTTATCAAATTGATAAATGCAATAGATTCATAACTGTGCCTTCCAAACTACTGGACACATAGTGGCCTTGCTTCTTAAATCATGTTAAGAAAGAATGTCTATTTTATATAATGTCCACCTGATTAGTAGGGAGAAGTGGCAGATGATTTACTCTTTAGAAGACAAAGGAAAACAGCTGGAGTAGGGAGACCTGCACCATGACTTGCTATGGGGCATAAGGATTTGAGATCAGCCAGGGAGCACCAACAGCTGGAGGATGAGTGCAGGCCATGATGGCATTTTGGCATCAGAGGGATACAAGGAACTGCAGAAGAGAGGTTCTGGAACAAGCTCAGGCTGCAGGAGATGAAATGCTGGGAGCCCTGTGCTCCATATCCAGCACTGACTCGAGACACAGAGCCCAAAGAACCCACCCGAGCTTGAGCGGAGATTTTCTGAGCAAGCAATTCCGAGACAAGGGACAGAGAGTGTCCCTGGCTGGTGACAGGGAACCAAACCCTGCCAGAGACAACATGCATGTCTAGGAGAGCGCTCAGAAGGTGAGCCCACGTGTGGAGGGATCCAGGGGCCACGGGTGTTTGTGATGACAGCTGCTGTAAGGGAAAAGGTACCGCTTTTCCAGCGGAAAAGGCGACGTCAGGGTGGGTTGCGTCAGAAGTCAGAAAAGCACACTTTGTAGTGGAGGAGCCCGACAGGAACGGCCATGTGTTTCTGTTTGTGCTCCGTGCTTGACGTGGAAATTGGAAAATTTGGGTTGGGAAGGACAAGACAATAAGTAGAGCTGGTAACTAGCACCTCAGAAGTTCGAAAGAAATGGCAATGTCTGCAGAGGGAGGTAAGAGTTACAGGTAATGACACAGATGTTGTGTCCTGCTGAATTAAACCTCTGCACTGTGTTTGCCTGTGATTACAGTAGCCCACACTTGGTGCCTCTAGTGCAGCATGGGATGGTGGGAGACCCACACCCCTAATTACAGCAAAGCAACACAGTAAATGAGAGATGGGGATGAATGAAGGAGCCAACTAGGCTTTAGCATCAGCCTTCACTGGGGCACCACTGAGAGATCAGTGAGGATGCTCTAGGACAGCTGTGGTAAAGTTTCACAGCCTACTCTTTCATTTCAAGCTAATTAACAGTAATGAGGTTATTACGTGGATTAGGAGGTGGCTCTTGTTTACCAGAGTTTACTACGTTTATCTATCAGGACTATTCCCATGTTACTGACTTTCAGATCCTCATTAGAGATTAAAACCAGGAACCTGGAGGGGAAAAGCCCTTCATCACATTTATCCTAAGTCAGTGTTCGTGCTGATTAGGTTATGGCTCTAATAATGCTCTAATCATTGAAAACTTTCATTAAATTTGAGTTTCTTTCTTATTAAAATATAATTAACTGGATGGGATTGGAGAGAAACTACACTTAATATCGAAAAACTGCACTGCAGCTGAAGGTGGAAGAGCTTAGAAACAAAAGCAGGGAGGTGAGACTGTCAATATTTTGAACCTTCTCACAAATCCCCAGACTGTTTCATTTTAAAAGGGCAGCAACAACAAACCTTCCAGAGGATTTGCTTTCATGTTTTCATGCCCATCGTCATTTCTTTGCTGTTTGTTTGTTTTAAAATGCTCCACTGGTGGCCATGGCATGCTGTGTTACAACACAGTGTTTCCAGACATGGAAGAATGTTTATATATCTGGGAGGAAACATTTAGCTATCTTTTAAAAATAAGCTATTTATGTATCTGGGTGTAAAAGACTGATGTTCAGTTCAGAGCCTGGTCCCATCAGCCCTCCCTCTGCTCTGGGTCACTACGGTCATGTTTACAGGGTAGACCTGGAACTATTTTTTATGGATGCCCCTGTAGCTGGAAGACATGACCATTAACTTCAGAGCCTTCATAACAAGTAAGTATTTAAGGACGCCAATATCCCATAGAATAGTTGCAGGAGTTTGAAATAGATCTGGATAGAGTAGTTGAACAGAAAGTGATGGGGTTTTTTTAGGTAAGATACAAAATCAATGCAGCGTAAGAGTTCTTGCTTTGAGCACACTCCACCCGTCTTACATATTGATTTTTTTTTTTTTTGGCCATTCAACAGAATATGTGCCCGATTCTACTTGGTTGCACTGGCATAAAAGATAAAATCATTCTCTGTAAGTGAAAAACTAGAGCATAACTAGTCCAGACACTTGTCTGATGTCTCTGCAGAAAGCAGAAATTCCAAAAAGGAGCAGGACAAAGTTCACAATCCTGTACTCACCCCACGGGAAAGGCTGGAGTGTGCTCACAGCACTGCTCCTGAGCTTCCCGACTGCATCCCCAGAGAAATGCTGTCCTGTCTGTCCTAGGGCCAGGGAGCTGCAGTGGGAATTATGTCTAACATGTCTAGCAGATCTAGTGTTTGTACACAGGGAGATCTGGCAAGGGAGCGGCTTTTTGCATGTGCAGATAATGATAGGACAAGGGGGAAGAGTTATAGACTAAATGAGGGGAGATTTAGATTAGATGTGAGGAGGAAATTCTTCCCTGTGAGGGTGGTGAGGCCCTGGCACAGGTTGCCCAGAGAAGCCGTGGCTGTTTCATCCCTGGGAGTGTCCAAGGCCGGGTTGGACGGGGCTTGGAGCAACCTGGGGTAGAGGAAGGTGTCCCTGCCCATGGCTGGGTTTGGGATGAGATGATCTTTAAGGTCCCTTCCAAACCAAGCCATTCTGTGTAATAAAAACAAACCTACAGACACGTGGTTTGGTAAACAGGTCTTTTGACTTACCTTTTGCAAGAGTTTTTGTAATGTCACCCAATAACAGAAAGAAATCAGCCAATTTATGGCTTTACTATAATTATTACTGTTATTATCATCCTCCTAAAAATCGTGAACACCCACAAACCTATTTTGGGATTTTTGTGTAGAAATGGAACTCCCCCGGGGAACTATCTTCTGAATTCAGCCCAGGTTTGAACTGGAGATTTACGTCCCGTCCTTTCTAGCACATCAAGGCTGGGCTGTGCCCGGCTCCCCTCGGGCTGGCGATGGCCGTGCAGGGCGGAGAGGTGTTTTTCTTTTAAAAGAAAGCATTCGCTTCTGCGGGGCGCAGCAGAAACGGCCAGTGCACTATGGATTTAGTTAGAGGACGGTAAAACAGTGCCGCACCTAAAGAAGGGGGACCTGCCAGCCGGTGAGACCTGGGGATGGAGAACGCAAGGCACTGAGCGGTGCGGGGGGTTTCCCTGTTCGGGTCTGGCCGGGGAGCTGAGGAACACGGCTCAGAACAAGCCGTCTTTGAGGTTTGTTGTGGGTGGTGGTTTAACGCGGAGCGCAGCGCCCGGGGATGCGAGAGGCTGGTTTGTAAATGCCGGGTACCATCTGCTGGCGGGCGGGGGCAGTGCGGGGGCGGGCCGGGAGCGCAGGAAGGGACTGGGAGCATCGTCTGGGGCTGGGAACATGGATGAAGAGCTGGGAGCATCACCCAGGGCTGGGAGAACGGACGGGGCTGGAAGCATCGTGCGGGACTCAGAGGGTGGACTTGGCTGGAAGTATCACCCCGGGACAGGAAGCACTGCTCGGATCCCAGAGCATGGACCGAGGCTGAGGGCATCGCCTGGGGTTGGGAGCATGGACCAGGGCTGGGAGCATCACCCGAGCCTCAGAGCATTACCCGCTGCCAGTGGGAGCTTAACAAACAGAATGTCACTGTCAGGCTGATTTCATCACATCATTCATGCTCATAAAATTCGAACTACACAGAAAATAAATTCATTGACTGAAAAAAAATTCTACAAGAGAGGTGGAGAGGGACTTTTCACAGGGGTGCGGAGGGACAGGCCAAGGGGGAATGGCTTTAAACTGAGAGAGGGAAGGTTTAGATTAGATATTAGGGACAAATTCTTCCCTGTGAGGGTGGTGAGGCCCTGGCACAGGTTGCCCAGAGAAGCTGTGGCTGCCCCATCCCTGAAAGTGTCCAAGGCCAGGTTGAAGGGCTTGGAGCAACCTGGGCTAGTGGAAGGTGTCCCTGCCCATGGCTGGGTTTGGGATGAGATGATCATTAAGGTCCCTTCTAAACCAAACCATTCTGTGATTCTATGATCTCATAAATTGGCATAAATTGATGGGCAAATTAATCAGTATCTCAAATTTGTGTGGATGCCAGAGTTCACAGATTTCAAGCCCCACTTTTGCCAAGGAACATAGTCCAAAGTCACGTGCAGAGATGCTACATAAAAGTCAATGCATGCAGATGGTTTTCCCGAGCACTCCGAGGCGTCAAACAGCAGTTTTGAAGCTCCTGATCCCTAGTTTAGTCACATTGACACCTCTTGCCCCAAGGAGTGTTCCCAGACCTCAGCAGTGTCTCTGTCTCTGGCCAGCAGCTACAGACACAGCTTGGCAAACTCCAGATTTCATGATGGCCTGACAGATGTGATACAGAGAAAAACAATATTTTTAAAGCAGGTAGTAAGAAATATTTCAGTGTTGTAATCAAAAATCAAGAGAGACGTGAGTTTGAAAGGTAATTTTAACAGTTAAATCAGAGTGGAGTGAGGACTCTGGTTACTAACAGCTGTTTGCCAACAGAACATTCTCTGGCATTTTCTTTGAGGAAAGCTCAAAAGATCTTTTCACATTAACAGTCCCCAGAATGAGTGTTAAGTTTCCTATTATTGTGAGCAAAGCCTGGGAAGCCTGGTGCCCTGCGTGGGAGCCAGATGCCCGGCCAAGCGCGGGCAGCAGCTGGGGAACAGTTGAGAACTGCTCAAGTAATGTTGCCAGTTGGAAGGAGGGAAAAGTTCCCGAGAAAAAGGAGTTTTCAGAAGGAATTTGAAGTCGATTTGGGGGGACTAAGTGATTATTTTAGTATATGGAGGGGGAAATAGAAGGGGAAAAAATGTTTTAGTGACTCTGAAGAGACCAGGCTGACCAGGGGTACCAAGGGAGGAGCTGGGGAGAGGGGAAAGCTGCAGTGCTCCTGAACAAGACAGCTGCTAATGCTCTCCATAATCCATAATCCTAGGGAAAACAGGAGGTTTGAGCTGGAAGTGAGGCACTTGTCTGAAGGGATTCCAAATCCTCAGCTGGAAGGGGCTGTAATTTTTTGTATAACCTTGTTTCTGAAAAATAATTTTGCATTCCCAGGACCAAATACATGGCCCCCTGTTAAAAAAAAAAAGTAAAAATCTGTCTGATTTTGATATCATCAGTTCAATTTAATTTTCATCAGTAGGAAAAAGTAACTTCAGCCTGTCGAGTGGTATCAGTGGATATCAATATTTGTACTCATATTCCTTGCATTTACATACATTCCTCCAGAAGGACTGATTTCTTTTTCTTGAGCACTAAAGCTCCTCTAATACTCCTCCTGTTTGGAGAACATTAGGCAGCTGTGAAGTGATTTAATGAACCAAAAAGAAGTGACTGCTGATGATCCTAATCAGTAGGTTCTCTATTGCTGTTTGATATCTTGCTTCATCAAAGGAATAAATCACAAATGTGCAAATTAAGTGCAATTTAAATACACTTAAATATGAACAGAATGGGACTGCAGATGAAATTCTAGTGGCTCTGAATCTTAATTTTCAAAATTACTGTCAATCGTTGTCATGGCTGTCATTATTTTGGATGTGCAAAAATGATTTTTCCAAACCAGACAGATAAATAAATCACATAAGGCAAATACAGGCATATATTTCGGTCTGTAAAAGAAGTTTATCTGGTTGCTGCTTGCCAAGAGGTTTTTGTACTCTGATAATTCAAGAAAAATACTAAAAGTTGAAATATTTCTGCATTGCTCTTGGTTTAAATACCCAACCAAAAGGACTTTTTTCATGCCTGTGGCCAACAGTTGTTTTCATGTGCTGCGGCAAGATAATAGAGACATAATTTTTGCTGTCTCCCCTGCCTTGTAGTTGTCATAATTACTTTAAATCAAGTGAATTTGACATTATGCAGATTTCTCTTCTGCTGCTTAATATTAATTTTAATTTTTTTGAATTCGAACATTTTTTTTAATTCAAATGCTCCCCAGCTTTCAGAAGCGAGATATTTCATCCCTACTGTTCAGGCAATGAGATGCCGAGAGGAGCACACACTGTGGCAGGAGTTACTTTTCCTGCCTGGGATATAGTTTTGTACCCTACTCTCATTCCTGGAATAGCTTAAGCAACAGAACAGAGCTGGATTTTATCATAGTGTATATAAAATTATATGCTTCATCTATCTTGAGGGAACAGCTTGGCTGCTGAATTGGAGGCACTGCAGGAAACTGGTCCAGCCAAAGGCATTCCAGGGATGCTGAGCAGCGAATGAATGGCCAGCACAGCTCCTGCTGCCTGCCAACCCCAGCACGGTGGAGGATTAAGTGAAAACTGCTTATTGCTGCCATAAATGCCCCTCTGTGGCATCTTTTTGTGTGTGTGTGTGCGTGCTGTTGCCTTGCCATCAGGGGGATCAGCCGACTTTTCACAGGTTAACACATCTCTTTGTGTACACTGCTATTCTTAAAAGCAATTAAAGAGCTGAGAGATGTCGCGCGGCACGTTCTCTGCTGATCAAGGTGGCTCCCCCCAGCTAACTGTAGCCATTTTGATTCCATTCTAGTTCAAGGAAGCGTATTTGAACTATATTTTGCGGTAAAAGAACACCACGAAGCAAATAGCTTTTCCTGAGAACTGCCTTGATTCAGCAGAGCCGGCGCGGCCGAAAGCTGCTTACATTTTGTCTTGTCTTGAAGCCCCGATTGTGGACTGTGAGAGCTGCAGCTTCTGCGTCGCCCCCTCCTTCCCAGCACTGCTTCTGTATCAAAAGCAGCGTGACCGGGTCAAGGAGCTTCTGTCCCTCTGCTCTGCCCTGGTGAGACCCCACCTCCTGTGCTCCATCCAGCTCCGGAGCCCCAACACGTGAAGTACGTGGAACTGTTGGAGCAAGTCCAGAGGAGGCCACAAAGATGTTCTGAGGGCTGGAGCACCTCTGCTCTGGAGATGGGCTGGGAGAAACAGGAGTGTTCAGCCCGGAGAAAAAAAGGCTCCAGGCAGATTTTAGAGCCCCTTCCAGTGCCTAAAAAGGGGGCTTAATAAACAAATGTAGAGGGACTTTTAGCAGGGGCTGTTGCAATAGAACAAGGGGGGATAGCTTTAAACTAAAATGTAGCAGTTTTAGATTAGGTTGTAGGAAGAAAATCTCCCCTGTGAGGCACTGGCACAGGTTGCCCAAAGAAGCTGTGGCTGCCCCATCCCTGGAAGTGTCCAAGGCCAGGTTGGACGGGGCTTGGAGCGACCTGGGATAGTGGAAGGTGTCCCTGCCCGTGGCAGGGGGTTGGAACAAGATAGTCTTTAAGATCCCTTCCAGTCCAAACCACTCTATGATTCTGTGATCTTGGTGGGGGCAAAAAGAGCTCCTTTGGATGAGGTTTCTGGCTATATAACCATTGAGAAGAAAAAAAAAAAAGAGGAGAAAATCTTAAATATTAAGAAGGGCTGCAGAAGGACTTGTGCACATTTTTTTCCAGTTTTCTTAGCTGGCCTCAGTAAACACTCCCACCTCCCCCCAAACCCTCTCCCCCTCTGCCTTTAAGCTGTCACTGCTGCAAGAACATTATCCAGAGCTAAACATATTTGTACCATTTTTTTTATTGTTATTTTCTATTGTTTCTATGGAATTTTTCTGTGGGGGTTTGTTTTTTGTTTTGTTTTGGTTTGGTTTTTTTTCACCTGTGCAGTGTGCCAGTGTTATTTGGGGGCCATGGTGGTATTTACATCTGAGGAGCTCATCCTGTACGTCCCAGGCCCAGGTCCAGCCCTGCTGTGCTGCTGGAGGCATTGGTGTGCCCCAGCTAAGATGCTGAAGACAGGTTTTCTGTTGACTGAGGGGGAGATCCTGGATGAGGCGACACCCTAAGGACCATCCTCCTGTAAATTATGCAGCAAAGGAATGAAGGTGATTTTACTGCGGGAAGAATAAAGAACGAGCGCACTGCTGCTCAACGAAAACTCCTTAAATGAGCCCCTGATTTGGCACTGCAGCCTCTTGAGACTTTTCATGCAGAGTCTAATCCGATTTAAAATGCATCCAAATTCCCAGCAGCAACCAGCAGGGAAGCGGGACAAAGCTGACACCCAGACAGCCAGCTCTGAGAGGGGACCTGGAGCTGAGACAGAGCTGAGACACCTGAAGGTCGGTGTCTGTCTGCAGGCACCTCACTTCAACCAGGGCACACTTCCAACGCTACCAACATCACTAAACGTTGTCCCAGTTTCAGCCATCGGCTCCAGTCCCATCTCCTCTGCCTGGCTGGGGCTCGTGGCCACCCTGCCCTCAGGTTCCCAGTTGTGAAAATAACATAAATGAAAAGGTTTCTGCAGTTGCTGGGCAAATCTAGAGCAAAAGTGTTTAAGAAAAGAAAGGGGGCGGGGGGGGGGAAGGAGAACTATTTTAAGCTCCTGAGTCTGACTGTATTTCTCGAAACCAAAGCAGCCCACAGGCCATCTGTCTCCTGGAGAACTGGTCTCTGAGACTGGGCACAGACAGATCCCCAAGCACACCATGGCTTGGAAACTGGCTCCAAGATGGGAAGGAGGGTTTTATTTGCTGGCTCAGGACACCCCATCCACCGGCACTAATCCTCTCTTCATCCTCCTGATGAGGGCAAGCTGAAAGAAAGGTCACCAGGATTTGCCCCGAATAGCCTGGGTTCACAGTGCAGGCTGAAGCCAAAGTTTGGATAAGCATAAAAAGCTTTGGATAAGCCATATTAAAGCAAAGGTCAGATGAGATCACTACGCTGCTGATTATGAGCATTGTTTTCAGCTTCCACAAGGGATCCTGACTTTTGACGTGGGAGAAGATGGGTTTTCCAGGGACTGCTTCTCTCTGATGTTAACAGGAGGTGTCAAATCAAAGCGCTTTGGTTTTTTTTCCCCTACCTGTCATCATCATGCTCAGAAGAGTCTCATTGAGGCCAGCTCTGCAAAACTTGCTGGCTTGCACAGTTCCTGATATATCACAGCTGAGATTGGCAACAACTGATGAAACTCTGCAAAATCACCCCCATTTCAAGAGCAACACACACACATATGCTGGGATTCAGAAGGAAAACATACTAAATCCTGGGGGTTGGAAGACGTTTGGAAGATACTTTAGGAGAAGCTCCTCCCTGTTCCAAGCCCTGGGGTGAGTGAGCCTAACAAACCCAAGCACAAACCACTCATTTTCTTCTGCTGCACAACCGTCACCAAAGCAAAGCAGCCTGGTAGATTCTCTCCTCCTCAAAAACTCCTCATACCCATGATTACAGGAATGCTGATAAACCTCTACCAATGCCCCACGGGCACAGCCCTGCTCGGATGACTTCCCCATGAACATTTTTTCCTGGCTCAGTTCACTGTCCCACTCATGGATTTGCTTCATCCCAGTAACTGATTTGCTCTTTCCAGAGCCCTAATCACTGAAACAGAATATTTAACAAAACCAGACGTGTTTATCCAATACAAGAAGTCATAGTTGGCTGGGAGATTGTGGAAACAAGTGATGGAGGCTGCCAAATACTCATAAGCGCTGTCAATGGTACAGTGCAAAAGAGATGTCCAGAAAGACAGCTCCAAAAAGTAAAGCTTAACCCTTACAAGGACTGAAAGAGATAAAACCAGGGTTTATCTCTAGCTGCTCTCCCCCACCTACGTACAGCTGGTGTGGCAGCTCTCACAGATGCAGTGAATCAGAAGCGAGACCCGAAAAAGCACTCAGGGCATCTGATACTGCAAAGGTGCTCATTTCTCTTCTGTGACAGTAGATTTATTTAAAACTGTGCAGTTCTGCAGCCCCAGAAAGGCTCAGCTCCCATAGCTGACTGTGATTTAAATGGATCCTGTGTTGCACTCAGCTCCTGGGTCCCTGGCATGTGCCAGTGGGGCAGGAGCTTTCCTCTGGAGCTGGCTCATATGGGCCTTAGCCATTCAGTCTTCATATCCTCAGCATAAAGTAAAATAGAGCAAAATTTACCCTGCTGATAAAGGCTGAAACTAGTAATCCTAGCTGGGAAGGGCAATTCCAAGATTATCCTGCTATTAGAAATGTCGTTCCAGTGACACATATGGATGAGAACTTGAAATTAATAAATATGCACTTGTGGAGATTTTCTTATCATTCAAAAGTCCTCCAAAATTGTAAAAGGGGTTAAAAGGAAGTTGCTAAAAGGAGATGAACATCCTCAGGATCGCAAGAAAATGTTGGAAAAGCTCTGTGAAGACTGGGAGAGTAAAGGAGCAAACCCATGTATCAGAAATTTGTCTTTAAGGAAAATCTGACCTGGCTGAAGAGATACCAGCCAGTCCCTCTGAGATCCAAAGCAGATTTACAGACTTTTTGCACCGAAAATCAGAAACTGAGGGTGACTGCCATCGCATAAAACAAGACATCAGATGTCTCCAATGAAGGCCGTAGGAATCAGTGACTGCATTTGGACACCAGCCTTATTTTTTTGGCTGAGTCTCTGCTGGTGTTCAAACACCTTTCGCCCCTTGAGTGTTTAAAGGAAAAACTTGAAAACATTCTGGTGAGGTTGAAAGGCAGGAAGTCTTCAGAAAAGGGAAATGACTTCAAGTGAGAATTTCCCCTTCACCTGTCAAACATTATCTCATACTTACAAGTCTTTTGAGGTAGCAGCTAAAAAGGTAGTTTTTGAAATATTGCCTGCGGGGCTAAATCAGGTTTCTAGAAAAGGTGTAAGGAATTTCAGTAACAGTCTGCTCCTCCATGGATTACAGTGCTAAGTGCAGAAGAAAGGAGGCTGGAATGGCTAAAAAAGAGGGCAGGTGTAAATTAGATATTGGGAAGAAATTCTCCCCTGTGGGGGTGGAGAGGCCCTGGCACAGGCTGCACAGAGAAGCTGTGGCTGCCCCACTGCTGGAAGTGTTCTTGGATGGGGCTTGGAGCAACTTGGGATAGTGGAAGGTGTCCCTGCCCATGGCAGGGGGTTGGAACGAGATGAGCTTTAAAGTCCCTTCCAACCCAAACCATTCTGTGATTCTGTGTTTAAATGCTCAGCCCCATCCTCCCACTGGCACTCCTGTGCTCTAGTTTTGTTCCAGAAAAGTGCATTACCTGTTTCCCTTGGAAACCCGTCCCTATGGCAACACACAGGAATATCTCGATGCAGACATGTTACTGCTTTGACAGCCCCTTCTTTTTGTGACACTTCTTATGCCAACATCCCGAGATTGTCAGAGAGATGATGTGATCTCGCCCGTGTCCAAGACACCACTTGGATGATCTTCTACTGAGAACTTGTTTTTGCAGTGTTTCACTCTCCTGACTCTTGAACTCTCAGTCTGTATATCACGACTGCAATTCCATCTGAAATGTGTTGCAAAATCCACGTATTTGCCTTTATCAGCAGAAATCCGTAACCTCAAATGAGATGTTTTTTGATGAGACCTATTTTCCATAAAGCCGCGCTGCCAAGTACCACGAGCTGCTTCTGTGGTTCTTCCCAAACCCCATCCCACATTGGCTTTTCACTGGTGGGTTTTTTTTTTCATTTAGATGCTAAGAAAGTTTACTTGTACCTACGCCACCAACACAGTGGATTTCTAGCTACACTCTTTATACACACTCTCACTGGGATTAACAGTGTTATCATTTTTCCCCCAGTCTGTTGCGAGTAAATGTGCTACCTCTGAGCACATCATAAATTTACCAGTTAAAAATACCCCGTGAACTGCTGGCTGTGGATGATAAGAGGGAGTGTATGTGTATGCAGGGTGATAACCTTGAGCTCCATGAATGGTAGTCAGGAATTCTGATTTCACAACAAAACTCCTCCCAAGGGCATATTACCAGCCACAGCCAACAGCTCCAGGCTATGTCCTAAACATCTGTAGGGTCCAGAAAGGTCAAGACCCTTTGGAGTGATGCTCACAATGATGCACACAAAGACATGATTGCACAAGGTACATGAGACACATGACTAACATTTCATGTGAGCAAAAAAGGTTAAAAAAGAAACTGTGGTTTGTGATACCAAGATGTACTTTAAACTTTCATTAAAAACCATAGCAGGTATTGAGGTGATGTTCTCTGATCTAGATTTAAAGCTCACAAGAGTTGCTTATTCCTTACCAAGAACAACTTGGTACTGTGCTCTCACTGCAGAAAAGTCAGGTGTGGATGAGCACTGACCCAAATGAAAAGGTACATTTGCAGGGATGATCTTAGAGAGAGCTCAGGGCACTTTGCTCAGATGTGCCCTCCTGGGAGGTCCCAGGGTCTCTTGCAGTTTTTGAGAAGACTAGGAAAATAAAGAAATGCTGTTTGTACTGCCAAAAAACAATAGGGCAGAAGGAAATCATGGAAATTATGCTTTGGGGCTCTAGTTATAACTGAGAGTTTCTCTCACTTACAAATCAGAAATAATGAATCTCTTCCTTTGGAGATCCCTCCTTGCAGGTGAGAGGGCAGAGTTACAACCAAATCCAGCACTTATCCAACAGAGACATGACAGAGATCCAACTCATACAACAGATGAAAAAGAAGTCCTGTCATTTTTAGTGGCAGCAGAAGGCATTTGAGTATCAGTCTCTGCTCCTTTCCTCCCAACTGCCCGTTGACATTAAGGAAGACAGAAAGATCCTGCTGCTGCACCGGGAATGATTACACTTCAGAACAACAACACTAAAGCCAGATACTTCCTATTTTACACATGACTGCGAATAGCTCTGCACAGTCATGGCAATGGAAACTTTTAGATATTTTCTGTATTTTTAATGGAGTTTAAAAAACATTCCTTCTATTTTGTTCCATGTTTTTTTCTGCGCTTGTCTTCGTCTTCCCATCAATGCTTCCGCCAAGAAACACTGTGAGAACCCTCCAAAATCACCGACCCACAAAAGTGGTTTATCATTTCCAGGTATCTACATTGCAGGCACACTTCAAGGTTCACAATGAGGCAGGGAAAATGTCAGACCTGTAAAAAGCAAACCACAACCCGCGACGTGCTGGCGGGCAGAACCAAACGGAGGCGGTGGAGCTGCCTGAAGATCCCGATCCTGGCTGCCGTCAGGAACGACAGATGGTGTTTGTCAAGAGGATAGAGATTTACCTTCTTATTTTACCATGGAAATACAGCAGTAAGAACACTACCGACACTCGCTGTTTCATCTAACAGATTTAAGGAATACATCCCACATTAAAAAAGAAAAACCAACCACCAGAATTCCTGCAGGAAAACAGGCCGCCAGATGCAACTGGAAATCCCAATTAAAAGAAGCAGTTCTGTATGTCAAGAGACAATGTCAGCCATTGCATGTAATTTATTTTCTCATTAAGGAAATGCACTGAGCATATACAGAGATTACATTCAATACAGATTTATCATTACAGAACAATCAGAAAATAAAGACGCAATCAATACCTACTTGCCATAGCAGAACAGATTGAAGGAACTGCTTCAGGCTGAGAATGGAATGAAAAATACTTACACCAATTTAAGTGATTTTTAACAGATGAGACACTGAAGTCCAAATTAACATTCTCAGCCAAGATTTGTTGCATTGTTACTATCTTTATATTCATAGCTTTATCAGACTCGTGCCTAGAGACTAAGAATAGACCACAACTGCCTTGTCTGAGCCCATCTGAACAAACCCCAGGAGAGTAGTGCCAGTCTGAAGCCACAATCTACACGAGATGATGAAAAGATCCACACAGAGAAAAGAGGACAATAAAACAAGGAGACAGTTTGGTCCATTTGACAGGCAAGAGCTACGAGGCAGGTGAGGATTATGCTCTACACGGAGGTTTCACTGATTTCACTTGAAGAAGCTTCCTAGAGTTTGCAAACTTGGTAAAATTTTGGTGAATGAGCAGAATTCTATGACGTGCTGCTGGAACTGACCTTCCAAAGAATTATGCTGAAAAAAGTCACAACACAAAGCTAGTGGAAAAACTACCTTGTCATGTGTTTTGTGAGTTCCTTAAATTGATGACCAAACATTTGTCCAAACAGGCAGCTAAAACTAGAACTGCCAAGACCACCTCTACTTCAATTACACCAGCTGGACTTTAAGCCCATACTATGCATGTTGTGTGCCAGACGTTAGACCAGATCATCACAGCTGGACATTAAAATCTACAAATATCACTCCTCTGGTTGCCTGTCGCTCTGAGTTTTGAATCAAAGGAGGTACCACCCTGCTCTCCAACATCACAGACCCAAGACCCTGCTTAGGGTTATCACCCCACGCCTTATGTCACTTCCCATCTTTCCCAGATTCAACACAACCAAAGGACCACATCTGTCAACTGACCACTGATGCACAATGCCCTCTACTATGTGGCACCCATTCTAGATCATTTACTTGGTAATGACTGCAATGAATGGGATTATTAAAAATATTAAGTTAGTTCATCATAGCTCTAAATATCTCCAAGTAATTTCATTCACGCTTTGCAAAATGAAAAGGATACATAAACCACCTCAGATCAACTCAATCATGTCATTGGAGGGAGAGACATATATTCTTACTGTGAAAGAACGACGTTTAGGACAGTGAAGAATTATCTACATAGTGGAAATGGCAAGAATTCAGATCAACACCATTACTTAAGCCTTCAAGACAGGGATTAAACACTTATTCTCAAAACCAGCAGAGTAGACAGATTGAGCTGATCTTTGGAGGGAGCTTACCAGTTCAAAACAACTCCCAAGCTCTTCTCTTTTCTTCTTCTTCCAATGTTGTAGTAAGATTCTCAAAGGATCAGAAAAGAGAAGACTGGAAGGTGCAGTTTTTTTCCAGGAAATACACAGAACCATAGAATCATAGAATGGTTTGGGTTCGAAGGGACCTTAAAGATCATCTCGTTCCAACCCCTCTGCCATGGGCAGGGACATCTTCCACTATCCCAGGTTGCTCCGAGCCCTGTCCAGCCTGGCCTTGAACACTTCCAGGAATATAATATATAATAAATAATATGTAATACACAATATAACATACCTCTATGCGTTGTTCTCTTAATGACCTTCTCTTATCAGTTTGTATTAATACTAAGTCATCTTTATTTCAAGTTTTCTGGCTTTGTCCAATATGCCAATGATCTTTGAAAAACTAATTTGCTTGCCAGAATTCTCAGTCACTTCGTGCTTGAAAATTTTAGCTTGCTTTTGAGTGCCTGCCTACAGTAAACAGCATCTGGAAGATATTGGTCCTTTACCTTACTACAAAGCTACTTGCAGCAAAGATTGCTCCTTGTCTAAATTGTAGGACAACGTTACGTATTTGCACAATCAACTCCTTAGGATTAAAAAAAAAAACAGGGCGGCATTTCTTACATATAGGTCAAGACAAACTGAGCAGACGAAAGAATTTGTATCTAAACATCTGTCATGTCTGCCCGATGCTTTTTGCCTACTGAGATATGTGGTACATGGTGCGTGTAAAATAAATGATTAAGAAATATTATCATCCCTTGCTAAGAAGGCAGAGTTGTTGCTTCAGGATACTCTTTTTTTTTCCTAAATCCCCCTCATGTCAGCTTCAACAACGGGTGCCAGAGCAATGTGAAGATGAGGAGGAAAATGTAGCCACTGGAGATGGTGATTCTTGAAGCCAGGCTCTTATTGCAGTTGTTGGAGTAGCAGCAGAAGACGCTCACTCCGGGCGCTCTGAATCCGTCCCTCCTCGCCTTCTCGCAGAAGGATCTGTACGAGCAGGACTTCATAACTCCACCTGGAACAGAGCCACACTGAACCCAAACACACCTGCAAATGGTCACCCCTCCCACCTGCATCCCCTCAGCACGAGCCTGACCACCCAAGACTGAGAAACAACACTAGGCTTGGCTGCTCCTTACAAGTAAACGAACACAACTGCATCAGATGGCAGAACACTGACAAACTCCCACTTAAATGTCATTCATCTCAGATGCAACTGATGCAGCCTTAATATCTCTGGATGGGCAAAAAGTGCAGTGCCTCCTTAGATTATTTTCTTTCCTAATTTCCAGGTAAGTCACTTAGTGGGCAATACTTAAATGCTTTTTTACAGCTTTCACATAGAGTGGGTACAGCTCATCGTGGCACAGTCATAAATCACTCTCAGCGGGATTTTGTATCAGATTGCTGATACAATAAAACTGAGATTTATTAACAGGGTTTATTTTGAGAGGAAACATTTCCTTTTGGTTTTCTCCTTAACTTACTGTACACTCTTCTCTTTCCAACACTGATTATTTATTTCTACTATGAAAAATTCAGTGAGTCTGAACCATTTGTGGTTACTTACTTGCTTGTCCTTTAATGACAGCACAGGCATCTGCATGCCCTGGACACTGCTGACTTCCTTGTCTGTTACAGTCCTCATCACTAGAACCTACGCAGGTGTAGCACTGCAGTGCTTCACCTGGTGTTAAGAGAAAAAAGACCACTTAGAGCAGTAGTGTTTAGGGTTTACAAAAAGTATTTAAAAATATCAGCTGCGCAGTCTTTCTGATTCGGTTTGAAGCACACACAAAAAATGGCAGAAAGTTTTAGAAAATCCAAAGACTCTGCATATCTTATCAGTGTTTCTTTTTTGGAAGTGGTGCAGATACTGATTTTAAAGACAAAAAAAAATTTAGTCATATTTTATTTAGTTGTTACAATTGGTGCTCAAAATAATCCAAGAACATCTGATGTTCTGTAACTCCATCCACACCTTCTTGGAACATTTTCAGAGCGGAACTCTCTGTAACAAGTTGGAGAATCATTTTTTCCACCCACCCCCCCATGATCCCTGGTTCACAGTACCATGAAAAAACACATTAAAAACACATAAAATCTCACTATGATCCAGATTTCATTTTCCCATTAAGTATCAATTCTGCTGGAAAGCACAAAAATACATCTTGAGTTTTGCTTTTGTTTAAACATTACAACTGTAACTCAATCCTCTTTCTTCTCCTTAGTTCAAACTATACGGTATTGTCAAAGGCAGGCATCAATTTGAAAATGTTTAAAATACCTTACTTGAACCTTGCAGAGCAGAAGGCACCCTTTGCTGTTCATGGGGACATGTGCATTTGAATTTGTCAGCACACATATTTATCTTCACAGAGGTGGAATTCTGTGCTAACCACATACCCAAGGCAACCCGAAACCAACCCAACCCAGCAGAGGAGCCCGGAACAGCAAAGGGGCTCAGCCACGCCTGAGGCAGGAAATGAAAACCAAACCAAAAAAAAGAGAAAGAAAAGGGAGTTGACTTACTTTTGAGGACAAAAAGGGAGCTGACAAGAACCAGGCTGAAGACTGTCCACATCATGGAGATCCAAGAGATGCACCATTAGCCAAAGAAAGCAGTTTGTTTGCTATTACAGCTTTAATGCTTCTCTTACATAGCTAATCCTCTGCAGAGGATAACTTACAGGATAAAGAGGTGTGTGAGAATGCTACTTATCGAGCTTATTCTGGTTGCACTTCTAATCACACGTACCTCATCTCCACAAACCCTGCAGGCAAATTCTTCCAGGAGCAGGAAGAAGAAAATGTATTCACTTTTTCAGCGCTAGAACATGCTTAAAAACCATCCCATCACCGTATGCCACAGCCTCCAAGTCCTCCAGCAGCCTCATTACGTTTGCCCATGGGATTTGCTGGATCAGGGTCAGAGCATTAAATATTTTGGAGGATTAAGACTATGCTTGAGACTTGAGTGGTCCAAATCCAACATATATATATATATACACACACACATATATATATATATTTAGAGAGATACAGACCTAGATATGTGCACATAAGTAGTATATTCTTGTGTGACCCACAAAGTGTGCCAAGCAGCAACCCATGAAGTGCTTTCTGTGAAGGAATTAATTCATAAGAGCTGCTGTATCTGGTGCTGAACATGAAATAAGGCAAGTGAAGGACACAAAACAGAGCCATACTTATCTTCAACTTCCAACGAAAAAATTTATTTACAATAGAGAATTTGATTTGTGACATGCATTTTCTTTTTTTTTTTTTTTTTAAATTTTTAATTTTATTTTACAAATCGGCAAATGCAGATAAAGTTTACATTCCTTAAGGCAAGAGTCCCCATGCAAGTAATACATGTTTATATTAAATCCAAAAGACATCCAACATGGGAACTCATGTACAAAGGGAAGGCTAGGATCAGCAATTTGTAATTTCTTAGAGAACTTGACAATCTCCCTGATACAGGAACTTTGAGATCAACTTGCTATGAATTATACTATGAAAATGCAAACAATAGCAAGAAATTCTGATAGTCATCTTAGTACTGCATACAATTAAATCAACTTTATTTAGAAAGAAAATACAGTAGTGCATACGAAAAAGTGAAAATATAACCTGTCCACATAAATGTATGGACATCAGTGTGCCAATGGTCATATTGCACTCAATATCGAAGTCCAGAAATTTGGTTAAAAGTTAGCTTTTCCCCATTTTGGCAATCAGTTCATCACAAATCTTTGTTAATTCTTCTATCTCTTTATTCTGGAAAATAAAATATTAAGCATTATTAAAAATATTGCTGCATTTAGACGAGGAGGTTTTTTCCTAATGTCATCTAAACATTGGGAGAAGTGTGGGAAAATTCAGCTTCCTCCACTCCTGAGAACAGAATATCTATACATATAGATACATATGCATATATATATATAGTACAGCTACACGTTTGTATTCATAGTACAGCTATGTGAATTCAAACAAATGCTTACTTTTTTCCAGATACAGCTCCTTTGACTTCAATAAATCCAATTTAGTACCAAAACAGACAGCTTTCTAACAGTCATTCCCAGCACACCATAATGATACATAGTGTAAATTTGTTTCTAGGCTGCACTGTTCTGTTTTTTCATTATTTTCACCCTGTTTCGCAGGGCTCTGAGCAAGGACAAGCTGTACTATGCCAAAGCAAGCTCCCTTGGCTGAGCTAGAGAACATGAGATATAAATAGGCATTTCCTACAGACACTTTGGAATTAGCATTGGAATCACAGCTAAAACTAAAAAGGGAAACAAAAACCTGAAAGAAGAACCGAAGAAAGGTCTTAAACACGAGAAGCAAAGCAAACCAAGGGCCTAGAGACTGTAGAGGTGCAACCCTGAGCTCTGGCCGAGGCTGAGCCAGCCCTGAGCACTCGGGGGACTCAGGCCAAACCATCTGCCTCAAATGCCCGTGCAAATGGAGGATTTTGTCCCAAAATTTGGGCAGTGCTGCGCTCCCTGAAGCCAGTAGACCGCTGGGCCAGCTGGACCTGAGGAGTAGGGCAGACCTGTGGTCTGGTCTGACCTCCAGGGAGAGGGGGATTGCTGTTTACCTTTTGTTCCAGTGTTCTCTCCAAGGCATCCACTTTCAGCTGCTCTTTACGAAGGCTGGCTTGATACGCTGCTTGCTCTTGCTGAGCTTTGCCTCTCACTTGTGCAATTTCAGCATTGGCTCTGGAAAAACACAGGTTTTGGTCACATCAGGTTCTCTAGAGGAAAGGGCAGCGGGTACTGCACCTTAACAGATGGGTGGAGAGGGCACATCTTTGACAGTACTCTGAGACTCGTCTCTAGAGACTTTTCACGACTCCCTCTCTTGCTCAGCAAAGGCTGCAAAGTCTTTTCCTAATGCCTGTGTTGCTCCCTTCAGACATTTGTGCTGGGGTCACAACTATCACTTAGGTAGAGGTGTTTTATGGCAGTTTGTAAATCTGATCTCCAGTTCAGGGGACTATACTGGGAGTTCTGAATGTAATTCCTAGAAATGCTTAACTCGTCATGACATGGAAATACAGAAAAAAACCCCTTAAAAATCAACCAGAGCTGTCTCTCTTAAGCCACAGTCTGATGTTCACTCCTTAATATTGGCTTATCTGTGCACACCTGGTATGATCTTTTGTGTAACTATTGCCAATTATCCTCAGCACAACTGGGCTGATCCTGCTTAGCTAACCAGTGTCAGGAGGGAGAGAGCACCCGACTGCTGCTGCACTGGAAGAGCTGAGCAGCACTTACAGGTTCTGTTCTGCTGGTTGATACAGGGGTAATAAGACAGCACAGGGGCAGAAGCAAATCTCTGGGGTCAGGAATACTGGCTGCAGGTGCAAACATCTGAGTTGCAGCCCTCTGCACCTCCATAAATCTGGCTAATGGCTTCTTTCTTGATCTTCCATGGAAAATTTGTTGAAGAAACATGAATACATTTGATAAAAATAGAAATTTAAGGTGTTTTGCGTGGTCAGGAGCTTGAAGAAACACCAGCACATTAGAGAAATTCTCATTATGGAATTTCATCCCACCATCACGGAGCAGCTTGCACTTTGCATATCGCATGAGAGGTTCAACCACAGGAATCCTCCTGCAGCATCAACTCCTGGAAAAAGAAGTGTACAATCCATGCCCCATCCCGGAAAGTGTCCAAGGCCAGGCTGGGTGGGACTTGGAACAACCTGATCAAGTGGAAGGTCTCCTTGCCTGTGGCAGGGGTTGAGACACGATGGTCTCCAAGGTCCCTTTCTGTGATTCCATGAATCAATTACCTGTCCAGTTTTTCCTCAGCGTGAATTTTGAGAGCTTGATACCTCTGCTCTTCCTTCTTTACTCGTGATAAATACTCCTGGGCGCATTTCTTTAACACTTCTTCATTCTTAAAAGAGAAGATTACATTAAATTTAATCCAAGAGGTCAAAATGTAGGACAGGCACCTACTGGCTGGAGTCACATACGGCTATTTTAAGGGCTGACACCCCATCCCCGCAGAGGCCATCTAGAGCAATATCACACAATGCAAAAAGCTTTACAGCTCTGTTTGCATTTGGTAACTGCCTGCAATCCTTCAGCTGAGGGCTATGTTATGTCATGCAGTTTAGACCTTTAGACCCAACGCAGTGCACGTGAATTGGCTGCAAACTCGAGATGTGCCTTCTGTTCAGCAGCTCTGGTGCACGAGAGCCCCGCTCAGTTTGCCCTTTACAGGTGTTAACACGACTCACCTTCCGAAACCCCTCCAACACTTCTTTCATTTTTTCGTATCTCCTGAAAAGGTCTGCCAGCGATTTCTCCACCGAGTTCAGATCTGCCAAAGCTTGTTCCTTCTCCACTATCAGCTGCTGAACGGTGTGGTGGGACACAGACTTCTCCCTCTGTTCATCCTCTGTTAGAAAGGAGAGAAGGGGAGGGAAAAAAGATTTTCAGAGGGGTAACAGTAGTAAGACAACTGATTTCACTGTCAACTACGGTTTCTACTATGCTGTGCTCTATGTTGTGTATCAGTAAGTTTGCAGGATGCAAAAAAAGCCATTTTTATATAAAGACACAGTCCTGTTTTGGATAACAGTTGCTAAAAACAGTGATACTTAAATATTTTGATGTTGGGGGAAAATGTGAATGTATCTCTGTACTGCTGATTTATTCACTCTGAACTTGGCTGTTCCAATGAAAAGGCAGGTGTTGGATTTCCCCTATTTGCCTGAAGATCTACTAACTACAGGAAAGGACAGTTATGCACACTACCAGCACCGGCAACAAATTATTTGCCATTGCTGATATATGCTTGTTATTTCCTGGCATCTCTTTTGTAAAAACAAGGCACTTTATTTTGTGGAATTAACTCCAATTCTTCCCTCGGAAAAACAGTGTTTTGCCAACTCTCATTTTTAGGATTACTGGAGCATGTGGCAGAAAGGAAATCTAACACTAGACAGCCTTCCTAAGCTCCGGTCTGTAAAAAACATCTGCCAAGATCCTCCTGTATATAGTTAAATTTGAGCCAGGGATGGTGGGAAGAACACAACAGGAATCCAAATCCATATAGAAGAGAACTGTTCAAGGGAATTGATCTCATAATAAGTTGGAATATCCATTAACACTGGAAGAAAAGGTCTGGCACTGTCTTCCAAAATGCTGCATTGTTTCCTTCATATCCTAAAATATGATTCCTGTGTCACTGTTTTAAGGGCTGCTTTGAATGACACTGAAATGAAAACCAACCTGCAAAACACAGTAATTTTATATTACCCTTTTCCTTGGTCTATAACAGAAACTAAAATAAGGTAAGTTCTCCCACATAAAAAGCATGCGGCATTTCAGAATATACAACTTCTCCTTTAGGCCTTTTTTGTTATAGAAAGAACTAAACGAAAGTTTATTTTTTTTTATTTTTTATTTGAAGTGAAGTTTTCATCTGAATTAAACATTTATAGTGCTGGTCAGCTCCAAATGTCAAAGTTGATACTGTCAATTCCCAATCTGAGATTAATCTTTTCCTTTTGCATATTCAATTTTGCTGTGTTATGCAGAAGATCAAAGGAATCAGAGAAACTCTCAGGACCTGCTTGTAACACCTTTATTTTACTGGTGAAGAAACACCTTTGATAGGGCATAACAGAGAAATCCAGAGCCCTGTAATGCTAGATCAGTTTGATATATTTAACATTTTATTAAGAATAAACATTCTTTTCTATTTTGCCTTCTTAAAAGACACCCTGTGTTCATCTGTAATGTCAAAATGAATGTATTCTCAATTAAAACAGAAAACCATTTGTTGTCCTATGTTTATTTTTCTAAATCTGAGAAGCTGTCACCTGGTGTTCCAGCACTAGATTAGTTTTAATCACGCTGGAGATTACACACTGTGAAGCTTAATTCCAAAACACTTACTGGCAGGATCCTGTTCTCTGGCAAAAGTTTTCTCATCACAGCTCCAGGCAGGACAAGGAGTCCCTTTGCATGGACATCTAATGTACTTTAATGTATTTAATTTCAAAACTTTACTTTTCCTGTCTGTTTAAGGTATTTTAGCAACTGCCTTCTTACTTGGTTTTAGGGCAGGCAGAAAGTCGGTAATTCATTCTGTGCTTCCTCACAACTACTGAGCAACTCCTCTTCCTCCCAGTGCATCGTGGTGCCCCCTCCTCTCTCCTCAGCGGGATGAGCTCCTCAAACACTCATCCCAAGCCCCACTTCAGCTTACACATGGGGAATAGGGGTAAATGATACAGAATCACAGGATGGTTTGGGGTGGAAGGGACCTTAAAGTGTATCTTGTTCCAACCCCCTGCCACAGGCAGGGACACCTCCCACTATCCCAGATTGCTCCAAGCCCCGTGCATCTGATGCTCCCAAACCAAAATGGTTAAATGCTACAGAAAAGAAAAACTGGCCCTTGGCTGGAGGAGCACTGGAGTTTCATGCGGTATTTTCATCAAATCATGGAATGGTTTGGGCTGGAAGGGACCTTCTATTTTCTAAAGCCACGATTTAGTTTCAGTGAAAACGCTGCTTAGGGGAACTGCGCTGACAATAGTCTGCCAGTCAAACCTCGGCTGAGCAGTTACAGACACTCATTTCTCAGGGCATTTATGAGGTTATGTGATTAAAGATACTTTAACTGAACGACTTCCACGTCTACACCACGCGCTGTCCATGGCTCACCTACAATAACAGTAACAAATAGTGCTGGGACCAACACTATCCACACTGACAGAACCAGAGCACCTCCACAGCAGATCTGCTCTCAGGCTCAGCTCACTACTACTCACATGACTTTAATGGGAATGCAGCAAACAGAGAACAAAAGCAAAAGTAACTGAAAATGCAAAATGCTGGTGTGAAAGTTGGTGAAAAGCTTTACTTACCAGGCTTGCCTGTTTTGTTTTTGCAAGCAAATAGCAAGAAGCAACGAAAACGGAAGCAAAATAGAAAATCGGGAATTGTTAGGAAAGCAGAAAATAAGTAATGCAACAACCTGTAACGCACAAAGCATAACATGTTTGTTTTTCACAAGGAGAATTTAATAATGTCTTTAAATGTAAAGTATAAGGATACATTTTTAACAGAAAAAAAAAAACAACCCAACCCAACTTACAGATCCATCAATGAAAAGGAATTGGGATGGGGATTTTGGAGGGGTAGCTGTGATCAAGGTGTGTGTGGAGGGTGGGGCGCAGTGAACACTGGGGTTACACAGGCTCTGCTCCACACAGCCACGCAGCTGTGAGCTGCAAAACTTGGGCATCGGGCAGCAAAGCAGCAGCACAAGCAGCGGGTTGGCCAGGAAAGGCCAGTCTTTTTTCTCCCCCACTCCTCAGTATTAACTAAAACGAGTTAGGAGTTGAGGCAAGTGTAAGGAAAAAGGGAAAAAAAAAAAAAAGTTAAAGCACCAGTAAAAAAAAATATGCAAAGAGACACTAAGAGTGATCTCTACACTGACAGCTTGCAAGCTCTGGCTGTACAGTGTCACATAATCACATAAGCTAAGTTGGGTAATATTGGCTCCTATATGTGTATGACAAACCTTTCGCAGCCCTTGGAATCAAAGGCAGTTACTGCTTGCGACGCATGTTTTCAGCGCCTTTGTACGCAAATGCAGGTAATCATATATTGTTAATATGGAATATTTTCAACGTTCATTATACACACATGCCAACCTACAAAAAGCTCAGCAGGACCTTTCGATCCCACTGAATATTCATCAGAGGGACTGCTGAAATCGGCTCACTTGCGCCCTACTGAAAGAGCTGCATAAATAGCTCAGAAGGGTTAAATCATAAGTAGAAACAGCACAGGCATTTGTTTTGTAACAATGCATATTTTGCTTTAGCACTAAGGCATTGCTGTGACAACAGGTCAGTGAAGTACATGCAAATAGCACACAGACATATTTTCCTCCACATGTGGCATTTGCATGAGCGAATTCCTGTATCAGAAGAGACAGCAGTTTACGAGAAATGGCATGAGAAAGTGGGACAATTAGATCAAAAATTCACATTAAATGCAGAGAGAAGCCTTGCATTTAACGCACTACCATGCTGCAGAATTTGCGTACTGCTCCAATTAACACGTTTTCTGTGTCACTGTTGTTGGCTCAGTTCCTTTGCAAATGGACAGCAAATGAAACTACTCATAGCTATAGCTCTTAAAAACTTGCCACAGAGTATCTGAAACACTCTGGTACTTTGAATGTGAAGTTTAAAGGTCTTTCTGCTTACTCAGCAGTCAATGGCCCCGTGCTTTAATTATCCTTCGTTTCTTTCCAACAAGAGGAAGTGGCAGTGGTAGAATGTACTACGTACACCAAGGCTGTGCCTTTGCCTCAGGGCCCCTATTCTGTATCTGCTTCTTGCACCGTGGTCTCAAAATTTGACTTTTTTTTTAAATCTGTTTTCCAGAAATAGAATTTGACTTTGTCATCGGAAAGAAACTTCTGTTGCTAACTGCCTGCATATGCTCGGGGAAAAAAGGACAGGTCCTGTGCGTGTCCATATGACTGGCCAGGTTCAGGGTATACACCAGAGTATATTTAGTGTAAAGCAAAATGACATAAGTTCTTTTCAGACTCTGGTCACTCCTATTTTAGCACTTGCATGATGACAATGACAGACACTATGTCAGAAGGCAGGCAAGTTGACTCAGTTGTACATACAGAAGGCAATGGAGGCATAACACCACAGAGAATGAAGCCAGGCATATCATTAGTATATATTATTCATTATCAGATACTTTATTAATTACCTTCTTTATTATCATTGTCATTATTGCAAAATTCAGTTAGTTAGCTAGTTAAATGCAAAATTTTCCCTTCATTTGAAAGGAGGCTGGGGTGTCTCCCAATGGCTGAGAAATGCAGGAAGGCAGCAAAAATCCCCAGCCATTGGTGCTCTTCCCAGCAACTTTGGCCTTGGAGATCCCACGATCCCACAGAGCCATTCCCCTTTCTGGGAAACAGCTCGAGCTGAAGCACTACAGGGCAGCACAAGCCACTGGTGCTTTCTGTAGCCAGACTGATAAAAAAAAAAGCTTTAGAAATCTTATGAGGAGGCTTTAAAATCACATCCCAGGGGCCGGATCTCCCACGCTGAGGAAGAGCACGAGCCCTGCAACCTTCGGTTTTGAAATACTGCTGCATGTAGATTTTTTCATTTGTGGGACATGCTGTTAACAAAGGTGGGTTTTAACTACTGAGAGGCAAAACATGTCGTAATTTAGACCTTACGGGAGACCCCTATGCCAGTAAGTAACTGGGGAGGTGGATTGGCCACTCATAAACACCCAGCTGGGATTGGAGTTAATCTTGGTTTTGGTCTGATCGATGCACTTAGCACAGATAATCCCTGTTGTTGTAAAGAGCTAAATTTGGTATCTGCCACTAAACAGCTGGGAGCGGATGCCTATGGGGTTTTTAGGTCATTGGAAGTCTCTCCTGGAGACACCCCTGAATCTGGGGCAAAGCATTTGAACATGTTTGCTAAGGGACAGTTTGCTCTGACGCAGAAATGAAAGCCCTGACCTCCTGTGTTACCTGAACTGCCCCAGGGCCTGCTGGCTGTCAACTGAAGCCCTGATTTTCCTTACACAGGTGTCCTCAGATGCATTCACATTCCCAGCAGCATCAGCAGATGTAGCCAGCATCAAAATGAAGTCCCCAGACTTCAACCAGAGAGCACCTGGCAGAGCAGAAACACCTACCTATCATCTGAGCAATCGTCTTCTCGTATTCCGAAACTATTTTCCTGTAAGAGGGGGAAAAAACAAAAGAAAAGCTTTTGGCAAACAACATAATTGTCATGTTTACTTAGAAAACAACACTATCAGTAACTGAACTGCGGAGTTTTAAGAGATACAGAACCCCATTGTGCTTTTATATGTTCTTTATTGCCCCAGTAACAAGTAAGACTGACTGACAGTTTTAACACTGCACCTGATTTTTCACTGTCTGTGGAAAAATAAAGGTGGGGGAAGGAAAAAAGGGATTGCTTGGAAACACATTCTGTTTTTGGGTCATGCCCAAAGTACATCACCAATCATAATTTAAATATAAACATGGTCACATTGGCCTAATTCTAGAATTACAAGGGGCCTGATTTTTCCATTACTTTCTCCCCTCTTCTCCATAGTTGTGTTTATTTTAATATGAATATTAAGTAAAGTTTCACTTGGTAGCAAGTAAACTTAACAGGGGTAAAGTTGGTCCTCCCTCAAAATATATCTCATCTTCTAAATCAATCTTCTCGTGACTAAATGATCCATTTGCACTTAAAAGACCAAGACCAAAATATTCAAACATGTAGCACAAAATCAATCATGTCCCATTTCCCAAATCTGTTTTTGAAGCAGAGGTGGCAAAACGTTACTTTTAAGACTGTTTTATTTCATATACTCACGGTAGGCTTTGAATCTCCTTCTCGAAAAGAGGTTAGCCAAAATAAGCAGATTAAATGTGATTTAGAAAGATGATCCATCCCTTCCCAGAGCCAAATAAAGCTAATGAAATGAGACTAGCTTGATCTGTGCTTTGATTCATGAGCCACGTAGGACTGTCTACAAAAAACAAAATTACCACACACTTCATCTGAAGTGGATATTCAAAACTGGTGTTTGAATAAGTCTCTTTTGAAGTCTTAGCTCGCTTTCACTTGCTCTGTTTTAGAGGTCTGCTGCAGTTGGTGAGGTTACAGAAAGGATGCGGGAAAATCCTGAGACAGAAGTCGGTAAGGAAAGGAGAAACTTCCAGAGCTCCCAGAAAGTCACAGCGGTAACCCCAGTACCTCCTGCCCCAAATCTCATCCACAGGCAGAGCCCAGAATGCCTGGGAAGGCCACCTGCCCCAAAGGGCAGCAGCATCTCCCTTGCCCTGGTCCTGCAGAGCACTCAGCAGAGCAGAGGCTCTACCCCTGCGCACCGGGATTTTTCCTTTGAACCATAAATGACATTTCTGAGAGCAAAGACAGCAGCAAGGATTTCCCCCTAAAAGGAAGGGTTTGGTTTCATGTCCAGAGAAGATTGCCTCAAAAGCTTGCTGTAAGCAATAAGGATTTTAAAGCCTTGTCATATCCTCGTAACAACACCAGGCAGCTTTAGGAAGTTTTATCATCCTAGAAAATGAAGCCAAGGACTCAGGGTAACGAGCACTTCCCAGCCTGAGCAGCACCACAGAGGCTGGCAGCCAAATTAAATCATACTACCTATTTCTTACTCTTACCAGCTTAGACTAGTGCAAAGCAGGCACCACTACAGTTTCCTGCACCATCCAGCCTTATGAATCGCGTGGCAGCTGCTCAACAGAAGTGGATGCTGCAATGGCACATTGATTTTAGTAATACGCAATTTGGAAAGCAAGGCAGTCAAGTGAAGAATTTGTTCCAGATTCATGTCAAAGGCCTCTTTCAGTCAAGCAGCCTAAAAAATGGTCATTATGGCTGGAGAATGAAAGGATGCTGCCACACCATTACTCTCCGGGAGGGCGCATTTAACCCCAGCCTGACATGCTGCACAGGCCTAACTTTTGCTCTTTCAGACACTCAGTCAGTCATTCGTTTATTGACTTCCTGAAATGTCTTAAGTCATAAAACCACCAAAACCCACGGCTACAAAGGATCTCAGGGGTCATCTGCTTGACTCCCCTTACTGAGGCACCATAAATATTTCTTGCCTGCCTCTGCTTGTACTCTTGGATTATGGTTCAGCCCACCCTGGTTTAGCTCTTTGATACTTCGTGCATTATTAAACCCGTTTTGGCTTCTATTCTCTGGAGTGGAATTTTCTCCAGACTGATGTTTTCCTGGAAACTTTCCTGGAATTCAGGATATTCCAGCTAGAGTAGCCTCCACTTGGGTAGAAGAGCATTGCTTCTCCTTCTGTGGAAAGTGATGCTTTTGTGCTTGCAACTCCAGACAATCCCTTCACTCCTTCCTTACCATTATGCCACATGTCATTCCTGCATCTCTAATTTACCACACAAGGGCTGTTTCAACATTTAAGCCTCCAAGAGAAACCTTCCTCTGTGCACATACGCGTATTCATCATTTTGTGGCAATATCAGTCAGATTTTTTTTTCCCTCCCATCCATGTGTTCCAGGCACGCGCCTGTGAGAATTCTGGCTCAGATAACGGCTTTTTTCAAATCGGGTTTTTTAAGGGTGCAGACACACAAGGAAATTACTGTGAGGAAGACGAGGGGACAGACCTACGGAATGCCAGCTGCTCTGTGTCACCCCCTGCTCTCCTCTCCTTCCATGAGGGAATGAGCAGCCTCTGGCAGTGCCCAGCAGACACGTGCAGCCCGGCAGCTTCCAGAGAGCAGACCAAACACACACTTGAGTGTGTGCTGCATGCTGAGACATTCTTTACAATTCCTGATTTTGTTCATTCCTTGCTCTGCTCCCTTGGTTTGACTGCTTGCAGCCGCTCCTTTCTCTCTCTCCTCGTTAAGCATTTGAGGGCTATGCCAGGGTTTTGTTTCCTTTCCCAACAGAGAGCAAGGGAGGTGAGAGAACTCAGCTGGGCACTGGGAGATGGTAAAAAAGAAATAAAGGGGTTGCCCTTGCCTTTTGCAGATGCTTCTCTTAAGATGCTTTGGCTCAGAGCCCCGTGCTGCCACAATTCCAATCTGCCATGTGTGACTCCTGGCACTCGTGCTAACGTTTGCTGAGCTCTGCACTGCAGTTCCCTTCTACTCTCCCTCCCTAAGTACAGTTTTCCTGGATACAAGCAGCAAATGCTTATGTAGGTCAGCACTAGACACAGCATGTTGGCTTTAGCTTTAAATCACCAAGAGGTTTCATTTTGGGAAGAAGCCGGTGCTAGAACAGAAGGGATTTTGAAGAACATTCAGTCTCGGAAGGGATTGTATAAATTATTACTTAAAAGAAGGATGCTAAAATAATCTGACAGTTCCCTTGTATTTCTGAGTTACGAGGGGGGATATTTTTTTTTCTGGTTTTTGAAGGTAGAAAATAATAGGCTTTAAAGACTCCACGAAGTATTTTCATGCATTCTCTTTTGCAATTGATGACTTTCTCAGATTCAGATCAATGAGCAGGCCAAGCTCGTTGGTCCTTCTCATGGTCTTATCAACTGTAAGAAAAAAAGAAAGGCTGAACCTTTCAACTGGCTAAACGAGCAACATCAGTGATTCTTTGAGCAGCACCGCTCACCTGCTCAGCTACAGGGATTTTGTTGTCATCTTTGCAAGTGGTAGGACCTGGGCTGGGAAGAACAGTCAAAACATGCTCCAGGATACAGATATTTAATGTAATAGAGGCAGGTTTGCAAGGAGAAACTGAATAGAACAGATACAACCACAACAAACTGAAGAGCTCAGGGTCCTTCTGTCAGTTTTCAGTGATTACCCTGAACAGAGGTGCCCACCACACAGAGTAAAGACAAATATCAATTCAGGATCAATCCAAAGCCTGCAGTTAAAAATAATGAAACAAATTCAGATACCCAAAACAGCTGTAGGACCATGGTACTCTGTGTACTAACCACAGGCTGAAATGAGACTTTCTGTCTCATTTTATTAACCAGGGACAAGTTAATAACCCACCTCATTTCCATCACTTCCCTTCTGCTTTCTTCATACTTCTCTTTCCACTCAGATACTTCTCTTTCCTTGGCCACAATCTGAAACAAAGAAAACAAAGGAAAAAAGCCCACATCATTAAAACCATGTGATTCATCAAAGAGGAAATCAAACTGCCCAATATTTGTTTTAATATCAAATCCTAATTAACAGGGGTATAGTTTTCAAGTGAATAACGGGTTCAAATATAAGCAACCCCAGTGATGTTTTTCAGACTACAAGGAGCAATTAAAAGGTTTGGATGTGAAATCATATTCCACCTTGAAACATTAACTTCAAAAAGCAGTTGCAATGTTCTTGTTTCATTTTTCATTCCTGACTACAACAAGGACACTTTTCAAGGAATACTGTACGACCCCACACCGTCTCTGATCTGACCTGGTGCCAAACCTGAAATACCTCCGTGCATGGGTCTGGTCCCTCAGTTTGTCTTCTAAGGGGGTGCTGTGCTTCTGCGTGCATCTTTAGGGCTTTCCATGACATTTTATACCCCGAGGACTGTGTTCCTCTGTGAACTTTTCATTCACTCAATTCACCATCAAGTTTGGAATACTCTAACACTGGATTGTACCCACTTTTGATTGTTATCATTAGCCAGACTAATACTACACGGAGTTTGTAAAGCACATCATTTTATTCCTATTTCTAGCATCTTACTATTTTTCTATAATTATACAGCAACGCCAAGATGCACAGGGTACACCTGAGGCTAAAAGAAATAAAGATTTATTTTCATGTAACATCTGCTCTTCACTTATGTGAAACAAGTAAAACTTGCAGTGTAGCACCCTTGGCTTTAGCGTGGCTGAGGATGGTTTCAGGAACAGAACAAGTGCTCATAAAATAAATCATTCAGGAGAAAACAGGAAAGGAGGAAACCACAAGGGGCAGGTATTTCCTTCTACAAAGTCTGGAGAAAATTACCTCTGCTCTGGCAAGCCGTAGTGCTGAGTCTAAGTCCTGCTGGGGGTAGAGAAGAGCCGTGGTGCTTTCTGCATCCGAGGTGCCGATCCGGGAGTACAGTGCACTTTTAGAGATGGAAACATCTGCTGGGATAGCAGGTTCTCTCTGTGTGTTTGGATTTTTTTTTTTTAAATACAAAGAAATGAACCGTTAAGTAAGTGTTTAGCTCACATGTTTTCTGGGTGTAGTGCGAGGCACCAGGGTCCTGAGCTGGGACTAGAATTCTGTGCACCTCTAAATTGTAACAGCAATAACACAGACAAGGAACCTTGAATTCAGCAATTGTAAAATATACATTTAAGATCCATGGGAAGCGCCAAGAGAGTCGTATTACCCTTACAGAGAGAAAATAAAAACAGCACTTTGTCATCAATATTTTAAGGTATTATATCAGAAAATTTACTACTCTTTGATGCAGAATTTCATCAAAACATCCACAAGAAATGCACATCAGCAGAGGAAATTAGAATTGGAGGCAGAGAGCTTGTTAAGGAGAATTCTCCTTCCATAAAAATAAAATCAAGAAACCAGAAGCAAGAGGACAGCTCACTTTCCTAGCTCTGACCTGCCAATACACTTTATCTGTCATAAACAGTATCACATAAAAAGGGTGAATATACAAGTGATGGTGCTGCCTCACTAGTGCTTAGCATGCAATTAGTAAGTTATATGAGGCCTTTTTTGCAGCTGTCAATTTTGCTCATGTCAGCAGCCCAGGTTAACAGAGGAGGAGAGCAGCATGTGAAATGAGGAGGAGGGCAAAGAACTGGTCTGTGACACTGAGATGCAGGAGGTGTCTCACAAACAACCCTAGATACAAACAACCCAAGCTACAGCACATTAAACCCAAGGAGATTACAAAAGATAGTTCACAGAATCCCAGAATCGTCTGGGGTTTGGAAGAGACCTTAAAAGATCATCCAGTCCCACCCCCTGCCATGGGCAGGGACGCCTTTCACTAGCCCAGGTTGCTCCAAGACCCCTCCAACCTGGCCTTGGACACTTCCAAGGACGGGGCAGCCACAGCTTCTCTGGGCACTGCCAAGCCCACCACCAAACCCACACGCAGCCACAGAGAAGGCTGGACAATGGCCCAACTGGACCATGGGTGGGGAGGAAAGTTAGATTATCAATGCCTTTTTCCATCCCCTGATGGAAATGGATATTCACATCCAGCTTTTCTGGTGCAGCACTTCCTTACTGGTGAAAAGGGGATGATGTATTTTTCCAGTTACTTGTTACAGTGTACTTGTTACCTTTGTGCATAAAACAATATATTCTGTTCCTTCAAGTTCACTACTGCACTACCTTAGTCTTTAGGCTGTATCTGCAGTAACTAAGAGTAGTAATCAAGAGTTTTTAAATTATTTCTTACATAAAAGAGAGCAAAAAATTATTTTCTTTTATTTTATTGTAAAAGGGGGCTGTTCTGTTTTTTGGGGGGGTTTGTTTTGTGGGTTTTTTTTTTGTTGTTTTGTTTGTCTTTTATGTAAAACAGCAGAGTCACACTCTACTGCCTGAATCACAGGAATGTGAAAGTGAGTACATAATGTCTGGATCAAGGTTGAGTCCTCATTAATTTCAGCATCACATGTTGTTGTTCTAACACAGTGAAAGGAAATTTTGCCAGATGCTATTCCATTAAACATTCGTTTCCTCACAGTTCGTCTCGCCCAGCTTAGGATCACAGAAAGGATCCAAACCCACTGTTAACTTCGTCGCAATCCCCTCTGAGTTCTCATACCACACCTGACTGAAGAAGCCATACTGGAAATTATATACAATGCTCACTCAAGACGAACACAGGACCAGATGTTCTGGATATCACATCTGTAGACAACACGAAGAAACCACACTAGTAACGTTAAAAGACTAGGCAAGAAAATTTAATTAGAGCAAGAATAAGCTCAAGAGTACTTACAGAACACCACACTGAATCCTCCTTTATATGAGACTCTCACTAATTTGCTTTGTACTTTTGGCTCTTACTTCTAGGATTTATGGAGGAGGCCATCCCTTCTCTTTTTTGCTACATGTAAAACGAACACCCAAAATAATGATCAATTCCAGCATAATTAGGAGGTGCAACCTCAAATCCAGTGGGTTTTCCTACCAGAGGAAAAAGCACCCCAAGATCTATCAAAATTGCATAGCCTGTGCTCTTGAAAGTATTTCCCAATGTACGACAACTATGTAGGAAAAAAATACATCTGGGACACAAGCTCAGACATCTCTAAATGCATAAATACAAAACTACCTGGTGCTGTCCACAAATCTGTTTTGCCACAAAGGTGAAACGTGCAGTAAATAAGATCACTGCTGCCTCAACACAGTATTCCAGCTTCAAAAAAATGTACTTCCGTCCCTCCTCAAACACAAGGCAAGAATAACTGAGAGATAAAAAAGAGTCGTTAGATCATCAAAGCTGTCCTCCAAACAAAGGCCCTCCTTCAGATTGATCTGTTGAACTGCATGCATCACATTTCAAAAGCCTCCCGCAGCTTAATTTTGCTGGATCTCACAAAGAGATTGCTGGAAAACATTAATTGTGGCAAAAGAAACACAATTGTGGCAAAAGAAACACAAATTTCCTCAAGCTCATGTAAAAACGTGTCAAAGTAACTGCCAGGATGATGACAATTTTAAAGAAAAAATAATTGAAAGCATTTAATATTTATTTATTATTTATTTTTATATAGTGCTCAACACCTCAGTAACATAGTTACATTTTCCTTAGTTGCATTTGACTAAACTGTACAAAACAATAGAATAATGACACACAAAGCAATGTAAAACTTTCAAAAATTACTATAAAAACTCTTGGAATTTAACCACTGAGCAGAAATGCTTGTGGTAGTGGTCCAATCAGTATGTCCCTAACTCTGGAAACACTTCACACGAGTCACAACTGGGTTCTCCGTCAGGAGTAACCAGTAGAAGTCCTTATGGTTTGACTTCAAAAGCCATTTTTACACTGCTCCTAACTGATGTGTAACTCAGCAACTGTTATTTGCTTCCTTGAAACATTCCTATCCTGAGAAAATACTATAACCTGACCAACAGGATGATGGTATTACCAAAAATAACCCAATAATAACGCTTTAAGTTCAACACCTAATTGCTGAGAAGGTAAGCAGTTAATTGGGGTAATAATCAGCGTAGGGATTTGTAAGTCACTAAACCTTTCACAGAATGATTAGAGTTGTCAGGGGAATTACCACTAAATGTAGGTCACTGCAATCTTAGTGTAAATATTTGAGAGCTGAACACGATTCGTCTCCTCTTCCCAGCACCTTTCACAGAAACCAGATATCTGACCAGAGAGGGAATAAACGCACATCCATTAACCAGCTGCACTTATCTCACACTTCTGGGAGGTCAAAGTGAAAGAAAACAGAGAAATGGAATGAAAATGAAAACTGCCTTTTATCATACTAGGCGAATATGTACTTAGCCCTGCCGAAAATGAGCTTGCCCTCTCCAAGCCCTGAAATACAGCTCGGGTATGTATCGAATGATCGACCCTTTAACTTATTGATGTGTGTGCAGACAGCTCAGTGGAGGCAAGGCAACACCTAATTGCGCTTGCAAATATACGGAAAGGCAACGAAAATTCAGCATACGTTTTCAGCTCGTAAAGTTTTACTAGAAACCGTGGGATTCCTGTTTGAAGGAAATATTCCTCCTGCACTACCACAAGAACCTCCCCCAAAGCCGTGGTGCATTAATCCCACTTGTGCCAGTGCCTTCCCTTTCAGTTTCTCTGGATCCTATTTAAACACACAACTCTCATCATCTCAGCATCCCTAGGGTGGTGGACACAAACCCTATTCAAGCTGCACCTATTAAAAAATGGTCACAGGACATCCAAATGGAGACTGTTCAATAGGGAAGCGTTAATTCATCCCAGCGCTGGAAGACAGAAATATTTGGCAATGTAAAAGCAGGTGACTAGTCCTGGTGTTGAAGTCTGTGACAAGAAATTTGGGAGCGGCCAAATAACTTCCCTCTGCCCGAGAACAATGAACTGCACATCCTCATTCTCACTCCTAGTGCTAGCACGAAGTGGTGTTATTTAATCTTTATTTTGGGTGACCTTATTAGCCATAACAAGCACTTCTGTCTTTATTTACCAACCTATTCTTGCTACCCACCCTGTAAGGTTTAGCAAATGTTCAATGTAATTATACAACACCAAGAAAAGAATGGAGGCCAGACATCCAGAAGGGAATTCTGCCAGTTAGCATCCAAATTTAAGTCACTGCAGTCATCTGATTGTTCTACTTAATGCAGGCCATCAGTCACTGCAGGTCACAAGGGAAGCCGTTGTAGGCTAATTTAAAACTACCAACCTCCCACTGGAACAGCAAAGTTACACAAGGACAAAAGTCTTTCCCAGGCTAACGTGACACCCAGGGTGTTTGTGTACAAACACTCTTGGGACTGGACCAACACGGGGTCTTGTGAACATCAAACTGCTGATGATTCTCTGTCAGAGAGGGGAGGCTTTCCTATTTTTCTCTGCTTGTCTCTCCTTATCATTTTTGCTATCTTTATTACACAGATTTATGGCCTTTTCTAAAAAAATCACGTGAAATCCATTCCACATGTCTAAGTTCTACAGGGTGCATAAACTTGTTCTGGATAAAAGGCAATGATGTTAAAAAGTATCTTTAAAATATAAGACCACATGATTAAGTACATTCTACCACATTTTTGCAGCTCAGAATCTTCCCTGAGCAACACACAAACCCACTCTCTTCAGTCTAAAAGAGTACAATTTGTGAGTTTCTGAATTGTTGGCCAATAGCAAAAATTCAGATTTTTAACAAAAGTTTTTTTGTATAACCCATGAAGAGCATCCACGTAATTATTATGTGTTTCATCTCGAGTGTTTCCTGGTGCTGGAGAGCCTGGATGCTGCATGTTACAGCAAAGTGCTGGGAGGACAAGGAGGCTGAGAAAGAATAAGGAGGCAGGGAGGATCTCGAGGGGATCCCACCTCATTCTCTTCCAACACCTGCCACCCAGGGCAGCAGAGCCGGGGGACACCATCACACACAGGCTGCTACTCACACAGGAAAATGTTGATTTCCTCTCCACTCCTTTGTTCTTTACGTTCCTTACTAGAAGTTTATGCTTGGTTAGTCTTTCCAGTGAAGACAACAGCATGTCTTTCTTCATTAAATAAAAGATTATAGCCACTTACTTTAAAATACCCCTCAACCTGGGAGCAATGCATTTACCTCAGTAAGTGTATGTGCACCATGGAAACAGCTGGTTGGTGGGTTATTTAAGGTAACTGAAATAAATCAAATGTAGCAATCACCTTTTCATAAGAGAACAGTTAATCTTAAAAAAAAATCTTTACTTTTATGAACTATCTACTTAATCACTGATCTTTAAAGCACCAAGAAATTCCATCCTATAACCAAATAGCTCAAATGTAGTTATGATGCAATAAACTCCAGAGAGTTTAGATCTGGGAAAAAAAACTTCCAACTGACTTAATAATGGACAGTATAAGAAGAGGAAGGTCACTGGAGAAGGACATGTCAGAAGCACATTTTGGAATGAAATGTCTCACTGCAGCAGGACACTGCCATCCCCTCAGCACCCCACTCTGCTGATACCACTTCTCAGGAAACCCACTAACATTTCTGGACTGACTTTTTTGTTAAAGGTACCACCAAGGGCATCATAAACTGGCCGCGCAGCTGGCTAACCACCGAACTCAGCACATCAGAGGGAACTTTCCCAGCCCCTTCCAAACACAGCGAGTTCCACATGCATCCCTAGAGCAGTGCAAAGCCTCACTCTGAGGCAGAACTAGCCAGGATGACCTGGAAGTAGCAGTAAAAAAAACCAAACAACTTAGATCTTCATGCATAAAGACACATTGTATTGAGAGGCCTTTTTTCCTTGGGAACTCTACAGCCCTTCTAAGCCTGCTGCAGTCCCTTTCTTCGGATGCCTGAGGGCAAGGTCGACTGAATTTCTCACTTCTAAACTTCCAAGGGTCAAAGGTGCCTAAATTCAAGCTGAAAATAGCAGCAAAAGACAAAATGTCCCTGCAGTCAAAGCAGGCTCGGTATTCTCCGCCACTAAATATTTTAGGAGACAAATCTTGCAGCGGAGAAATGACAAATGGGTTGCAGAACTGCCACCTGGGTTGCAGAATCCTGCGAAAGGAAGGTGACTCCTCCTCGCCTCCAGAGGTCTGTTGTCAACGTGGGCGTGAGCGGGGCAGGTGGCAGCGTTTTCCCGTGGGCAGCACTGCTTCCAGCATGCTTTGGGTGCCACACCAGGGCGTGCCCAGCTCAGCACTGCGCCCAGGGAGCCTCGGCCCCCGCCTTGTTAGAGGGAAAAGCGGCACTCGGACCCTCAGTCTGTGCACACTCACACACACAGGGCAGGCACAAACCAGGTACCTTGGAGCGGAAGGAAGACAGGGCAATCTGCCTGGCTAACTTCAGGGCTTCTATCCTCATTGCAGCAAACTCTAACTCCTCCTGTCGGGTGTTTGGTTGGGAGTAACCCACAGAAAAAAATCAGATTAAGAACACAGTAAAAACGTTTAACACGTTCAAAAATGGAGTGTTATGTTTTAGCGCATATTCCTGACAATTCCTGGGTGACAAACACACCCCAAATTCCTTTCATTGATAGCACAAAATTCCAGGTGTTGGTTAGTTTTGAGGTAGCTGTACAGAGAAATAATTTTTATTAGGCGATCAGTATGAACAATGCTTTTGGTAAAATAAATGTTTTCTGAAGCTAAAGCTGTTTTTTCACAGACTCCTCTCCCTTGGTTTCCATTTTACGTGAATTTATGCCAGCTGCTGGTCTCAATTCAACCTTTGC
This sequence comes from Cephalopterus ornatus, assembly GCA_013396775.1. Taxonomy (NCBI): domain Eukaryota; kingdom Metazoa; phylum Chordata; class Aves; order Passeriformes; family Cotingidae; genus Cephalopterus; species Cephalopterus ornatus. The sequence continues at coordinate 161,316 of VZRE01004046.1, forward strand.
TGTTTTAAAATTTCACTAAAATAGTCTAGAAAGTATGTCCTGACATACAAGAACTGGTCTGAAGATCAATTTGCTTCTCCTAGAAGGAGCCATGACAAATTCTGCATTATGGATTATCAGAAAAACAAAGCCTGATTTTCACTTCAGCAGAATTAGGCCCTAAATCTCAAAAAATAAATCTGTGCATACAGACATCGTAAAGGCCAGGTATCAAGACAACTCTCTATATATCAAGTCCTGTGTTCAAGCTTAAAAAAAAAATCTGCCTTATAAAGATTTCTGCAAAATACAGGTACAGGATAGCTGTTGATGAAATGTAAGTTTATGTATGACATGAGTTAAATGAAAATATCTCTATTCCTTAAGTTCTTGAAAGGCCAAAGTTTCTTTGGAAAGAATGAAATAACTATTTTAATTCTTTTCCACTTCCCTTCCAAGCCTCCCCCCACCCTTTTCAGATGAGGCAAAGCATTGCTCTACCTGTGTACAGACAAACATAAAGAAAAGTGATATTTATAATTCTGCTACAAACCTGAAGTTTCTGAGCAAATACTGGGGGGTTCTTTTCTGCTAAGTCAGGATCTAGATATTCAGGCTGATCACATATTGAGGTTTTCTTAGATATCCTACTGAGAAGAGCATCAGCAGAGACAAAGGAGTCTTCAGGAGATGTCTGAAGGGTAAGGAGGATATAGAATAAGCAACAGAGATTCTGCCAAAGTAGTTCAGGCCAAAAACATCTTTGATTTCTAGTAATTTTATGCCCCACCGAAGGCCATGTTCGAACACCCAATTCACAGGTGTGACAAACATCAAGAACAATTATTCCTAATTTAAAAGCCGAGTAAATTTTCCAAGACTAACATGAAACAAGTAACATCAGGACCTCTAAAGCCACATCTCTCAAACCATGGACAGCCCACCCTTGACACTTCTGCAATAGTTTTCAAACAATGACCACAGGTTCTAGTCATGCAATAGTTTATATTCAGGTCAGGCACCTCTAAGGTACTCCCAAAAGCTCTGAAGAGCACCAAAACTGAGGGGAACCTCAGCAAGACTCTTTCTGCAGTCTTCAAAAGACTTTACAAAGTCTTTTGCTGCTTACTGGGGATAAACGAAGTTATGTTCACAATTTTAACGTTACCAGGACTAATACACAATATTAGGGTGGAAGAATTAGAATGACACAAAGAAGATCACCGGGGATTTGAGTTCTCAAGGCTTCCTGCGGTGAGAAAAGTATTCAAACTCTTAAAAAAGTGTTTTGTGAGATGGCAGCAAAAGCAGCATTAATATAAATTAAAATTTACTCTTAAAGTGACCTGCAGCTTTTTTTGACTCCTCAGTAAATGCACTGTCATACAGTTCAGCATCTCTAGTCCTGTTGGCATTTGTGAAACAAGTTTGCCTGAAAAACTGGAGGCCTCGAGGGAACCCTCATGAATTTGAGAACCAATGCTCTTAAGTCTGTAATGCAGCACAGGTTGCAAGCAAGGAAGGGCTCACCATTAATTGAAATACTACCCAGAGAACACATAGAAAAAAGAGTGACTTAACTGGAAGCTGGAATGAGTTCTAATGATTAAGAAAGTGAATTTTGTATTATCAGCATCAGGAAACAACGATATCCTTAACAGTTCAAAGGAAAACGTGAAAGGACATCTGTTCTTCACCAAAAAAAAAAATTGAAATTTCACAGTACACATAACAGAATAAATCACATCTCTATGTTTACATCAACCCCCTTATTTTATATATAAAATATTTCTTCAAATATTGGGTTAAAGCACAGTGTAAAAAGGCCTGTGTGAGAGAAAAGGCACTTCAAAGTATCAACCTGGAATAAGTTACCACAAGAACGTGCTAAGGTATGGTAATAATTCAGAAAATTCCTCTGAATTCCACCAGTTCCATCAACCTACTTCCCTCATTTGGGTCCTGCCACATGCTGCTACCAATATCTCTAAGTATCAGGTTGAGTTTCACTCTACATTCAAGATCCAGCTGTGCTACCTCTTACTCACATGACATGGGAAATCCCTGCAGGAAAATGATTCCCCAGACTCTTATCATAAATTACTTACTATTTCAATAGCCTCTGGAGTTGTCCCCAGAGTCATAGGTTCTAGGTCTTTCTGCTTGGACTTGTCAGCTGACTGCAAGTGAGCCTCCTGGCTGGCAGCAAGGACTCGGGAAGCTGGATGTTGGATTTTCATTCCAGAGGATTGCTGGCCTTCGGGGTCTTCAAAACTTGACCTGGAAAAAGATTGAGCACGTTTTCAGGGTGGAGCACAAGGCCTTTACGAGTCTGCTTCTGGTAACAGCTAAACAAGTCCTCTTCATCACTTCCATGTTTATGTATATATATATATATAAAAATATATACATACACACATTGTTTCAACTCAGTTTTACAAATCACTATACCTCATAACACCTTGCAATATCCTTTCAAAGTAATGCACCTAAATAAAATATTGAATAAAACCAGTTCCATCAGAAATGTTACCCACATTCCTTAAATACTTCTCACTTGCCTTTTTACCCCTTTCTCATCTCTCCCAACAAACAACCTTTACTAACAAGAACAAGATGTCCTCAAAAAGCAAAATAAGTAAACACAACCCCCACGTCCTGTTCTTATGAACAGGAGTCCTTGTTCAGAAAATGTATCCAGTGAAAAACTGCAATTAGGAGATTTCTAGATTAACATGAAAATGAACTCAGTATCTGAGGAAAAAACTATAAGTAGGAAGCCACTGTCCAGTGAAACAGTTGCCATTGTGCCACTATATTTAGTTAGACATGAAGCAGAAATGTATGTCCTTATTCACGTCCTTATTCCTTCCCATTGCAAAACTTCTGTATCTTTGCCCTCTATTCTCTATCATATGCGTACACAGATGGGAATCTATTTTTAAACAAACAACTTGGCAACACAGAGGCAGAGAGAGGAAGAATGGCCCATGTACGTGCTCTGATGGTAACCCACTTCCCTGACATCCTCCTCCGCCGCTGAGTTTGCTCCCAGTGACGTACCCTGAGCACGGGGTTGTGGAATCAGACAATCTGATGGGAGGTGATTTGACTGGGCTCTCCTGCTGTGCATCAAACATTAGGTATAAAGACTGTTTCTTCGGGGTGCTATCATCCTGCTGGCAACAGGAAAAGAGAAACTCATTAAGCAACTCAACCGGTCCCCATTAAAGATAATTCAGGGCACTGAAACCTTAAATGACCAAATGACTTGACAGAAAGCTAATAATATAGGACTCTAATGCTGATACTGAGATGATCCCTTTCAGGAAGAAACCATTAAAAAACAAAGAGCCATTACAAAGAGTGAGCTGAACAGCCCTCTCTTTGTAAGGGCTCCTCCTCTCCCACTTTGGGGTTAATCAGATTTCTAGTCCTGTCAGGCAGGAGGCATCCCTTGGCCGAGAGTGTTGCTAAAATATTCGTTGGAAATTCTCATTGGTTTAAGCACCTGACACACATGCCTGATCTTTCTAACTACCCCACTGGATATGCCCTCGCGGGATCCAGTCCAGCTATCAAATCCATGGATTGAAAAGAAGCAAGGCAAAACAACTGGTAATGTATAGTACTGCATTCCATACTTCACATTAATTCTGTATTCTCTCCTGACTCCCTCCAGCTTCTCTCAAGTTTTACCCTCAGTTGCTTAAAATAGTTCAATAGCTGGTGTAGACAGCTCCGTACTCTGCACTGCTGGAAATACTGATGTGCTTTTGAATCTGCAGAAAGAACCACTATGATGCCAGCCTAAGAACTAAATAATGAAATGGAACAAGTTTTACAGGATATAGGACAACAAAGCACATGCAATTTACTCTAGATATGCCAATTTAAAGGAACTGGTTTTGCAAATCTGCTGCAGGCACATTATAATTAATTTAAGGGGTAGTGAGGCTGATGGCATTATCAGCATAGTATATTATGACAAGGGAATGCAAATGAATCAAAATGGAAGTGAGAACTTACAGGCACAGAGGAGCCTATTTTTTCCATATATTCTATTTCATATGAGTTGCCATATTCCAATTCTGCAACAGAAACAAAAAAAGAGGTGTTAAACACATGCTAGGACAAGACTGTTGCAGAAATAAATGAGATCTCACTTACAAGGGCCACTCCCAATCTCCTCAATCCTTTCCTATAACATATTAAAGCAGAATATACAGAAAGGAAGTCGAAGGTGCACTGACATTTCCTGATTTTCAACAATGAACCTATGACACATTTCAGGCAAATCAGCTTGCCTGAAAAAAATTTCAGCTTTATCAATTTGCTCCCGGGGCCAGAATATTAAAGGAAGTTTCAGTGTAATTTCAGAGCACAGACAACTTTCCTCTATCATGTTGTCTCATCACAGAAAACACATTTTTCAATAATTGGTACTGCTGATATCAATTTCCTTTAAAAAAAAAAGTTTCAACAGCTGTCGAGAAATGAATTAATTCCTACTTCCTGATGTTTGTCACACAATTCTTAATAAGGAATAACTATTGTGGTATCACTTAAGAAAAACATACCTAAAGTAACCTGAATGCTCACTGACCAGGGGTGAGACACCAGCCCAGCTTACCGGGCTGTTTTCACACTGTAGTTTCAGAGAAAAAGTCTAAGGCAGGAAGATTTACAAAGAACTCTAAATCTAGAATCTAATAAAAATGCAAATCTTAAATGCTTCTCTACTTCTAATCCGCCAATTATCCCGGAGGGAATAACCAGCACTTCTTTCCACTCCATGGTCACCCAGCAGCTGAAACAGAAGCAGGCAGACCTAACACAGGAAAAGAGAAAAGAGAACACACCTTCCTGCACCCAAACAAAAGCAAAGACTTTGTTCAATGACAATTGAAAAATTAAAGACATAATTAATTTGTCCTAATGCTGTACTTTATTCCGTTTTCATGAGTTAATTCAATAAACCACTTGCATCATTTAATTTCCGTTATAAATAAATTCTGAGGAATGCCACACAAGCATTTACATTATGATAAAACCATGTGCTAAAATCCTTCTAGATTTGGGCAGCTTTTCATAAGTAGGGCTTGCATTAGGGACATGATAACCACCATTGATATTTAAAAACAAACCAACCTAATCTCTTGCCAGTTTTGTTTAAAAAAAAAAAGCTTTCAAAGGGTGCAATGTGAGTTTAAAATACTCAAATTTGTTTTTATAATAAAAAGCACCGTAGAGTACAGGGACTGTAATTCCACAAATTATGTGTTTTTGTCAAACAACCACTGAAGAGGAACAGCCACAAACCCTCAGTACCTGACGTGGGGGATATTAATAGTAAGACTTGTAAGCGAAGAGAAAGCTGTAATAGCAGGCTCCTCAGGTTTAAATTCCTAGCTCCTTATGTTTTTAGTGGTAGTAGGGAGCAGGCAAGATGGACAACTTCCTGGCACCATCTTTTCTCACTCTCTTTTCTTCCCAGTGAAAGCAAAACCAGAACTGACCCGATGGGATTCAAACCACCCCCCGGACACAGAACTGCAGAAAGCCTGAAATCCCAGGTAACGGCAGCCAGTGTTTAGAAACTGCCTTTCTGTACGTCACTTATGTACACACAGCCCGGTGAGGTGCAGCGGGAAGGTTTATGGAGCAGCTTTACACCCCCAGAGAGCAATCCCTGAGGGAGCATCCAAGCAGGCTCCCGGGCAGGACACGTTCCGGCACTGTCCTCTGCTGGCACCGCCGGCAGAGATCCTCCACCTGCCTGCAGCTGTGCAATCCCAATCCAAACTGACTGCTGGGACAACACTTA
>VZRE01004046.1:167133-188488 GCA_013396775.1 Cephalopterus ornatus
AGGACACAGATGGAAGTAGATCAACTAGAAACAAAAAGAATAACATGGCTCGCTAAACGCGGTTTGTTCCGTCTCGTTGCTCTGCGAAGTTCCCAGCATAATTACTCTCTTCTTTCCTAAATATCTCCTCTAAGGCATCATCTCCCGTCCAAAATCTTAGGCTCTGGTTACCTCTATACATTCAAAATTACTAACGCCCAGGATATCCCATAAAGCAAGATAATTATCTTCTATAAATACATACGACAGACTTACTAAGTGGTGTCCTCCAACTCCTCCTACAAATAGCTGCAAGATTGTATCAGAATTTTCTGCTAATAATTATGGCTCATTTCTGGTCTGTGCAACAGGAAAATGGCAGCAGTTATGAGCAGCTTGTGAAAGAGATGAGAGCTGGATGCACTGGCTGACTCGGGAGTTGGGCTGCATCTGTACAAAAGCCGTGTTAGGTTACAGGGTAACACTCATGCTGGTGTCTGGGAGGGGTAAAAATATTCCCAGTGAGAAACAGCCCTCAAATTCCTCAAAAATTGCTCAACCCTGCATTAGGAAGACTGTCAAGGGGAAAAAAAAAATTATTATTTTTCAAAGATCTGAAAAGCAGAAGCATTGTTGATTATAACAAGCGTGTAATCTGAAACTCCGGTTTATACCATGCAACACACATGAGACAAGACAATTAGCATTTAATTAGGAGATCTGCTCACTTTCTTCTACCCACTTTGAAAGCTAAAATGATTGCCTTTGAGTATCTCTCACTATCCTTTTGTTCTATTTCCTGCCATATAGTTTCCATTTCCCCAGATTTATGGGGCTTATTTCTAAAAAGTCTGTGTTTATTTTTTTAAATACAAATAAACTGAAGATGATGTCTAAAATTTATAATTTGGCAACCAAGTCAAATGGATTTATCCAGACTGAAATACTTATCTGTCCAGGAGACCCAACAGGTTTCCAAAAAGCCCAGGGCACACAAACATACAAGCATGTGCATATGAACCATTAAAAGCACTGTGATTATTTGGGCTTTTTGATGTCAAACGCTTTGACCTAAAAGCTTAGCAATTCTTAACTAGGCAAAAACTCAGATCCAGTTTAAAATGGCATAAAAATAGCTTTAATGGCGGACTGGGACACGGACTGAAAGGTTGGGGGGAAAAATGAATTCTGATCAAGAAGAAAAAGTTTAGGCCAAGTTAAACTCAAACATTCTTCCCACCTACAAATCTGAAAATCTGCCTTTGGAGCAGCTGTTGCAAAGCAGTATTCCCTCTGGTAACTCCAAGGAAGGCCACACACAAACTTTCTGAATTCTGTCTCTTCCACATTTCACAGACTTGGAATGACAGTTCTCTAAACAGAAACTTCCAGCTTTAGCTCACAACTGCTTATAGGAAAGTATAACAGGAAAAACATTAATAGGCTGATCCAGTAGGGAATTTTATCTGGCACATCAAAGATAACTATCTTGCACGGGGGGATATCCTGGACATTTTAATGCATAAAGATACCTGGATCCCAGGAAGATGGAGGAGAGGTGGCATGTTAAGGGCCTTAATGCAATATACAGAATTTGAGCAGAATTTTAACCTGGGACCTTCTCCCATTCAGGTTAGAGGAAGAGCCTCGGGCAGAATCAGTAGTTCAGTGACTCTGGGTCCAAGAGCACTCCCTGAGAGCAGTCTCAGACCCCAATCTCCCGTGCAGGCACCAAGAGAACAGGTCACACACACAGAAGAACAGCACATCTACAATTAACCACACAGAAGAACCAAAAGCCTTTCTCTGAAGGTCCCTTTCATTTTCCTTTAAGCAGCTCCTGTTCTCTTTCTTCAAAAATTGAAGGTCAGACTATTGAGGTCTTCAATTCAGCTCCCCATAACTGCCAAATTCCCCAAAACGGTCCAGAGAGCATCAGGGTTCCTAAACAATAGTTTGCATTCAGCAAAGTACATCGTCGAGTAAACAAACCCCTCTCCCAATGAGTATCACACTGGCTGGAGCAGACAGCCCTTTGGAACACGTACCCTCTGTAGGAGAGCTGAACTTGGTCTCATTGACAAAGGTGGACAGGTCAGAGGGTTGTGGGTAATCCTGCTTGTCCGTGTTCAGGTCCACAGTCATGCAGGTCCATTTCTGGCCTGTCACTGAAGACGCCAGTTTCTCCTCATCTGTTGCGTGAACCACGGTGGAGATGACAGGAGGAGTTTCTGGAGTTGGCAGTGGAGTGGGATCCTACAGAAAACCAGTGCCAATTAATTCTCTAATCTTTCATTAGCACATTGAACAGCTAAATCTCTGAATTCCTCTGCACCACCAGAGCCATCTTTTTAATTCCGTAATCTTCGCTGCAGCTCTGTATAAAATACTTAATGAAAAATACTAACTCTACCAGCAGCAAGTTTTCCCAGTACAACTAAACTCTTTGATGATAAACACTTGCATTGCAAAGCTGCTTTGATAACGGGGAAGAAAGAAAATCCAGAGCTCTTTAAATCTGTTAGGCACTTGACATAAGTGGCACACATCACCCTTGACTGAAGTCTCTGACTTTTTCGGCTTCCCCCATAGGAGCAAACCTTCGTAGGTCTGCGGGGTCACGAACCCTTTCCCCTTTCTTCACTTCTATGCTGTCAAGCAGCACAAATAAAAGGGCAGGATGGATAACAGGAAGAGGAACAGCAGCGTGGAAGGAGCTGTGCCACATCAAAGCAGTCAGGCCTTTGTAGGCAGAACAGCTTTTGTTAACTTCTCTTCCAAGGAAACCACCTGCCAGCAGTTTACAACATGGAATCAAACCATCCAAGCACATGTTCCTGGTAGATCAGCCCGCTTGCTTTATTTCTATTTCCCTTCCAGCCCACCAATTTGATGCATTTAGTTTCTTGCTTTCTACTCTAAAAATTCCAGGGTGGATGGTGATGCCTAGTTTTTCAGACAACTGACTGAAGATATTTATTCATATTCTTGCTCCATCATAACATAAGACTTTCTGAAGTACATTTGCTAATACTCTGACTGGAATTCCCAGAGCAAATACTAGATCTGGTGTAGGTTGTATACACATTTCTAGAGACCAAAACCCAATGAGCTATACTTGGGACCCAATATGCATATATGCACTACAAAAATCTCTTCTATTATTAAACATACAATTCTACTGCAAAAATCTCTTCTATTTTGAAATGTACAATTCTACTACAAAAATCTCTCCTATTATGAAGTGTACAATTCTACAACTAAATAAATCAAATTTCCCTGGTTTTGCCCCATCAAGAACGCAAATTACACGCACCAAAATAAGGCAGCACTTTACCTGAGAAGGAGGATCTGACAGTGGGGATCTTTTTGGTGACTTTTTCACCCTAAATGTATCACTGAAAATGAAGTTAACACAGTTAATATGGAAATACCAGCAAGAATCAGGTCATTTCATACATAGCAAGAGACAGCCACAGACAGTGCAACCTCTGTAAGCCCTTCTGCATTAAAATCCCATCCATTAGGCAGCAGCACCACAGAGAAACATGCCATGGGTACACATCCTTGTCATGCACTTGGAACAGGCCTTGATTCCCCAAAAGCTGAGAGCAGCAGGATTGCCATATTTCTCATGCTAAAACTACTGACACTTTTACAGAACAGGGTTACTGCTCAGTTGCTTCATCACAGGCACCCTCAGCGGCCTCAAGGAAATTATTCAGCTCCTGTCTCCCAAGTGAAAATTAGGTCTAACCCACGTCTTTACCTGAGAATTAGAACTGTGATAAATTTGGGCAGAAAGTTCCAATGACTCCAAAAATCATTAAGAAAGAAACTGTTATGCTTTGGATGAACCACACAAAACCATCTGAGGCAGATGCTGTTCCCAGGATGCCAGAACAAAGCTCTGTCATTACAAACGGGCACAACAGACCCTTTTTAAAACAAATCCAACAAGAAATACGGCAATTCTGCTTCCAGTTCCCCTGACAGCTCACAGTGCAGACCGGGAACATGGACACTGTAACCCTTCAAAATCCCACAGGTTCCAATCAGGCAAAAGGAAAGAACAAATATTATGTCATTAGGGTGTATATTTACAGATGTTGCCTTTGTGTTTATTCACAATTGGTTAAAAAATATTTTCTAACTAGGAATAAACCAATTATCTATCTGTTCTCTTGATGCATATTGCCAGACTTACTAAAAAACATTTATGTTACTAACTAGAAGAGGGAGAAAAACACCACAGCAAACTCACTGATAAAGACTTTATGTTGGAACTGAGATGCAGTGGCAAAAATTACTGCCCACCAGCTCATCTGTGATCAATGATGGCCAGATCGACACCAGAAATTATAATGGTGGGTCTCAATCAGTAAAGGGTAAATCAATACCACATCTAGAGGGCAAAATAAATTGGACAGTTGAATATTGGTGTGTTCGATGCCACTAATTATCCAGATATGATCCTAGAAGTAATTAGGATAACTTCCTCCTTTAAGAAGGAGAAGCAGTTTATGCAGTATTTACAAAGCAGCAACCGTACAACGTTGTTCAATGTTACAAATAAAATTTCCATATTTTAGCTCAAGGATACAAAATCTCTGTATTTTTAAATGAGGATCTTTGATAGGCAAACACATAGTGAGGCAAAAGATTCCTTAAACTCACTCACAGCCAGGCATCTCACTTAAAATAGCTTTCACATGTACCAGGGAAGTGAAATAGTTAACATAAAAGCTTCATGCTGAACAATAACTGATCATGCTGCAAAATAAATAAGTAAAATTAAAAAGCCCATAAATCAAAAGAGGAAATTTGAAATGTTAGCTTAGAATTACTTACAACAGAGAACATACAGACATCACATCTTCTACCATCCTAAGACAAATAAGACAAAGAAAAGAGAGACAGACAGAAGGAACTGACAAAAAAGATTAACCTACAAATACTCTGTTAATGTTAATGTGTTAAGGCAATCTGTTCATGCATATTTTCTACCTGTACAATCGTAACCCTTACTTTTTATTGTGAAATACATCAGGAGAAAAAAAATACTCATCAAGTCCTTCAGTGTTTACAAGCTCAATGTTATACTTTAGACACGCTTTCACCTTACAAAACACATTTTTCAAAGCTGATGCCTTCAAGTTAAGTTCCTCTCAGCACACTAACCTTGCCTTCCCTGAAGGAGGCCGCCTGCTTGCTCTCCAAAACATAGTGTTTGTTATTATATGAGATGTAAAACTGTTCTTGAATGGCAGCTAAGCTTCAGGAAAGAGCTAGTCCAGGTTTTGTTCATGCTTGCTGATCTGCTACGACAGTACAGAGAGAGCTACTTGACCATTTCAAAGCATTTACCCCCGGTCAGGAGAGAAAATGACATTTCTTTTAAATCTCATCTATTTTGCCTCTCAGTGAAACCTAACTTGGTGTTCTGACAGAACAAACCGATTTCCCCCAAAGCAGAACCCAATCTTGCCAAACAGTTTAGGCTGAGAAAAGTTTTCATCTGCTTATAAGTTCGGCAGCTCCTGCTCATCTCTTCTCGTGACAGCCAGCACCTTCCATTTCTAAACAGCCTCCAACCATCCAGCAGCTCCCAGAGCAATGCCTACACAAGCAATGTCTATCCAAACCACCTACTCTTACTCATCACTATCAGCTGGCACTGGGGAGGCATCAGCTGCTCTTTGCTCAGCATCACCTGAGCAATACGATTATCCCAAAGCAGCTTCAGCACTTGGGTAGATGACCAGAGAGTAGTTTGGGTTGAGCTGACATCTCTTCTAAAAACCTCATCATTTCACGCGGAGGTCGATGCTTAGACTGCTGCAGGTTTCATTCAAGAATAAAAATGGGTTATTTTTATTGATTTAATGTGGGTAAGACTAAGCACATGGCTCAGATTCAAAGTAGTACAAGCTTAGCAATAGCTTAAACTCACGCCTGGCTTTACCTCTCGTAGGTCTAATCTAGAAATCGCTGCCTTCCATACAAGGAACACATTTTCAAACTGGTCAATAGGATTTGATTTCTGCATCCTTCAATAAATGCTAATATAGTATAATAAGTGCTAATAAAAACTCATGACTCGGCAAAATCACCTATTAGTGAATACTGGAGTATTCACTAATTCAGTATTCCAGTGAGTCCTGAAATACTACAGCATCATTTCCTAATTCAAACACCCTCCTTTGTGCCCCTTGGAGCTGAAGCATTTTGCACCGTCTTCTCTCCCTGTCCCACCATGGAGTATTGCCAAGGAGGATCCTACATCCCACCTCCCACCTCCCTGTCCAGCCAGGGGTTCTCCTGCACTAGATGCCAAGGAGGAGTCATGCTGAGGGCTTTTTCATGGAGGAGAGGGACCAGAGGGGCAGAGGCAAAAAAGGCATTGCTTTTGCGGGCATCCCCCAACAATCTTCAGGCTAATTTTCTTCTAGAAAGTACCACAGCTGCAGGCTGCACTGTGTATTGAGATGCAGAGTCTCTTCTTTGTAAAAAAAAAAACCACTTGCAAAAGTAGGTTACGGGGCTGCAGTGAGCAGACACAACACAACACGGTGAAAGCAGGGACAAGCAAGGGCTGGGAATTCCTGCAGCCCTCCTGACCCAAGAATTTGTGAGCCCTGTGCTGGGGGAGCTTCTCTTCTCCACCATGATAAAGACCAGCAGGGAACTTCGTGACTGTAGGACAGGGCATTCTCATGATGGATTTTCCCAAGGATGAATGTGGTTTAGAAAACTCTTCGTAAACTCATTTTGCCCCTAAATTAACATCGGAATTCATTCTAATATTCAAAGCAGATGGGTGAACTCAAGAGGCCCACACTTGGGGTCTGTCAACTCCAGCTACTGAAAGACCCAAGGACACTCTGTCTGGCTTCAAATATCAAACTTAAGGATCTGTTGATATCAAAATTCCCCTCTGTCCCCCTGCATTTCCCCAGTACGAATCAAATAGTTCTTCTTTTGCTGTCTGACTTTTAAGTCTTCTTGATTTGGACCAAACCAGTTTTGACTGCAGCCTTGGAAAACGTGTTAGCTTAGCATGGATCTTAATTCCCACCTAAATTCCCACTAAATTTCAGGTAAACCTCAAAAGGAAGAAACATTAGAAAAAACAGGCTCCTCCCTCAAAAAACCCAACTCACCTATACAGTGGTCTAAATCATCCATAACTCATAAATGCCTCTAAAGAGAAAAAAATTACTCAAGCTTCCTCAAATCTGGCAAGGGAAGTGAGTTAGAAGCCAAGAAGGTGGGAGGCTGCTCAGAAGAAACTGAATAATCTCCATCTCACCCTGTACAGGAGGTCATGTTTTGTACTGTTTCACATTTAATGTGCTATCTCCTAATTGCCAGGCTTTTAAAATTTTACTCCCATTTTTGATAGCTAGCTGAAACACTTAAACCATAAAGGAACATGGGCTGAGATACTTTCTTATGGATACACACAGGAGATCCATTTCAGATCAATGGGATATAAACTTGGTGACTACCAACTCAAAATAACTACGTACAACATGTACACCAGCAAGCGAATTGATGCAACCAGCCATTGAGGTTTTTAACCAAATATCTAAACAGAGCAAGATGGAAAATGTATCCTGAGATTTGCCAACTGTGTCTAAAAGCTGGATATTTCCCTAATACGTAGCAGTTTTGGATATTTAAACCCTTCTACACCACTTGAAGCTCTTTCATTAAAAGGAAAATTTTTTAGTCTTGTATGTAAAAAAAAAAAAAAGTCAATACTACATTCTTCTGTTTCAGGTTATTTTCTTTTAAATATCTCAGCTCGCTGGATAAAACCATCTCCCTGCTGTGTGCAATATGAGATTTGTCACTGTCTTGTCATTTCACATCCCACTCTCAAAAACAATTATTCATAAAATAGTCTTTACTGGTGTGAAACTTTGATCATCTTAAACAGCATCACCTTCCCAAGAGGAGGTCACAGAAAATTTGGTACAAAACTGATAAAATTACAACTTAGTCAGGTTCAAAACTACACTGAGCTCGAAGACTTCAGAAATTCAGTGGCCTAATCTGCTGTGGCAGCCTTGGTTCTCCCCTTTGGTTTGGAAACATCAAACTATTGACAAAACAGGTTGGGGGAGAGCAGGTACAGACCCCCAGCGTGAGTCCAGCTGTGGCTACCAACACTCAGCTATTCAAATATGAACCATGTGCTAAGGAGTAGGAATGTGCTGCCTCTATTCTAGAAACATCTCTGCCCTTTAACTTACGTTTTCAGTGGCGTCTTCTTCTTTTTTGCCGGTTTGTTCAGGTTGTCTCCTTCCGTTCCGTTTGTTTCGTTGGCACTGGCTGGTATCTCAAAGGAAGCTGGAGATTTGGAGGGCGAGCTGGCTATCTTAGAAGAAGACTTGAAAGGGTCAATGGAGTCCTCACACATGTCTGGCTCAAAACTGTACGTTTGCTGAGGCAGTTTGGGTGACTCCTGCATTTTTGTACTAGATGAGAAGGGGTTAAAATTGGGATCATCCCATTTGTCAATGTCAAAAGTGTAAGAGCCTTTTGTGATAGGGATTTCGTTTGGATCAGCGGGGGTCGGAGTGGTCGGAGCATTGTCAAGCTTTTCCACCGGTTTTTTAGTCTTTGGCCTCCGTAGTGGCATTTTAGCACCTGGCTTTTTACCTGCTTTTTTGGGAGGGGGAGCGCTCTCCTGCTGGTCTTCACTCACCCCCTTTTCTTCAGAATAGTCAAACTCCAGCCTCACTGCAACGCCTTTGACCGGAGGGTCCTCTTGTCCCCCGGTGTCCGGCGGAGTCACCTCCCCAGCCTCCGGTGCCGTTGTAAGAGGTAGTGTTTTCTTGCTGGCAGGGGGAGAGTTCTGCACTTTGCTGCCTCCGCTGCTAAACGCACTAATCCCTTCAAAACGGTCTGGATCCAAAGAGTCAGATCCTTCAGGCACAGGCGGGGCCTCCTCTCTCTCAGCGGAGATTTTGGAAGGTTCAGTACATTCGGGCTTCACTGAGTCAGCCTTGCCTTCGGATACTCCTTTATCCTCACCCGGGGCACAAGCTGCTTGGCCGAGGTCAGAAGGTTCTTGTGGTGTTTCCTTCACCAGCGGAGCATCCAGAGGTTTTTTGGCTGACTGCTTCTTTTTTAAGGAAGCTGGTCTGGGTTTTTTTGTTCTCTTAAGGGTACTGGAAGCGCTGCTTGAACCAGTACCGTACACATCTGCTGACGGTGCTAATGTCTCGCTGTTGCCAAGGTAAGATGCTCCATCAAAATCACTGGCTTGCAAGCTGAGAGATCGAGACAAGGTGGATTTGGAAACTGGGACTGAATCAGTAGATTTTCTTCGAACATTGGCTTTGGGGTCACGACTCTTGGGTTCTGCGGAGCTCGGTCCTAAGGCATGGAGGGAATCAACCAATTCAATGTTATCAAAGTCCAAGTTGTAAGTCCCACTGCTGGCTATGGGCTTGTCCTCATCGAAGACAGTGGAAAAAGAATGGGAAGGGGGACGGAAAGGGCTTTCTTGAACTGGTTCACTGTGTGACACATCGGTTACGGGTTCAGCTTCTGAACATAATCCTGTGGGAACAAGCAGAAAACTCAGTGAACTTTAAACACGCTTTTAAAAACGGGGCTTAGTAAGTTTTACTATAATCTAATATAGTAAATGTACGGCACTTGCTTAGATTATTAAAAGTCATTAAAAACAAACGAATGGACTAAGCGAAGATTAAAGGACGTACAAACCAAAGCGACGTTTCCAATAAATGAACTAGATTAAGGGAAAAAATAGAACTGCTCTGCCCAGAAGAGGATTCAAGGCAAGTTTCAGGAAAAGACAAAATATGTATTTTACAGTAGCCCCTAAGGCATCTCTTCTAAACTATCATTTAAAGAGATGGATATTACTATAACATGCTATATATTCCAAATACCTGGAAAACTGCACATCAAGCACATTAATCTCATTTTCTCCTATTATAAAGAGTTCACACCACTGTGTCAGAGCTCTTATGCAGTAAATTTGCTGTAAATTGACTGGAGCTTCAGTAATTACATGTTGACCTTACGTTTTGTTTCCCATATGCTATTTTTACAAATTTTCCCAGAGGAAAATGGCTTCCTCTCCACAACCCATCAATGCTGCTCATCTATTTGCCCCAAGCAGTCAATACACTCTACTTTGACCTCATACTTACAAGTTTATAACGAGAGATGAATCACTGAGAGCTTAATATGAAATAAATTATGGTAAAGATACAAAAAACCCCCAGTCAATTAGAGAACTCTAGAAATGTTTTCAGCTGAAAAATCTTCTTTTAAAAAGATCACTAGATGCTCCCTACGGATTATTTAAAACAGATTTTTCCAAGTATAGTTCTCACTTGTTGCTGAAAAGAAAATTTTGTAGAGAGATTTATATGCTAGAAGCGTTCATCCAAATAGCTTTTCATTGTAATTAAAGATTTTCTTATTGAACGGAATCCTAAAATGATTTACTCTTCACTCGGGATATAACAACTCTACTGGCAAAGTGGAAAAAGATGGAGTGCGTATCAAAAAAATAGAAAATATACAGGTAGGAATGGATGCCTTCCAGCTCATTAGGTTGATTATTCAAATGTTTTACAAATCCTGAACACGGTTTGCTCCTGCTGTCGTTGTACTGCCACTGATGTGAACGTAACATGGTCACCTCTGTCCACGTGTCCGTGTGTCCGTGTCCCAGTGGGGTGTGGGAGACCTGGGGCACCCCTGTGCAGCTCACAGCTCAGGCTGGGCTAAACCAGCTGCTCAGAGCTCTCACTGAGGACCAAGATGTCCTCGTGTTTCCTACTGAAGCAACACAGCATTCTTCACGTTGTCATTTTTTTTTTAATTATGCAGTTATACAGGAAAACAGCCCAACAAAAATAAATGCTTTGCTTGGCCTTAAATGATTTCAGAGACGTTTCTACACTTCTTTGTCATTCCAATCCTGACATGTTTTGCAAAATAACTCCCCTTTTGCCCAGCCACATTCATTAACACTGTTCATAAAAGCAATACAAGCAACCAATTATTACTTTTAGTGAGAAGCTATGACTGGATTAAGAACAGAAAAATAAAATTTCCTTTGTTTCAGAACGTAATTTCAGAAGAAATTGTATGCCTGCACAGAGACTGTGAGAATTATTATTTATGGGTGTAGAGGACAGAAAGGATTTAAGGGAATTGGACACATTTCCCAAAGCAGTTCCTTAAAGTGGCACCATGTATTTCCAGAGACTGTCAAAGGAATGACAGCTACTCAGTTTCTGTGTTAAGAACGTGGAAGTTCAATAAGAAACATCAATTAAAACAGTATTTTAATGTGTTTTTCTGCTAAATGAATGCTAATAATGTGGCAGTACCTCAGGACAGTTTATTTTTCTCCTTAGTCCCCACTGGGTTGGGCTTAGTTTCAGCCCGGCTGAGGCATCATTAATTAGGCTTCGTTTGCCAGCCGAGCCGGTGCTCGCTTGACAGACACATCACTTTCTGACACTGATGGGACTCCTGTTAAGGGCACTCACAGAGTGCCATAAACCTCCAGCATTAGCCTAATCTGTCCATTTTACCCTGAAAGAAGAATGGAAGACACTTTTGGGGAATACATTACAATAAACACTGGTGCAGGTCTGGGCTGTCAGCAGAGTACAAATGTAGGTCAGTATGAAATAAAAGCGGGATCTGAACAAGAAATCATCAGCAGTTATGCACTGTTTTCATTCCAGCCTACGTCAAAGCCCTCAACAGGACTGAGGCCCCTGTTCAAAGCAGTACAAGCATGCATTAAAACAAAATAAAATAAAATAAACCGCTGCCCTGCAGGACTTGAGACTGTAAATAAGAGGCTGAGGTTTGAGAAGCATCACGCAAAGGGAGCGTAGAAGGCTTTCCAGCTACTCCAAGCATTCAAATTCAGTGTGCTCCACATAGTGCAGGGCTTTTATCTTCTTTTAATTGCTTATTTCACAACTTCTTCCTAAATCAAATCCTTTCCTTAGAGTATGGATTTCTGCAGAGCGTTGCTCGACTCGCCACTGTGATGTTTTTATTGTTTCTTTATGAAATAAGACGTGAAACTGTCTCAGAAAACATGGCTTTTGGCAGAAGTGAAATGCTGCTGTCAGACTCTGCGGGCAGCGCTGGCTCAGTCCTGAACTGCTGGAGGGGAAGACACAAACAGTACTCACAGCCTTATTACTACAGAAGATATGAAGACTGCTCTTTCCTGACATTAACAGCCTATTCAGAGAGCAGTGGCATTTGTCCTTTTGCAACACAAAACCAAGCAAATCGGTGTTATTACAGTATTTCATTACAATGCAGTTTCGTTGCAAAGGGACATACAACTACACAAGCTATGAAAATTAAGGCAGGACTTGTCCCAGAGAGAGGCCAGCACAAGTTTTTCAATCAGGTTTATGCCTTTCACTGGCACTGAGAGTCACCTACAATTTATACTGGTAAGAGCTGCCCACAGGTAGATATTAAGCTTTATAAAGCATTCCAAGAACATGCAGGATAGCAGGGAAACTTACATTGCCATTAAAAAAAAAAAAGTCAAGCTCCCCCAACCCTTCCCATTTCATTCATTAAAATAGAAGGTCCAAATTCTGCTCCTTCCACAGGGAAATTTCCCTGATTTCAGAAAATTTTTGACCGGATCAACCATGAAAAACAACCTCAAAAACAACAACAAAAAAACCCCAGATGTTTTGCATCCAGGTGATAAGACCTAAACATGAGAGCTACATGGCATGTTTAATGCTTGGCATTTTTACCTGGCACCTGTTATGGCACAACCAAAAGTTGCTAGAAAGTCAAAGAATATTTATCCTGAGTTGGAAGGGACCCATAAAGATCATCCAAGTCCAACTCCTGGCCCTGCACAGGACAGCTCCAAGAATCTCACAATTAACACTCCCTGAGAGTGTTAATAAGAATATATTTTAAGACTGTGTACATTAGTAAATAGAACAAATTCTCGTTTTTAGTAAAAAAAAAAAAACAAACCAGATAAAAAAATGTTTCTAGTCAACTACAGACATCTTATTTTGCACATTACAAAATACCAAAACTTTGATGGCTCTGCAGATGCTTGTAAAGCTTTGATGTCCCACAAGAATAGTGAGGCAGACACGCACCTCAGTTAACTCAGCCTTCTTTAAACAGGGATCCATAAATGATCTGAAACAGCAGCAAACCCCATGCATGTGCCTGGGACAGTTCACTGATGAGGATATCAAACTTTCATTCAACTGCTTTATATCGAATATGAAAGGATAGGAGGCATCTGAAGATTAGATCAGGATGGGTATCAGGATTTACAGCTTTTTACAGAAACTCAGTGGCAGGAGTTGCCCAAGGAGCTACAGGAGTATCCAGGGAAAGGGGCTTCTTTGCTGAAGTATCTCTAAAAAATGAGCTGAAAACAGGCCTTAACACTGCTGAGCTGCAAACAAAATGAAGCACAATTTTGAAAGGCTTAGAAACAAAATTTAACCAGATCTAAAAAAAGTAAATACAGAAGAAATTAAATTCTAGTTCTGTTTTCTAGAGGAAAGCAAACAAAGGCTGGAAAATGCATACCACATATTCTGTTATGAGGAAATAACTCAGGAGAAAAATACACTTTGCCGAAAGCATACAGGAATTGTAATCACCTAACACTAGAAAATTTGAAACACAGTTTATTTCAAGTTCCTGCTTGTTATGAGAAGCCTTTGAAGTCAGAAAATCAATTAGCAGCACTTTTAAAAAAGTTCTGTAAAACTACTTTAGTCACTTATTCTGAGAGAAAACTTCGTATATAAATTTTCTTTTCAATTTTTCTGTGTCAGGTTTCAAGAGGAAAAACACTGAAGAAGAATGTTTTCCACACCAAAAATTAATTTGTTTTTGTCTGGGCCATTAAGTCTCTACTGGAAAGCCTGACCTCAATTTCCCTGGCACCAGAAGGACCCAAGTATAGGTGTCCCATATCCTTACTGTTGGTCCATAACGCACAGAGAGCTCTCCAGCTCTCACATCTGCCCTGTGAATATAATCTGAATTCATTAATCAACTGGGGAAGGCAGTGGGGGTAGGAGAAGAAACAGCCCTGCCTAGGCAGGAATTCCTGGCCAGCAACAGGGGTATTTGAGAGCAAGGGCTTGGGGGACTTTCTGGTGCTCAGATGGATGAAACAAGGGACAAGAGGTCATTGCTATTAGAAAGCAGCTGATGAGACAAGCAACAATAATATAAAATACTACCAAAATAATGATAAAAAATAATAAATGCAACCTCAAACTCTCAAATTTGCCTCAAGAGGTACAAGTACTCATATTTCCCACAATTTATTCAGGGAGGAATGGAAGGGCTCGCTGGTGACACTTTCTGGGGTTCAGGGATATTTTCCATACACGCTCTGTTACTCCTCTTCCCTTCCAGACTCGCCCTCAGACTGACTCCCCTCCTCTGCTCTGCTGCTCTGATGGACAGGAGCCATGCAGCAGGTTTTACCCCACCAGGAGCTGGCACAAACCCAGGATGAGTTTAGCTATAGTTCCCTTTCATCATATTTCTTAAACTAGCATTGAAGTCGGCCTAATTAAAAACTCTCCTCTTGGCTTTCCGGCCGTGGGGTCCAGCTGCTGCGCTAATGATATCATGCAGCACAACTGCAGCCATCTGCATAAGTAATTATTGTCAGCTATAGATGAAATGATCCTGTAAACGCTCACTGTGCTTCCTCCTTGCATCCAAACCCGCGCTCTGTCACCAACCTCACGCCGAAGACAAAGCCGCGGGGCTGGCGAAGCGGAAACCCAGCGGGACGGCGCTGCCTCTCCCTGTGCCTGTGCCAGGCTCTCCAGCTGCCCCTATTCCCTACTCCTCCTTTGCTGAAACCTATTTATTTAGCTGTGTGGTGCCATCAAGGAACTCTGCTTCAGCTCTGCCCGTAACGCCCAAGGAAGGGACTCCTTGTATGCAGCCACATGCGTAACTTAGGAGGTAAATAAACTACGAGATGCTCCAGCGGTTTATAAAGTACAAAATGTTCCACTTCTCTCATTTCTAAACACCTAAGCTGTAAGTATTATTCATTCCTTCTAAAGATTTCCAAAACAAATGGATGCTTTGTGTTGCCCTCCTACATTTGAATTTTTTTTGCATTACGCATCTTTTTTTTTCCCCTCCAATAAATCACCCTGTTGTATAACTGCGTTTTGCATCATTTTGGAACACTGAACACAGCTCTGTTACTTTGTGGTAACTTGCCTCCCATGGTCAATCTGATTTGCAAATCAAATGGTTTCACCTCTGCCATCCAACGGCCTTCAATATTGTCCACACTGGCTATGAATAGATATATTCAGTTTCCTATTTACTTCAGAAATATTTGAGAGAAAGGAGGCAGGGGGGAGGCCTGGGATGGAAGGAGTCAAGAATCACACGTGCCAGGGAAGCACATGTGTAATCAAGGGCTTGAAGATAATCTACTGCAGTAATTAAAAACACACTCCAATCCTGTTCAGCATATGCGTTCTTTTGTTCTCTCGGCACTTATTTTGTAATCATGACATTGCCAAAGATTAGAAAAAGAAAAGAAGATGGGGAATGAGCAACCTTTGCTACAATGAAGGGGGAACTGTAACAGCAGAAAGGAAAAAGTGTCACGACGCCTCAGTATTTAATTTTTATTTTGTGGAATCACTTTGTTGAACATCTTTTGAGCTGCTTACAAAACTGAATCATAAATCATGACCTTAAAGAGCATTCCTTCATTAATAACTCTCAGAAATGCTCTAGGTGGTTCAAGACATTTGCAAGACTTATTAGACACTTTCCTGAAGGTTTAAGTCACAGCTGGACAGACTTTGTAATATACACACCAGCCTTGGACATTGGTCTGCCCACTGCTAAACATTCCCTTTCCAGGGTGGAAATGGAAGCTTTAAAACACTGCCTGGCAACACGGGACAACTGTAGAAGCCCAGAAGATAAGGGGGCTAATGTGTACCAAGGATTGTTGGCAATAACAACCAAAGATTGTTAGCAATAATACACTGTGAGAAAGAACAGAATGTAGCTGGAGAAAGAGCCATAGGGAGTTAGGGCAGCAGTTTTCTGGGACAAACATCCTTGTTATCTCCTGGAGATAAACACAGCACAGCACAAGTGCAGGAATTAAATCAAGCAGTGGTCATGGACTGTAGAGGGGCATCAAGACCATCAGAGACCACTGAAGTCCTCTGACCCA
Organism: Cephalopterus ornatus; assembly: GCA_013396775.1. Taxonomy (NCBI): domain Eukaryota; kingdom Metazoa; phylum Chordata; class Aves; order Passeriformes; family Cotingidae; genus Cephalopterus; species Cephalopterus ornatus. The sequence continues at coordinate 183,383 of VZRE01004046.1, forward strand.
TTTCCAGAAAGAACAGACTGTACATGGCAACTAATCTGCACAGAAAGTAAGAAACTTATCTCCAGGGTAGGGAAAACTTATCCATACAAAGGTCCCCCCACAAAGCCTGGGTGCAATCCTGGACACCCCATCAGCTGGATCAATGCAGGAGCCAGGACTGGGGATCTCTCACTTTCTTCCTTTCTTCCTCTGTCTCCCCCTCCTTAACTCACCTCTCTCCTTCTTCTCCTTCAATCCGTCCCTTTATCCGAAACCCACTGCCACGTTCTCACACTGGGAGGTCAGGGACTAATGTGGCAATTTCCATGCCAAGAGTGTAATCTGCTAATAAAACTGTGAGCTGTTGCAGACGCTCTTCCTTTCGACCAGGAGCATTTACAAATCTCAGGTGCTCCTTTCCTCTTAAGGGTGGGATGCCACAACATCCTTCCAAATGCAATACAAGTGAGCTTTAGTCTGCTGGGAGTAATATTACCTTTATGCAATTTAGCCAGGTGATCAGGATGACTTGACTTTCAGATGGGATAAAAGAGAACATAATGGGGAATTCAGTCGAGCTGTCATCTGACAGCCCAAACAAAGCTATTTTGGGCTAATAGCATGCCTTCTACTCACTCATACTCCATTACTCAATCTGGAGAACAAAGGACACTTTTTTGGGGAAAGCATTTATTTGGTTTTTAAAGATGAGTCTCCCTTTTTAAAGGTTATTTTCCCAGTATGTACCAATTCTATGTATGTATGCTATACATACATCATACATTCCCCCACGTTCCTCCTATAACTCTAATATCAATATTTCTATTGTTACAATGGGCTTTTTGATCACCTCCTGTTTCAGGTAACACCATATTTGAAAATAACATTTTTTTTATTGTCACAGTGAAGAGTGCTCACCCAGGTACTTACATCTGCATCTCACACCTCCTTTTTCTACTCATCTGATTCTGTAAAGATCCTACAGGAAGAAGTTTGATTCAAAAGGGAAAAAAAAGTTTTTTCTAGAAAACTCCTCTTTTCTTTAACATTTGTCAAATGTTAGGGACAGATTCTCCAAAACTTTATTCCAGGTGCAACCTCCCAGCATACACTAAATACATATTGCAGAAGACAATTTAATAGCATCAGTTCCTTGCTTGTGCTTAGAAAAACACCTCCCTGCAGCTTCACCTCCCTCAGTAACCCGTCCCACTCATTACCTGTGTCTTCTAAGGGCAGCTGGGGTTTTATTTCTTGCTCTGCTATGTCTGCAACAACCACAGCTGCTGCTGCTGCTTCAGGGGCTGGCTGTGGAGGTGAAGGTGGTGCCTTGACAGGTGTAGTGGACTCCGGGGTCTCAAATGCTTCTTCAGAGTCAGAGCTCCTGGGGAAAATCAAATGAGAGACTGGTGAGCACAGTGAAGATCCACGTTTGTGGGTCAGGCTTGGGAATGCTGGGCTTCCTGAGCTGAGTTGATGGCACAGACCTCAGCTATCAGGCTGCCTCTGCATTTCCCAAAGGAGATTTTGCTGTATGGTTTACAGAGCAGAGTATCACGGCTATGGTCTACTCCCTATACAAGTATCTATGTCCCTTGTGTTACAGAAGCGTAAAGGATCTTCTCAAGAGAATTTCACAGCTTCAAAAAAACCAACCAACCAAACCAAAATTAAAAGAATCCCCATCTGAAATAGCACCAAATTCATGTGTACGCTCTCAAGGGTGAGAGAGCAGACATGGAGACATCTGAGGTGCAGCAAACCCTTGTGCATCCTGTGCTTCCCACAGAATTTCACCACAGCCCTTTTCAAACGGGCCTTGTTACACAGGGTGAGACAGCCTGTAAAATGCACGGAGTCCTGGCGTTATCAATGGTCTTTTTGCGGCACCATGTGCTCCCAGGGACACAAAACACACAGGGACCACAATGGGTTGGTGCCAGCACAGCGAGGAAAACAGCAGCACCCAAAATGGAACCACTCAAACGAAACACAAGCTTGAAAGGCAGCAAGTCTACAAAACTATGAGTAACCTAAACATTAAAGTGAAGATCTAAAGCATTCAAGGACACGCCTGTTACAGGTGTACAGCCACAGGAAACTGTCCTTCTAGGTCTGGAAACTATAGGTCTTACTTGTTCTTAAATCAAACTGAGCCCAAACTTTAAACATTTCTTCTTGAGGAATTTTTTTGGGGAGCAAGGAATGCAGTAGCAATGGTGTCATATTCAACAGGCACTGAAAATTACGTTCAATCAGCATTTCTGTTGGTCAGATGCATTTTGGACTGCTGGTCTGTAATGAAGTGAATTGAACACGGCAATTTCCTGAAGGACAGCACTGATTTGCCTCTTTCCAGTGATTCTTTGTGAGTCTGTAGTCTCTCCACTGCTCCTCGTGGCTGTTCACACCCTGCACACCACTGCAAGGGGACAAAATCTGCCATGAAATGAAGAGCCATTTCATCTCCCAAAAGCACTCCCCAAGTCATCCAAAATCAAGGGCTCGTCTCATTTTGTTAAAAGTTAACTGTGAGCTGCCAGATTCTGTCTGGTTTCTTGAGACTTGTGATTATTTTTAAGCGGCTCGATGCCAGGAGAGGTACAAGTACAGGATTTGCATTCTATTACATTTGCCTAAATCTATCACAGCATGAAGCCTTCGGAGAGTTGGGGAAGAAAAGACCCCCAGTGTCACCCCTGACAGCTTGAGGGGCACAGCAGATATTCCCCAGCTGCCTCAGCAGAATTCCAATGAGAGCTCCCACCTCCTCCCAGGGCACACGTCATGGCCTGACACCGACTCTCTCTCATCACTTCTCCTCCTGTGCAAAGCAAAAGGATTTCTGCTAGGTGATAACTCCAGTTGCTTGCCTTACTTGGGGATGTTTAGAATTTGGTGTTTTCTCCACAAATTCGTCACTGCCTGGGGAACTGCTTAAAAAAGTGTGTCTGGCTTTCGATGATATCTGTTGCTGCAGCTTCCCCAAAACATCTTCTCTGTGTCACCTCTTAAACCATGCTCGTTCATCAGAACAGTCACGTTGAAACACGTGGGCTGCATCACTTTAAATCATATCCCTACAAAGACGAACCGTGTTTTTAAAGTACAAAATATTTTAAGCTTAAGAACAGCTGCAAACAAAGAGCTTTTGTAAACAAAGCTGCACAATAGGTATTCAACAAACAAATGCTTTCCCCTCCTTCCACAGAGCTGGTTCAGGAAACTTTAAAGTTGAAGAATCAAAGACAAACAGAGTTATGTGATATTTTCCCAGTGTCACAAAAATAAACCTAGGAAGCTATCATCTCAACCAACAGAATGAAAGGTAATTCATCTCTCTCAGGCTTTCACATAGTTCTTCATTGTGCTGCACTTAATTAATGTTTCACTCTCCTCATTTCAAACTGAAAGTCTTGCTTTGTAATACTGAAACAATAACATTTAGACTCCTTTTTTCCAAACTGCCTGTATAGCACATGTAACATACATAGTAAATATATATATATATATAAAACTGCAATGGACAAAACCTCCTCTATTTTCATACTTTACTCATATTAGTGACTGCTTTGTTAAACTGGCTTGATGGAGCAGTTCAGTGTCCTTCTTCAGTTATTGCAGAAGAATTAGAGCCTGTGTATCTCCCTTTTAAATGAGCTCCCTTTGTTTACTTGGTCTCTTCCTTTGATGAGGTGGGCATAAGCACTTGAACTAAAGAGAAATATCTGTTCTTTTTTGTTCACTGCATGAGTTTTCACTCTAGAAAACCTCCCAAGTCTGTGGACAAACAGCTGAGGTGCCTGAGCTCCCACACAAAGCTTGGTTTTGATAATATTTAATAATTCCCAAAAGATTCTGATGCAATACTCCTGATTTTCAGCTATTACAATCAAGCAAGAACTGTATTAACCATAACTCAAAATGCTGTTGAGTTTGTTATGGGAAGCAATTGTGCTCACCAAAAAAAAAAAAAAAAGTATTTAACAAAGAAACACAAAGGGAAGCTCAACATCAGGAAAACCTTCTTTGTCATAGCATGGGATCTGGGTGAGGGCATAAAACCTGGATGCACATAACAGCACCATGATCCCAAGTCTGTATAACCTGCATCCTGGAAAAATTGGATCTTGGGTTCAGTTTTCCCTAGTGATGGATGGTCTCTCTTACATAAGCTATTTTTTTTAAGACTACAGTCCTATGTTAAAACTGTAAGAAAAGACTTTCCCAGAACAACAGGATTTCCTGTGAAAAGGAAATTACACATTTCAGCCAGTTCAATTCTTAATGTCTTTTCCCTGAGAAATTCAGGGAATACACGGAACAAAGATAAATAATGCTTGGTGTAAAATAGATTGCCAAACTGTGATACGCCGTGAGAGCCGGCACCAATTCAAAGCTGCACGAGGAGCAGCCACCACGGGCCCAGCTGTGGGCACGCTCTCACAGAAGAGAGTCTTGTACCACCTAGAACATCATCCTGAAGCTCCAGCCAAGGATGAAGCAGGATGAGATGGGATGCATGGGTTTCGGAGGTGGAGAACTCATTTGCTGGTCCCATTTCATAAACCTGTGGAGATGGGATGTGCAAGTGCAGAGTCTGAGCCTGCAGGACTGGTTTGAGGGGCAGTGATGAAGTAAGAGCTTCAGGAAGGAATATACTTTCACATATCTCTGTAGCCAGCCTGGGAAACTAGTGGGAGATTGCTTTTATAACTTGTCATATCTCTCCAGCTCTACCCTTCGGTTTTTGTATATAACAGGCAAAAAAGATACAGATCGTAGAAGCTACAAAATATTCCTTCAGTCCACCTTTTTCATCTCCCTTCTTGCAAGACAGCCAGTAAACAATAAATATAACACACACAGGTGGGGTCCAGCAGCAGGGGAGAACAGAGGAATGCAAGGATCATACTAGACCAACACAAATCTGGCAACACTTGTAGAGCCTGAGCTCTACCACTCTCATCTGGGAAGTCTGAGCCTCTTACAAGCCCAGCCTGCTACATAAACCTCTGGAAGAAATACTGAAGGCAGTCACTAGGGTTGACTTCTCTTCGTCACCTCTGGCTGTGTGCAAATCCAGCCTCATAAGTTACATTACCTTTTTTTTTTTTTTTTTTTTTT
>VZRE01004046.1:188528-226876 GCA_013396775.1 Cephalopterus ornatus
TTTTAATCCACAGGCACTTATAAATCCTCCCTGATTTCAGAATGAAAAATTGCCTTTTTGTCACTGCAGCTGGAAAGCACTCAGGAAGCAGGAATGAGATTTCTTATTCCACTGCCTCTCCTCGCTGTCTGCCCTCATCAGGCACAACAGGCTCTGAAGGGAGGTCATCCCAGTCGCCACCCAGAAACTCGATTCATTAAAAAGAAGTTTGCAACAGAGCTGTGGCCTTGGGCTGTGTTGGGAACCCTGCCATGTGCCTCAAGTTCCTCTAATATTTACACTACAGCAGTATAACCAACACAAGTGTGCTCTCTAGTTTTATTTCACAGCAAAGAAAGAGGGGTCTGATATAAAAAAGAAACTTCAAAGCAGGGCTTTGACGTGAGGACTGAGGTCAGGAGCACTGCTTCCTATGGAGTGGCAGAAGCGAGGATAACTGGAACTGAGATGTGCCAAGGGAGTTGTGGGGTTAACAAATTTGTATATAGGTTTGACTTTAGGTAAGCGTATAGCCTGCTTCAGAAAAACAAACAAACATGCCTAAGTACTTTATGGAGCACTGATCTATTGGTGTGCAATATGGACATTCTGGAGAGGAATAAGGGGGTGATATTACAAATTTTTGAAGCCAGGAGCTGGAGTTGCATTATCAAGAAGTGCTGCCTATGTTGGGAGTGGGGAAAGGGGGATGGACCAAAGCAGATGCTCTGCCTCAGCCGTGGTTGTGGAATCACAAGTGACAACATAAAGACTGGCTCTGTATTTAAATTTGTGTATTTTTTATATTTTGTATATTTTCTTTCAAACTTTGCACTTAGAAAAAAGTATGATAAATTTCCCTTTCAGTGGAACATGCCCCAGATTAATTGAGGTCACTCGTACCTGTCAGCAATATCACTGATGCCCAGCCAGCGCTCCATAAATTCATCCTTCTCATGGGTACTAAAAAAAAAAAATCTATCAACCAGTTGCTTTGTCTCTATGTAACTTTGTTTTATTGACACGACAACTTCATCCTCACGGTGTATTTGGAAATACAAGGTATTGGGAAGAAAAAAGCCAGGTCATTTTATAACACACAGACAACACCAACAAAACTGAACTGTGCTCCATTATCACCCCAGAGAGCTTGGAGGGTAATGCAATGAAAGCAAGGACTGCAAAGATTTACTGGAGAGCTGCTGTTTGCATATTGCCCTCTAATTGTAGTGTGTGGGACATTTTGAAGTGTGCAGAGAAATTCAGGACCCTCCCAGATGATGAGCAATTCCTCCCTGATCAGTTTTAACTGGCAATAATTCCTACAGTCTTTTTCAGAGATACAGCTGTACTCCCTGAAGGGGAGGAGACAGAAATGGGTATTTTTGCTTTTTTTCCCACCTCATCCTTAGATCTACATGTTCTTTACAACTGGCTGGAGCTGCAGTTCAAGGGGAAAATATCTGTCCAAGTACATCCATCGCCTCTAGGCCATGTAAAACCACATCAGAGCCATCTGAAGGTCCGTTTCCCTGAGCCTTACGAAACAAACAAGAAATCAGAGCGCACAAGGCTCGTGCATCTGTTACCAGGGGGACATCAGACAGTGCTCAGTTCCTGTATGGAGGTGTTAGCAGGGGTCTGAGGCAAACACAGAGTCCAAAGCCATGGGATGAAGGTCTCAAATGAGCAAACATTGCAGTGCTGATGCGTAAGCACTATCTAGACCTAAAGGCAGCAGATTCCAACAGATCTGGCCTTCCAAAGCATCTGCAGCTCTTCTATCACGAAGCCAAGGTATAAATTTCACATGAGTATTTACTGAACAATTTATCATTCACCATGAGAGGAAACTCAATCAGAGAGAAGAAAAAAAAAACCAACTTCTTACAATGTTCAATTTAGGGCTGAAGATTAATTTTGGCTTTCATTCTTGTAAATCCCACTGGGAGATGAGCTGGAAATAAAAAGGAGGAATGAGTTCAGTAGTCTCACCTCCATCGATCATTTCCAGAGATGATCCTCATAAAACCTGCATGAACAATGCAAGTGTGGTTTACTGATGAGATCAGAACCAAGGATGCAGGAGTGGCTGTGTACTTCTGAGGTCAATCTGTTTGCCTGCTACTTAAGCAGGCACATTTACTGCAGAGGCAGGAGCCACACAGGCTGATAGATTCGGAAAGACACTCTAACTCTAAGGCTTAGAGTTTCTAAAGTCAGAGAGACAAGGCACTTGGAGATGTGCATTAATTTCAGTCAAAGCTCATTCACTGCAAACCACTCGATAAAGCCTTTTTAGATTTCCTGGTGCCATTTTAAGTAGTTAAACTGATTTCCCCATATAATTCTTAAAAAACCTCAAACCAAATAACAACAAAAAAGAGGCAGGATGGTTCAGCAATACAAAGACCAACCCTACTCTCAGCTCTGGCTCTGAACTGCTGCAAATACATAGAATCATAAAAGAGTTTGGGTTGGAAGGGACCTTTAACATTCATCTGGTTCAACGGTCTTGGTCAGTTCACTTCTGCATCCACTCAAATCTGCCTGATCCACTCAGGCTGGGATCTCTAAATAGCACAAACAGCTTCTTACTGTGGATGCATGAAGATCCAGAGGGGGAAAAAGATTGCTCAGTACACATTACATTGGAGGGCTTCTTCCTTCTGTTTATATAAAATTAAATAACTGACAATCTCTTTATAATTCATCTTGTGATATCACTCGTGTTGCAGTTACACAACTCTAATACAGAGATGCACACAATTGTTTTCTTTTTTTTCTTTTTTTTCCTTCAGATTCTTACAAATACAGCTCTGGATCATAATTCAAAACCATCAAGAGAGCCCAAATGGTAATTCGTTTCCTGGAGATCAAGTTACCACTTTAGGCCAGCAGCCATTAGCTCACCCAAGGGCCTGCTCACAAGGACCATGAATATTCTACAGCTACAACAAAAGGTCACTTTGTTCATCCCAGCACTAGGTCGGGATAATATCAAAGATGTGTCAACTTTCTATGCTATAATTTTTGTACAGTATTTGCCTACTCAGCTAACGTGACATTCCACAATAATTAGCTTCTTTTAACATGATGATTGTTAGCTATGTCACTGCTCATCTACGTGCTTTGAATATGAAACATCCCCACAGATTTTAAATTTTAATAATTAATTTTTACAGCAACACACAGAAAACATGAATGCCACAGTACAGTACTCTGGTTATTTTAGGTATTAAGTATTAATATTTGGTGTCTGAATTACTCTACCTATCAAACCTAGCACCCACAGATCTGTTAAACTCGTGGCTTTAAAAACCAACACAAACACACATAGTGAGAGGCATAAACCTCACAAACAATGTTTCCCTTTTCTCTAATAAAACACACCACTGAAATTATAGAGATTCTCAAAAGAATTCAAGAGAACAGGTATCTCTGTACCCACTCTAGGAGTCGGACCAGATGATCTCCAGAGGTCCCTTTCAACCCCAACCATTGTGTGATTCTGTGAAAATATTTTGCCCAGAGAAGAGCAAAGGCAGCAGCCTCAGCCCAGCCTGCCAAAGGGTGGGTGACACTTCAGGGACCATGGAAAGCCATCTGCCTTGCTGCCTCTGCCCTCAGGTGGAATGTTCTCAGTGCTTGTATGGAGTCAGGAGCTGGGGGAGGGACAAACATGTCACTTATGTGTCACCAGACTCCATTTACAAGGCCGTTCCTTCAGGGGCACATTTCCGACCATTAACTATTAATGGAACTCTCTCATACTCCTCTAAGGCTCTTCAGTGACAAGCTCACCCATCCTATGACTAAATACATTCACAACAGACCCATGCAGCGAGGGGACTGAACACAAAATGGGTCACAGGAAGATGATGTTCAGAGGGAAACAGATCACCAACCTTTCCTTCAGCTCACATCCTGCTCCTACAGGCATGATTCCTTCATCCCACTGGAACATCACTACTGATGTGCACATGCAAGATGAGCGTCAAGCCTTGCAAACAGAATAAAAGCATGTTTGGTACCACCCAAGGCAGCCACAGGAAAACCCCAGGGTTTTGGTTTCTGAGGGTCTGTTCCAGTGACTTGCAAGATTGCCCAGACTACACCAGAAGTCTGTGGGAATTCACGGCTTTTTAGTGCTGAGTCTGCACTGAGCAAGGGCATCACCTTACGGGGAAGTTTTGTCTCGTGTCTGCTACCTGATGCGTGTGGCACACGTACAGAGCACGTATCACACGTGCGCCAGAAAAGGCAATCACACCTCGTGCTACTCACCTGCATTGCAACAGCAGTGCCATGTCCTACACGCTTCTGTCTCGCAAGGTCTGATCATCAAAACACAGCCATAACTTCACCACAGGATTATTTCAGCTCAAACAATAACGCTGGAGAATAGTTTTAGTCTTACTTTGTAGCTCTGGTGACTCTGGATATGAAAAACAGGTACAACTCCAGCTCCTTTAATCACAGCAATTTAAAATAATTTTATAGAAGAAATCCACGAACAGGGATGAAGTTAATTTCCTTGGTAACTTCATTCTTTATCCTCCTATCTTTCTCATTTATTAAAACACTAATTAAAAACAATACTGCAGGACAGAAAGAGAGAGAGCATTTTTTTAAAAAAAGGTTTTTGTGGAAGAACACATACAATCAAAGCTGGGGGGCTTAAATAAACATTCAATTTTGCATTCAAAAATAATATTCCACAAAATCATCTGCAGTTCCTTCCTCAGCAGAGGCATTCTGCTCAACACTAGAGCAGGATAAACGTCACATGTTCATTTTATGGCCTGAGCCACAACGCAGCAGAGAAGCCTCCTTTGCAGTTCTCACTTAAGAATAAAGCTTTTATCAAATAAATCCTGTTCCCCTGAAACGACAAAGACCTACTTTAGTGCACTGCAATTACACCAGAACTCATATTGACGTGGATGTGTGCAGAAAGCAGGGCAGGCGCTCCTCTCCGGAGAAGGATTTTATTATTATTTCAGTGTAAATACTCCTACAAGACCCGCAGAAAACATGGCTCCTCGGGAAGATAACCACTATTGTAACAAAGGGGACACTTCCCGGCCCACAAGTGATGTGCCACGGGAGGCACAGGGTTTCATTTGGGCACACAGGGAGGAGGAAGGTCATCCTGCAGCCAGTCGTTCCCCTGCCCGGCGCAGCTCTGTGCCACAAGCCCCAGGGTGTAACGTCCTCTGCTGCCCCAGAGCACCCCAGACAGCTCAGCTGGAGCGCTAATGATTTACACCAGCGTGAATTTGATGTGAGTGGGTAAATACGGCTCAGTTACACACTGCTGCTGATCTAATGCTGCTGGGCAGCTTCACAGCTCTTCCAAGAACGTCTGACTTCCAGCGTCAAGTCCCGGGATAACTCACTGTCTGAGCTGAGAGACAACAATCTGGATTTTCTTTTTTTGCATAGGTGAGACAACGTAAATAAAATGCTATGGCTTCCCTTTTTGGATCACCATGTGGGACTTGAGCAACGGAAAATAATCCCTTGTGTGTTATCCAAGCCACGCAGGTCAGTTTGGAAATGTGTCTTCTATAATAGATTGCAAAAAGAAACTCGTGAATACCTTAAACATTAATCACTTGCTATAAAAAGGGCAATTTTTCCTCGCAGGATGGTTGAATTTAAAGAACAGGATTAGAACTGCAGTGGAGGAGAATTAAAAGGGCATAATCATCTTAAAAATAATGTTGATTTTTGGTTTTTAGCCTATCGTATTATAAGCAACCTCCCTACCATAACTGAAATGGGAAGAATTATTTTTTCCTGCTTTTTCTCCTTGTTTATTTCAGCAATTTTGAGCGTATTTTGTGCAGAAGCCAAATTCCCACTCCCCCAACAAAAGCCATTTCCTGCTTTCACACAGCAACCAGAGAGAAATGTCTCAAGCTGTGGGAAACCACATCTGAAGGAAAAAAGACTGCGGGATATAACATGGCACACTTACAGCAGCACTTCAATCTACTTAAATCATTTTTCTAACTGATTAGCAAGAAGTTCCCCATATTGCTTTAAATCATGGTAAATTTTTCTTTCTTATTGCTTTTCTTGAGATCTAGCAGGGTATGTTTTTCAACACTACAGATATACATGAGCAATGAAACGATTCCCCATCCTCTCTGGCCAGCCTGCTTTCTCTTTTACTGGCTTCAGCCTGAATAATGAAAATATCTATGCTAAAGAAACAGGACTCGAAATTGTTTTTTTAATCCCTATGCTCTTCTCAGGCAGATGCTTTATTCTCAGAGGTGCAACAGGAAAAAGCCATTTAATTAAAGGCACTCATCTTCAGGCATCACAACTGCAAATATACTAATGTGTCCCTAAATCACCAGAGGCTGCTGAATACTCAACCAAATAAATCTCTTAAGAAACAACAAAGATGCAGGTTACCCCAGTATCAAAGGTGGAAAATACTTAACACAAATATAACCAGTTAATACATAATAATCCTAGTCAGTGAGGCACTTTGCTCACCCTAGTAGGTCAGGGATTGGTATTCGAATCAGTAGTTGATGTTTAAGTATTTAATAGCATGGCAAATACTTTTTTCCCTGCCATTAGTACTGAGCTCTAAAGTTTAAATCCAGGAAAGAACATCATTTTAACTACCCTTTCAGAAAGCATCCAGGTGCCTGTGCTGCTACACAGCATCATCAATGGCTTCAAGGGAAACCAATCAATAATTCATTTGAGAGCCAGAGCCACAGGTTCAAAATTGCTTTCTTTATTGGAACTACCTTTCAAATGCAACAAGGCCTTCCAGAGCCACATCTCTGCTCTGCCACACTGCTCAAAAGCAGGACCCGGGGACAAAACAGCAATTGTGAAGCATGAAGATGAATGTATGACACCCGTCATCCCTGGGGGCCGGCTTATCTGGAGAGCATGGAGATTGCAGGGAATAGTGAGATGTGGAAATAAGGCTGTGCTCCTGTAATGTTCGTGGTCCTTCCCTTCAGAAAGGAGATAAGGATTACACGGGGGTGGAGAAGAAGGCAGGCAGGGAGTCCCTTTACTAAAAAGGAAAGAGGGGAGAAAAGAGTCCCTCTGCCTTCAACCTGCTCCATATTCTGCTTATTTGACCCCTGCACAGCCTCCGAAAAGCTGCCAGAGCTTTTCAAGATCCCCTCTAACCCTTATTCCTCTACTTCAACACGTGAAGCAGCTGCATGGATAGAAACACGGCCAGCAAGCAACAGGAGCAAAGGATAAAAAAAAAACCCCTCAACCTCTTAACAACAAAATCTCCGATGAGGCTGAAATAATTCCACCTCCCGACGCGGGGTGGATGTGACCCTTCTGCTGCTCCAGCCCAGCCCGGCTCTGGGAGGCTTCCCACTGACTTCGTCCGAGCTGCAGCTTTCCCTGTGCCACGGGCACCCTCCGTGATGCTCCAGCTCTCGGCAACATGAATCCATCATCCCTTTCCGTAGGTGCTGCGGGAACGCCCGGCTCAGGAACCGCAGACTCAGCACAACAGCGCGATGGGAAAAAGCAACGCCTGATGTGCAGTGGCACCTCACCAGCTGGCACCCAGCTGTGCTGCCCACGGCTCTGCCAGGTGAGGAACACGGTGCTCAGCCTTCCCTTCCCAGGATCCTGCTTTGGAAGGGGACAGTCCTGCGCTTGGGAAGTTAAACAAAGGGATTCCAGTTCCTCGCTCATCCTCCCTCTCTTGTAGCAACCAAACCCTTTTCCCAGCACAATGCTGGACCCATTTCTGAGGAGAGCGGTGGACTGTGATTAACAAGACCAATAAATGCAGGATTTACGCTGAAGGAAACTCACAAGAAGGAGTGTATGTGACTGGAACTGCTACTCAGAGTCAGATACAACCTGGCCTATATTAAGCCTGAGAAACCAAGATGCTTTTGTTTAGGAAAACACTACCGTGTAAATTTGTATGTATTTCTAAAGATCCTGTTTAATCAAAATCAAATAAGCTTAAAACAGTACGACACAGATTTTCTCAAAGTTTAGTTCTCATCCCAACAGAACCAACAGCCCCAGTTCTTCCTCTGGCAAGGAAGAGGTTTCCCCAGCACCCATTCATCTCCTTAGTCACTCCTCGTAGCAGAGGGAGAGGAGTTGTAGCAAACAGTACTGCAGGGAAGCAACAAACAAAATGAAGAGAGCTCTACAATTACCCCGAGGTCTGTCTGAGACATATCCACAGTTATTTAAACCAAAATTCAGTTCACATGCTGTATATTTAGACAGTCTATGCTGCAAACTCCAATTTGGTTTCTAGAGCTAAGGAGGGATCTCACTATCTTGTTTGCTATCACCATCAGTGAAGGCTCTCAGGCCAAAAAATGCCCTACAGGAAATCTTGAAACCTCAGACTGTGGTGGAAAAAGGCAATTTGATTTCTTCCCATTAAGCTGTCTCTCTGGTGCTAATGGAAATAAAAAACATGATATCCACAGCCTGCTACTAAGTTCAGAGGGTTGCTTCAGAGCATTTAAGGATCTGAAGGGAAATGACACCCTTTTTTTCTCAGCTTTTCCACAGTAAAAAAATACATCTGCTTGTTTGTTTCTTACCACAGTCCCGCCCACCTTCTCCAAGGGAATGCAAACTGCATTGAATTTCTAGCTATAATTACAACTCTGCCTCTTGGCACTCAAAAGCCTGCTTACCTGGACTAAATAAGAACTTTCTTACATAGCTAAAGCCTTACAAAGCATCAGAGATGGATAAGGAAACGGCACCCAAGACGTAAGCAAATACAAAAACTAGGGATGTACGGTCTTAAAACAAAGGAAATGTGTTTGCAACAGACAGAACTGCTTTTCTGGGTGCCATAATCATGTTAGAGAAACACCGAAAGCACACAGACTACTGCCTCTTGAAACACAGAGGACTGCAGAGCATCTCTGATTTAAATCTAACAATCAGCTCCTCCGACTGCCGGGTCAAGCCAAGCAAAAAGCAAAGGCAAGGCAGGGAAGAGGCTCTGCCGGTGAGTGACAGCCACAACGCGTGTGCAGGAAACGCCTTCCCGTTCATGTTTTTACCACCCCACATCAGTTTGTGTTTTCCAATTTGCCTGCGCGTCAAAACCCGTAATAGATGACAGCAGCCCCATTACACAAGGCACAGGGCACCCCACTCCGTATGGAGAGCTCTGCAGCACACGTGGATTTGCCAGACGTGTGCTGTGCCTTGTTAATAGAAGGGCGAGGGAGGCTGAGGTCTTTTCATTTTGTTTTCAAGTCTAAACGTGACCTGCCTACTTCTAGTGACAGAAGTGGTGGTTGATGTAACCACCTCTCATATCAAAGGAAGCGCTGTCACTGACTTCAGAGATGAGATCCTTTGGGCTCAGATGAGGGAGGCTGGAATAAAAGACAGGGAAGCTTGACAGAAGAATCTCCTCGTTACTTCTGATACATCTTCTCCTAAGCAAAACATCCCCGTGTCTTCCAGAAATTGATCCTATTTAGCAGACGAATCTAGTAGGTAAGAGCATCCTCTAATTATTGATGGGGATGCTCACTGATGGTTGTCAATAAGAGGAAGGAGAAAAATTTACCTTCCTATTTCACATGCTGACAATAGGCAGCACTATCTGCCAAGGGATTAACTAAATATCAATTCAATAACGGCAGTCTCCCTTCCTCTCAGGACCCAACCAATTTCAACAGACATATATCCCAGTCTTCCATGTATGTAATAGTCATTACGATCATTTTCCTACGTATGAGCACATAAAACTGTGCAAATATTTTGCCACACTCATTTCTTTCAAACTTTTAAGAACCACGCAACGGATTCTTCCAAGTTTCAGAGACAGAAATATAAAAAATGTGGTGGCAACCAAGGGCTGTGTTTTTGTACATATGCAGAGATAACCTGTACGAATACATGTGTATATATACACCCTTACACACAGAACCACCCAGCGTAAATTTTTCTGAGTCCTTCCAAACAAAAAGACCATGCAGCAGAAGAAACATTGAAAAACAACCCACCAGGGCACCAACGTCTTGGCCTGCTCCCAATGATCAGCAACATTCAATTTCTTTTTTGGAGCCTGATCCAGCTCCCATTGAAGTCAGCGGGCATTTCACTATCAACTTCAGTGGGAGCTGGCTCAGTCTTCAGTCATTTTCCTCTTGGATTGGCAAGGGATGGAAATGTTAGAGACGCAGCAGGTAGAGCTCCTAATGGGAGGAAATAACACATCATCAGCCCTTTGGCTGATCACGAAACGGGCACTGAATGTAAATCCTGCTCAGTTGCTCAAAGGGCAGCAACCACAATGCTCCACAAAAGCGAGGTGTGGTTCGTGCTCCAGGAGAAAGGAGCCCTTTCCACTGGAGAAAAAGTCCGATTCAGAGGTGACAACTGGCTAAGAGCTGCCAACATTTAAATCCCTAGCAACGTTTCCAGTTTGCTAATACTTCAAAAATACCACCAAGAGTTAGAAATGCATTACTATCGCGAAGAAAAGCAGTGAGATGTAGGTGGTAGCACTTGGCAAGCTGATTTCTGTTCATACCCTCAGCAGGGCAACATTGGTACCCCAGTGTAGCACAGACAGCGCACACGAGGACACCGTCAGCAGCACCAGATGTGTTCAGGCACCCAACAAATCCACGCACACTAAACACCATCGCACTGTCATCTGCTTTCGTTTCAATGGAGTCCACTCCTGTTATCTGATGGAAACGTGCCCTTGATTGAGCTAAATCTGTGGCCACCAGGGTGCCTGCTGCGATTCGTAGAGCACATGACAGTGCTCATAACGTCAGCAGAGGCCTGAACCACACCACTTTCATCTGCAGTTAACTTTTATTGTCAGGGGCTTCCCTTGGGCTTTCCCTTTTTTATCATTCCAAATTGACTTTTCTTTTCTCTTTAAATAAGAGGGCAATTGTCTGCTGCCAGTGAGCGAGAGCTTACAATCCACAATGAGCAACAGAATATCCCAGGCTGTCAGTGTCAATACTGGGTTTATTACAAATACTTTTATCTTGGCTGAAACAAATTTACATTAAAATTGGGAATTCGGCATGCACATGCAAAAAAGGGCACATTTAATCACGCATACACTCTAAAACCTTAACCTAGACCCCTTTTCAGCATCGATTCTAACACCAGTTTATTTCTGTGACTTTCCCTAGTGTTTAGTGAAGAAGCCCATCACAGGACACTTCGGAGGGACTCCTAAACCAGCAGCTATTTAAGGAATTTGTTTGCCTCTGTACTTTTTTCTGATGCTATTCTATTCCAGTAATGACTTCTGATTTACACCCCTCCAATCTAACGAACCCAGGGCAGCCAAATCCAACCCTGCTTTCCCTTTGGAGCAGCTGTCTCCTTTAGGCACCAAGCCTCTGCTGATGGCTGAAGTGATGACTCCAGGGATGCTGCAACTGCGTGGGCAGTTTCCCAACTTGCCTGGGACACGGCCAGATGTTCCTGCCTCTGAGCCATCACTGCCATTAAGGAATTTGCTTGTGTGTGCAAACTAAGTTCAATGCAACCTCATCTGAAAAGCACCGATAAAAGTTAAGAGTGATTAGGGTACCAAGTCAAAACCTCAGACCAGAACTGATGACCATGACATCCTGTGAGGACCTTCTCATTTCAGGAAACAGGCCTGTATTTCCTCAAGGATAAAGGAATACCTTCATTCTTATCTCATTTTAAAGAGTGTTTAGTTGAAGAAAATGGCACACTTTTTAGTGATTTATTTCATACAAGATTAGTAATACCTGTCACAAACTCTTCCCAAGGACATCAACAGTTACTGAATAATGCCTGTGCTAAAAAAATGTATCTGTTGATTATGTTGGGCCTTAAAAGATCGACTTGAAACCCCACAAGAATGACTAACTGAAAGAGATGAGTATGTTTGTATATAAAAGGAGTCACTGAGATGGCAACGTAATTTACTCGTGTGCCCCCAAAATGTATACGTATATACATATACACATCAATAAGTTCTTCCAACAGAATGCATTCTTAAAAGGCTGTGAAAACTGTAGATAAAAAAACCTGAACCCTGTATTAGCTACGTCTCTTTTACTGCCCAGTCCTTGGATCACTGTTAAAAATCAACACCAGTTTGTGCAGATGAAAATGCAGTTTTAAGAGCTTTAAAGACAACGAGGCATCAGTTTATTGCACCATAATATCAAAATAGATGCTGTTTATAGGAATGTCAGATGGAACTATAGAGAAAAAAAAAAATCTTAATTGCTGAAGCTACACATCAAAGGAACAAAGGATCCAGAAATGCTGTTAGGCCTGTATTTTACAAATATAGCAAGACACTATCAAGCAAAGCTATCTGCTAATATACTGGAATATGACAATAGGGAGGCATATACCTACTTGTAAGGTCTATTACAGAGGCAAAACTATCAGTTACTGCTCCTATCATTCCCCAATGACTCTGAAGCACTTATCTCAAACATACAAATGATGTCTCAAACATACAAATGATGTCTCAACCATAATCAGATCTACCTTAACAAGCAGACATTACATTACAAAAATTTCCAAGAGACCTTTATGAGGCTAGTTTGTAGACCAGCCCTAGTGGATAAATACCTAAAACCTACCAAAATACATAATCAGTAACGAACACAGTAGTCGACATGTTAGATAAATGTGATTTATATAACTGAAATAACAAAAGGAGACAAGGCAATTCTTCCTTAGCTCCATTCAGAGCTAAGGTCCATGCTCCAGCATTCCAGCTTAGTAGTCTGGGGTGGAGGGTTAGGGAGAAAAGACTGTTGGCTAAGTAAACTGATAAATCCTCCACCAATAAATGACAAAATCCTATTTACAAGTGGGAAACGATGCTGCTGTTTCTCCAAGGCACACACATATTTGTGCACTTTCACTGACCATTTAGCCATCTGAAAAAGTGCCGACTTGTTCTGAACGAGCACTAATTGTCTGCTTTTTCCTCCCTCCCCCAGTGAATCTTTCAGAGTTGGCCTTCAGTGAGGAGAGACCTAAGGACACCTTGCTCATGATTCATCACAGGATATAATGTCATGACAGGGATGGATGCTGACAAGGGTGATGTGACCTGAAAACCAGTATCTGTACAGAGAAAATCAAAAAGAAGGTCAGAAAAAAAAAAAAAAAAAAAAAAAAGGCAGTGCAATGGAGCTCCATGCTGTGCATTTCTAAATAGAAAACACAGAGGTGGTGGGTTCGGGAAGGGGGAAGGGGCTGGGTTTTTGTTCTCTGGAGATGGTCATTGTGTTTGATTGATTATACACCCGAAACATGAAAAGACGGAACATATGGAGCGCAGCTCCTGCTCAGCACGAACGATCCGAGGCGGGCAGCCCGGGCGAGGTGCCCTCGTCCTGGGCAGCGTCCGAAAATGCGCCTCGCCATAGCCGGCAAAACCTCAACTGTGCCTCTGGCTGACTGCAATTAGCACCGAACAAAGGCCCCGGACACAGGAGCCGGCTCCTTCAGGCAGCGCACAGGTTGAGCGCAGCCCGGCAGCACAGGGGGAAAAGGGGGAGAGCAAAGGGAATCCGCACTTACATGGCCTCTGACGGCTCCCGGATCAGGCCACCTGTCTGTGCCTGCTGCAGGGACTGCGACCCTCCCATCCTCAGCGTGCCCGTGAGTCCAGGCTAGACACGAGCAGGGCCAGCTTCCTCCGTAATTCCACCGGCAAGGAGCCCCGGGAGCTCTGACTGTGGAGAGGCTGCAATGCTGCAGTGCAGATGGAAACAGCTGCTTGCATCAGTGGCAGCACAAGCAGAAACACTTCAGCAGCTTCTCTTCTCTGAACTGTTGCCAGTTTTGGTGGTGGGTTTCCTTTTTTTTTTTTTTTTTTTTATTTTGGTCCAGATGAGCAGTATTTATAAAATAAAACAAAATCCCAGCCACTGTGACAGGGTAATCATCTGCTAAACATCAGTGGTCCAAACAGCTCCGGTGCAGGCGCCTGCAACACGGGACTATTGGCTATGGAAACGGGCTTTAAAAAAAAAAAAAAAAGAAAAAAAAAAGAAAAAAAAAAGGCGAAGAAGAAAAGCAGACCCTCCCTTTAAGCACACATTGTCAGCTACTGTGGCTCTCTAAGGACATACAGGCAGGACCATTATATTGTGTTGACTCAGCTGATTTGAAATGCAAATGCACGTGTGCACTGGGTGCCGTGCATACATTTCCCTCTCATAAACAGGCAAGTTGTGCATATCAGGACGGTTGCAGAGAGGATTAATAAGCAGAACGGTTGCTTTTTTTTTTTTTCATTTCGCAAATGAGCTCATCCCTCTTGCAAAAAATGGAATCTTCCATGAGGAACGTAGGGAGAATATCATGAGCAGCCAAGGTAAACAAGCCAATGTGGGAGCCGACCAGCAGCTCCATCCAAGGGATCAGGGCACTTAACCATTTTGCTCCTGCCCGCACAGACCCCCTTGCTGGACAGCGAGGTGGGGATGCTCATCATCTCATAAGGATGTGATTCATGGGGAGGATCTTTAAGCTCATAAAGTACAACATTCCAAGCCCCACAAATAAGCTTATCCTTTTCCTTGGTACTCGGAGAGACCAGGGCACAGGGAATTCATGAGCGTGGCACACTGGAAAGACTGCACACCACCACTCTCCACATCACTGTCTTCAGCAAATAACAGATGCTCCACGTAAAAGTTGTGTTTCACATCACTAAAGGGGCAAAGAAAATTAATCCGTTGCATCGCTGACTGTACCAGGAATTAAACTCTGGGGACAGAAATGGCTTGAAGCTATGTAACAACGCTGGATACATCAGAGGGTGGAGAGGTCAAAAGGATCAGCTAAATTTAACAGAAATATTAAAACATACTAGCTTTCAAGCACCTACCACAGCATGGCTTGTACTCTTTAGTGGAGGCCTCATTAGGCTCAAACCTTAAACAGTTTCTGCAGTTTTTTCTCTGCTTGGAAAAAGGGAAATCCAGATGGGTTTGCTTGCTTTGCAGGAACAACTGCTGAATACATGCGCACATACATCTGGCTCTCTGGGTGCACCCACAATAAATTGTTCTTGGTACAAGAGGAAACAAGATGTTTAGTGAACACAGAGCATATTTCACTTCCAGAGGCTGCCTGAAATTAAATTCTGTTTTATGAACAGCATCAAAGCAAATGACCTTTTTCTTCTCTCTGTTTTGTTTGAACTAAGGGGAAAAACTTGTGGGACAGCACTTTGTTCAGCCACAAGCTTCCAAGCAAGTTATAATTTGGGGGTTATTTTGTTCCTGGTAAGAGAGTATATGAAAAGTGCTATGTGTTCTCTGGCACTAGATTTGAAATGGTTAATAACTCCAGTATTCCCATCCAATATGGGAAATCAATGGTACCAACCAGCCAACAGATTAAAATTACATGCCTGTATCCAGAGACCCTATTAGGCTGAGGTTACAGCTCAGCTTCAGTTTTCCATGTGGTAGCTCTACTGAACTGGTCTTTTGAATACCATAACAGCTCCCTACTGGATTTTATTTCTTACAGAGAAAATGAAGACACTAAGAAAAGAAAAGTCTGTAGAAAAGCAAACACCATATTAAGTAAAGCCCTAGCAGGTACCTGGAAGCCAAGAGGGAGAACACAGGCACTGTTTGTCCTGACAGTGAGGAAAACAGGGATACTGTGGCATCTTCCTAACAAGTGCAAAGAATACACTTAAAATGCCTGTGTCAACTCCCTGAAGTTTCACATGCACATTTATTAAACAAAGGCCCAATTAAAGAAGGCTTGGATTGAATCCTATTCTGAGGCAGCATGGTCCTTCCAGGAGCTGTATGGTGGAGAAAGCTTTTTTCCCCATTTCCCAATGTTTCAATGCAGCAAACACTGAAGTCCCACTAGAAATCCATGTCTTGGCTAACGTGTCCACTGTCAATCTGCAGGATATCAAGGGCTTCAGCCTTTTGAGCCCAACTATGCCCTGGTCACCTCACACGTACTGTCTGGGTTACAGGGGGCTCTGGGTTATGGTGAGGGGTGTCACAGACAAGGTGTTGCCTCCTTCTCCCCTCCCTCTCACCCCAGCTCCTTTGCACAGCTCAAAGATTCACCACGAGGACAGCTCACCGCACCTCTGCTGCTCCTGATCACAAAGGGGACAGGATTTAACTCTCCTCTTTGAGAAACAACCACCCAAGCAGCTCAGCTGCAGCAATGTGAACTGGAGCACTGCCAAAACAAGAACAGGGGCTGTAACACTAGCGAGACCTTGATGGATGTGCTCCCATCAGTTTAATGTCAGTATTTCATTGACTGGCCAGAAGAGCTGCCTGGAGCCTTGGAAAAATGTCTGAAGACCAAAGATGAAGGAGCTCAGTCTACTACACCCAAAAACACCTCCACCAAGAGAAGTGACATGCTTGAAAGCAGTGGCAGCTCTGACAAGTGCTACAGCAACAACATCCAGTGAGAGAAACTAAAACTAAGAAAACAAAATGGAATCAACCGTTACACGCAAATTCCTAAGAGTGACTTTATATTAACATATTTAACTTTATATTTCATTATTTTATATTTACAGTTTAAAACTCCATATGGCCATGGTCTCTCAAAAAACGGTGTGCTGTGCTCTCCCTCTCCTGCCTGGCCCCAATTCACCCTTTAGGCCTGCCAAGAAGCATCAATTTAGTATTAAATTTAGTGCTGGCTTTTAAAGATATAAGACTGTGTTGACACTCTAAGTCCATTTTGTAAGAACTTCTCTGGAACCTGAAAAACACACAGATGTAGCTCAAAAAGGAAAAAAAAAAATCCCAGTGTAGCTTCAAAGGATTTAAGGATGCCCCAGGCATTTCAGCCTAGGGATGAACAGCCATGTAACAACTTACTGTGATCCCACTGCTGAAAAAGACTTTTTAAGTATTCACTACCATCCTTTAAAATTTATCATTTTCTCTTCCTGCCTCTTTCATCCATTTAAGCAAGAGCCATGTTTTGGCCTATACAAAATTAATGTTTTATTGAAACTGGGCGAATACTGGTTAGTTGTTTAAAACACTGTACAGGCTCCTAAATATTTGGTCTTACTCCATTTCATGTTTATATATAAATTCAGACTTGGGTCACTTGGCACCCAATTTGAAATTTTTGGCTTCCATCAAAAAACAGTGCTGGACACGGCTGTGATAAGTTTTATGATACACTGAAATTATATTTATGTTCTGTTTCTTTGCTCTTGGCATCACTGTCCACTGTGCCAGGCATTTGCACCAGTTGTAAATGCTGGTTGTGTGACCACACATACACACACAGAAACATCAAAGAAAAGCCTTCCTCACACATCTACCCCCCTGGCAAGGAGTGGGTGAATATTAAGCCATACCTCCGAGCTGCAATGCATTATTGAGGTACTGCGCAGAAATGAGCACCATATAAAGCAAACTGCAGAGACAGAGCAAAACCAAACATCCCAAACAAAAAATGGGGTTTCTCTAGTATCTTAAGGCTGCTGCCAAAGCTCTGAGGAACAGCACTGTCTACAGAAAAACAAGCAAACAAAAGATGGGAAAACGTTTAAAGAAATAGATTATTGTTTAAACATAATTCTCCCCTCAATAATATATATATTTATAAAATACTGCCTTTGGACCCTAAAGCCTTGAATGCAGCCTGGGAAGAAGCTTTCCCCCCAAATCCTCCTTTATTTGTAGGCTGCCTGGTATCAAAGGGTTCATGGCAAAGGTATCCACATCATCAGACTGGTAAGGAACAGCAACATCTTTCCTAAAGGACTAAAAGGACCAAACAGCTCACAAAAACCAACACTGTTCTGTATAGACAGAGTCGCAAGGCAAACCAGTGCCTCGGGGAGGGTGGCTCAACGTTTTGAGAGCACGTTAGCACATAAAAGCATCGACACCTTCTGAAGTGCAGTGGTGACAGCCTTTTTAGGACACCCAAGGCTGGAGACTCCGGTGTGCTCTAAAAGCCTTGCAGGAGCACCAGCCCTCCTTTGGCAGGCTCTGTCTGCCAAGTCCTTCCCAGAAACACCGCTCTCCCAGGACCAGTGTTGATCCTTGTGTTGCACAGAAGGTCAAGCAGGCTGTTTTCGGCCACGTGGAGTTCGTCTTTCTAAAGGTTATACAGGAAGCAGTTTACAGGCTTTCAAAGAATTCAAGCATTCCTCATTATAGGGTGCACAAAAATACATACGTCTTGACATCTTATGCATATTTCTGTGCTTCTTCGCTCGACATGCCTTTTTTTCAGTCCTGGGACAGCCAGGATTTCCTTTTTCTTTGTTTTTATTCTGCAAAATTTCTTGCTCCTGTAGGCAGATTTTTGCTCCTTGGTCTTACCTCCCCCTCTAAAAGCCAGCAAGAGAGGATGGATCTTATAATTTCCCACTTGCTTTGAGGAGTCACTTAAAACTCCTCCCCAAACAGCAACCTGCTGAAGCTGCTGCTGGAACGCTACGAGGCATTTGCTACCCTCCACTTTCATTCTTCACTTTTCTTGCTAACTCTGATTTTATGTCATGCGCACAGATGTGCCAGCAGGAATCTTTGTGAGGCCACACTGATCTTGTATTGGTTTTTCCAGCCAGGTCACTCCATGGTGCACTGCTGTGGGACAGGGACAATATTTAACACCAGTGCTGTCATTACACCCTTCAGAAAGCCACAGCTAAGCACAGAAACCCAATCAAACCCCTTCAATCTTTGTCCCCAGAGGCACAATTCAATTTTTTCGTTGTTTTTTCTTTAGGGAATAGAAGAAAATTAACTCTATCTCAGCCAAAAACAAGACACCACTGCATTGTATGTGAGCAGTTCATAATTTAAAACTAAAAATCTTTGATACATTGAAAGTTGATATCCCAAAGAGGGAACCTAAACAAACACTACCTCCTGGAGGGCCAAGCAAATTGTCAGAGAAAGGAGTGACCTCTTGCAAGAGCAGTAGAAGAAAAGCAGATTTATTTCTTTCTCTCCCTTAGTTTTATGAGCAACTTTGTACTACAGACGAAAGAGCAAGTAAGAAAAGTCACCTGAAACATGCAACAAATTTGTCCCATTTCGGTTCACTGGCAAAACACAGTGAAAGGTTAACATAAATTGTAACATCTCTGCTTTAGTGTGCCTAATAAATAGACATGTAGTACAGTTTATGTCCACAGTATAATTAAGATATTATTATAATCTATAATTAGCCATTTGAAGATACACTAATCACCATTCTTCTAAAATCCAGTTATCCTTAATTTGATCCCATTCCAGTACAGATAAATCAGAAACTCAGGCCTACAGGGAGAATGACAGACCATCAGGTTGAAACCACAGCTTTGTTGGTTTAGTGGTTTTTTGGTAGCTGTGGGGTTTGGGTTTTGTTTTTTGGGGGTTTTTTTTGCAGCATTTATTTTTTTAATGGGCTCAGAGCGGGGCACTGATTCACAACTGGAGAGCGTAAATGAAATCTGAGCAGTAAAATAATTAGGGAGTGTTAGTTAAATCAGTAGGATATTTTTCAATATACTTTTCGAGAAAAACGGAAGCAATTTGTTCAATTGCCTCAGTTGGCATAACCCAGCCCTATCCGTGTCACCATGATCTAAAATGATACACCACAAAATAACACAAGGAGATAGGTGTAAAGCTTCTCAGATTTAACTTATTCTTGCAGATCAAATACTTTGATAAACACATTGTCTGCTCCACCACTTATCTAGATTAGCACAGTGTGAGTGCTTTATTTGCATTGATACACTCTCCATGAAAACACACAATGTCTCAGAATTTTAAGCCTGAGCACACTGACAGAATTCCCATCTGCTAATTCAAAGAAAAAAAAGGAGGGACCAGTGATGATGCAACCAGAATGGACAAGAAATAAACTTTAGAATGGGTTTCAAATAAAAATAAATACAAATATAGATAAAATGAAATAAAACAAAACATAATTGTGCCCCTCTTCCCACTGATCACTGTTTGGTTGCTAAGGTCACTGCCTAATCTAAATTGCAAGTGAGATTAATGGCATTAGAGTTATGAATAACCAAAACGCCTGCTTAGTTATTGAAATTTCCAGCATGGGAAACCCAGTGCAGAGATAACAAAAGAGGCTGCTCGGGATGCCGGGGGGGCTGCAGCCTTTCAGAGGTCAGCAGTGAATCCCCATCAGCAACGTGAGAACTGAACACCCCACGAGATTCCACATCCAAAAGCGTTTTACGAAATCAAGGAGCCATGCAAAGAGGGGGATTAGGTTTCCAGAGCTGAGCACACCCCTGGGGTTTCCAGAGCTGAGCACACCCCTGGGTGTGAGTGCTTCCCTCCACGGTGGCTGTGTGGGGATCTCCCCGAAGGAGCGAGGGGTCTGCAACCACACAGACCTACCGAGCAGACACAAGTGAAGGCTCAAGGGCAGCCAAACCCCTGTGAAAAACTCTTCATCCACCTCCCTTCGTGCAGCCCAGGGCCTTTGATTTGCTCCTTTGCTTTCCCTTCCTGCTGAGGCACAAACCCTTCAATTTTGGATTTTGTCTGTACTGTGCCAATACTGTAAGAACGAGGCCTGAATTCACTGGGTCACAAACAAAACTTTAAACCCCTGCTTTCCAAATGGGTTCCAGGTTGGGACCACAAGTGTAACCACACCAAAGGAGAGAGTTTGCTTTCTTGCTGAATATGCCTCTGCAGACCATGTCCACGGGCCAAATGCCCAAAGCTCTGTTGACATTTCCCCACGCCAGAGTTGCCGAACTGCCGTCACAGACAACAGGATCTCAGCTTACTGCCATACTTCTTTCTAAGCCTTTAAACATCCCAAGGTGTAAGATCCCTACGACAGCTGGAGCCAGGCTTCTTAGGAAAGCAGCTGCCTAATGCCAGGAGAGGACTGACATTTTTAAGAACTGTCAGGCACCTGCCCTCAGCTGGTGAGATCAGTGCGGATAACGCTCTCCAGGGGCACCTTGTTGCAGGAGATTTCAGGAAGCAGAATCCAAAGGTCTCTTGGCCTCGGGGACTAAGTGAAGAATCATCTTATGAAAATGCAGAGTGGAAAAAAAATCAGGCAAGAACAATATTCCCACCTGGTGCAAGTCTTTGCTGCGGCTGCCAAGGATGGGGGGTCAAATGACTTCCTTAAAGAAGTCAGCTTATAGCTTCAATGTGATTTCAAAAAGAGTTAACAAAAACTTGGTTTGAAGTATTTCCAGTATTTTTCAAGGATTTCTTTATGCTTTTGTTTTTAGAAAATATGGCATTAGGGGGCAGAGTGCCACAAAAAAGCACAGGCCATATTTAAGCATAACAATGATTATTGAGAAATACAAAGTACACCCGACTCAAGAGTTTTAGCCCTTGTATTACCTGCAGTAGGACAAGAGGTGATCCCTACAAGCCCTCCACCCTCCTGGCAGCATCAGGTGCTCTGGCACCCTCAGAGCTTGCCACAGTGCCAAGGAACAGCAGCCCAAGCCAGGTATGTAATCTCTGCCTTGAATCTGCAGAGCCACAGTTTTGTAAGATGCAAGATGATCAATGCCACTCTGAAACTCCTCGTGGATGGATTAATTACTGTAATGACACATTCATTTTCATGCTGCTGAACCTGTTCTAGCAGCAAGGAAATTACCATATATCGCCTGAGGGAACCTGTAAAATACACAGTAATAACAAGCAAACAGGGGGCTGCCATTGCCCTTTTGTCCACCGCCACATACTGAGAGAAGCTTCACAACACGCACAAATAATTGCTCTCTTTGAGCAAACATGCAGGCAGAACGCCCCAGAGAGCCCAAATTCTGAACAAAGACGCGGTTACAAAACAGGTGACATTTCCCACTTCTGTCAAGCACCCATTAATGCCTTGCCTCTTAAAAATGCAGCTACTGGGAGCTTTTTGTTGAATTGCTGCTGTTTTATGGAAGCTGTCCTTGGCCAGCACGCAGTGTGGGGGCTCTGGGCACCCTGCCCAGCAAGGACACAGGACTGTCCCCCTCGGTCACAGGTTCACCCAGAGAAGCCTGAAGGATCCAGTTCCTTGCCTGGGGACCCCACCACAGCAGTCCCACACTCAGTTACAAATAAATGCACTTAGTCCACAATGTTTGGGGCTCGAAACACAGCAGACATCCCGGAGTTGATGCTATTACTCAGTAATAGGCTGAAGAGATCTACACTGAGCAACACAAAGCACCCTCCTGCCTGGGGCTGAGCAGTTCGGAGCACATCCCTCAGGAGACAATCTCCTTTAAAAACCTGGAATGGAGAAAAGGAACAAGGAGCAGGAGTGTGGCTCATTCCCGTCCATTTGTTACAGACTGGTTGGTTATGTGGAAGGTATCTATTTTTTGTGTTTGAGAAGGTGGTAAATGCCTTTCACAATATCAGCCACAAAGCCTCAACAAAACTCGTCGGGTTTTACGTTTCCAAGACTTAAACAACTTCATTTCAATGCCTTCATTCTGTTGCTATTATTAAAAAAAACCAAAATAAAAACCAAACACTTCACTTGTGCACCAGACAGTCAAGACACACACTAGAGCTATACTACTCTCCAGTTCACATAATACATATAAAATCACACAACTACACCTTCCTCCAAAGAAAAAAATAAAATAAAAAAATCAAAAAAACCGCAAACCTCCACACCTTGGAAAGAAAGAGGCCTTGACATTGCATTTGTATCCTTCACTTGTAATTCCCGTCTCTTCCTTGCCCAGTGCTCTTGTAAACTTAATGTAGTAACACATCCCTTTCAAAAGGGTTGAATTCCCCCAAGGAAAAAAACCTCGTGTTTTTGAATCCCATTTAATCCCTTCTTGGTTTTGTTTACATCATTAAAAGCAATTCAGTCTAGGATTATCAGCATTGGTTAAAAATGAAGGCAATACATTGATTTTTCTTTCCTAAGTTTTACACTAAGCCTCTCCGAAGATGGGCAAAAGCAGAAAACTTGTTTTCAACACATGATCAAACAAATAAAACCCAGAAGTCATCAAGTTTATCCTGTTTTTCTGCATGACACCAATTACTTGGCTTTGCTTCCTCCCAGAGAAGTATTATGAAACATTTTGGAAACCAACAACACAGAAACCAGAGTTTTCTGTACAGACTGTTGTGACTTTTTGTTTTCAGGAGAATTTGTTGCTGTGCTTCCAATTAGTTCCACGCTCGTTTCAGGAAAATTGGGTAAGACAGAAATGTGTATTTAACTTCAGAGATTCAGAGATCAGCAGAAGTTCCCTGCCTATCCCAAGTCTCTCAGAATGATCTGACTCCACTCTGGTTTAGCTTTAGAAAGAAAACTGGCCCCGTGTCTGACAACAAGGAGGACCCACCTCTCCATTCACATCAGCCACACGGAATATCACAGGTGTAGCTCTGAAAGCAGGTACTGAGGCTACAGGTGAGGACATGCACAAAACCAGCGGGACAGATCATATCCATCTCTCCTCCTTCCAGGACAAAGGGATGGATCAGCTCTTCAGAGCTTTTCCAGCTCCACAGGGCTCCCATAAAGAACCAGTTACTCTCTCTGGCAATTTCAGCACAAATTAGAAAGTGTCTGTGGCACAGTTCATAATGTGACCATGACAATCACAGAGGAGACTGAAATGCCTCAAGGATCCATTTTGCAGAAAATCATGCAGTGGCACAGCCTTTGCAGAAGTTCAGCACCTTGCCAGGCAGTTGACATAAATGTGACAAAGTGAAACATAACTCAATTTGCAGACTGTCATTTTCCATGGCTGATTTGATATACATGAGTCACATAAAAATGCAAGATAGTCTCAGAAGTATTTACATAAGGGGCTGATTATAACAGCAAACAGCTATTTGGACAGTAATATCTTTGCTTTTCAAGAGGATGCAAGAATTATCTTTTGTCCCACAGAAAACTAATTCTCACCTCGTGTGCATCTTAATTTCCATTAAGATCTGTGAAAGTCTTGTGTTCGTGTTACAAAAAGAACAAACACACAAGTTTAGCTTTGGAGGAGGAGTCGGGGGGTCATAAGACCACTATTCTCAGTGTCCACCTGAGTTACTGACGTCCTAGGCTGAATTTTTATTCTGCATTAAGCAGTTCTGCTAATATAACAGGTTGCCCAGAGAAGCTGTGGACTGCCCATCCCTGGAAGTGTCCAAGGCCAGGCTGGAAGGGGCTTGGAGCAACCTGGGCTAGTGGAAGGTGTCCCTGGCTCAAGGCAGGAGGTGGAATGAGATGGTCTTTATGGTTCCTTCCAACCCAAACCACTGGATGATTCTATGATTCCACTTAATTACACCACTGTTTATCCTATCCAAGAGTTTCTTATGCACACATTACTAAACACGCTACATCAACATCAAAACAAATCACAAACTTCAGAGGCACAAGCCTCTCTAAATATGTGATCACAGCAGCTCTGCTTGCCTGCAGAGTTCTAAAATTATTTCTCCTCTCCTTGAAGCTGAATTCTAGTGAAAAAGAAAAAAGAAATACCATGTGTTTTGGTGGTTTCAATTTGGATCTGTAAATAACAGTCATCTGTGACTACAGTCAAGCACTCACAGAATGTGAAGTTCAGTCCAGGGTATCTGTAAAGTTCAAACAATTTTGGATGGTTCTCTGGAAAGAGCCAACATCTCAGGGTGAATATTTTTTAATCTACAACCTCACCTGTTCATTTCTCTCATTTTTTAGAGAATGGCCATTGTATCTACCCTTCAGTTCAGAAAAACCTCTCCAGAACTTGCATGCTGGTGCAAAACAGGCCTTTGAGCACTTCTGTTCCCCACCAATGATGCACAGGTTAAACAATGTGGGCCCAGTGCAGTATCACGGAGGAAAATTACCCAGAAGGTTTGGCCTGCGTTACAGCAGCACACACACTACAGGTCAGGACACTTGGCCCAAGTAATCAGAAGTTTAGAACAAATAGTTAACCAACACGTCTCCTAGATGTTATACTGTGAATAGTCTTTTCAGCAGCATTTGCTAATAGCTATTGGTGCACTCTTCCACAGCAGAACATGTCTATTGTGTACATTTTAATTCACGATTCAGAGCATCCTCCTGCTGACAGCAGCGTCTTTTGACATTTCTGAACAGAGCCTTAGTGGAATAACTGTATTTCCCATGGTGTCTCCTGCCTTGTATCCTACTTGTCACAACCTGCCAGTCCGTATTGGTGGGGTGGAGAACGCTGTTCTCCAGGGAGGGCCCATTTCATATTCTCAGCTGTGCTGTGACCTTTTCCATTAATAGATGTCACAATAAGGGCAGGCCTTTATTGCCAAGCCACAAGAGCAGACTGGTTAATCACCCACAGACAGGCGTCAGCTGAAGCTCTGACACGAATATCCAAACACGTCTTGTCTCGACTATATTTGAGATGAGAGAGCTGGAACCGGATCATCTTTAATGCCCCTTCCAACCTAAATCATTCTATGATTCTGTGACTCATTTTGGGGGTTTTCCAAGCAGAAAGTGCACTAGGCCATCTATCAAATACTATGGCAACAACCAGTGCACACCTGAAGCAGTGAAACACTTAACTTTGAAATCAAGACAATACAACATTTATTCAGCAAGAGCAAAACCAAGCTGAACTTCTTCCTTCACTACTGACAACAACAAAGCAAATCAATAGTGTGAAGTGGGGAAGATGCTGGCAGAATCTGAAGGGGAATGAGCAGATCAGTCCTCTTGAATGTAACCTGATCCTGCACAGCTTCACCAAAAAAAAACCCCAAACCAAACAAAACCCCAAACTGAACTTCCAGGAAGGAAAATATTGGTGAAAAAAAAAAACCACCCTAAAAAATATTAATTTAAAAATAGCAGGAAATATCAGCATAGTAATAACCAGTGTAGCCCAAGCTCCCTCTTCTGGTATTTATGAGTAAATATACTGGATTAGGCAGGTCTTGATAGTCTAACATTTGGATTCAAAATCCAGCAGCAAAGTGTTCATATAACTCCACAAAACACCTGTTAAAGTTATTCAGCCTCTTTCACACTAGCAACGTTTCTTAAGCAAAAGATGTACAGACATGGAAATTCATTGTAAGATACGAAATAACACAATACCTCTTTTTTTCCCTTGTGAAACCCTCGGTTTCTTGAGCAGGCAGTTCTACACCATCACCAGGGACCGCAGCCAAAGGTTCATCCTCAGAAACGTGGTTATCAACTTCTTTGCAGCTGTCAGGCTTGGAAGTGCTGCAAAACAATTATTAAAAATAAGCTGACAAATTTCAGAAGTGCCTTTGCAGCTTCAGTGAAGTCTTCTTAAAGGATGAACTTTGGCTGGATCTATAAGGAGCTCTAAGGGGCACATCAACCCCTCCCAAATTCCATCTCTCTCCCACCTCCCAGAAATTACTTCTTCCTACAAACCTTATCTCACTTAATTTCTCAGATGACCACATAATCAGTAATACTGCAAAGTTTTAAGAGCTCTTACAGACCATAAGATAAAGTGCCAGAGAAATTTAAGGGTATATGAAATTAGTAAAATAAATAAATCACTAATGACTGCTTTGCAGTTCTCACACAGCCTTTCCTCCTCAGTGTAGAATACAAACGTTCAATTAACTGACTTGTCTTTTAGTAAAAACAAACCCTAAAATCTGGGACCAAAAAATTCTCTTACTTTAAAAGCTCCCCCTGTGCTGTAAAGCCAAACACACAACAACCCCGGAACTCATGACACGAATGTTAAGATTACAGGACTGTAACGCTGCTGTATTTGTTAATTCCTACGAGTCCCCCTGCTCAGCCACGCCCCACAAGACCCACACTCAGAAGCAGAACAGTAACCACCCTGCTCCCCTTGGTCTTGGCCACGCTCATTAAACCACTGACCAAAAAAGAACTAAATAACCAATGACTTCATGTCTCAAAAGCAGACGCAGCGTAGGGTCTCGTCACGCCACACCGTCCCTTCCAGGGCACCTCTGACATACCAGAGGGACACAGACGTCCTGGGGTAGCAGCCACACACAGCAGCCTCCCCTCCTGCCAGCTTCGGCTTCCAGAGATACAGACTCAAGTGTTTATGGAAATGTTGATGGAACCAGGCCTTGGCTGAGCAGCTTCTTTTAGGTTTCCTGAACTAAATATAAACAGCTATCTTAGCCACTCCTTTTAAAGTTTTCTCTCCCCTTCCCCCAGTAATTACAGTGGAACTGTAGAAGGTAGATTAAATTGTGTTACTGATTAAGAGTTGGTAAGGTTCAGGGACAGGCTGCTCCTCTCTTTAGAACCACGTCTACAGAGGACAAGCCTAAACCACATCCATAACTTGAGTTACAATACGTACGAGCATGAGAACAGGTATTTCCCAAAATGCTTGTGCACTAAGTTACTAAGATCACCAAAGCTGTTTCTGAGAGTAGTTTACCTTGATTAGCTTATATCCATAAAGCTGCTTTGTGCCATATGGGATAATTACACAGTTATTTCTTCTAAGGAATGATCTCTGCTTTACACGCTCACTCCTTCCTCCCTCCCTCCCTTTCCTCAGTTTGTCCAAACTGGCCTGCCACTGACAGCCTATATTTTCAGTCACATCTAGTTAATACAAATAAATAAACACAAAATTATTTCAAAGCAAGCTGTTTCCTTTTTCATGCAAAGGGCCTTTGTCCTTTGCTAAAAATGTCTCTGTCCTAATATAGCAACAGCATCCCATCTATACAAAGGCGATGTGACTATATAGGGGCACACGGAGAGCAGTGAAAGTAAGATTTTAAAGCAAAAAAAAAAAAGTAAACTGCTAAAAATAAGCGAATGCTGAACATCTGTTTGGAGAGGAAACAAAGAACTGCAAAACCCAAACAATTCACAAGAGGGCCCAGCCAAGCAAGAGTAGCAGAGGCATACAAAATTACGGCCCTGGTGTTGCGCACACAAAGCTGTCCCAGTTACCTGCTTACAGCAGCACCTGTTCCCCTCTGAGAGGCCCAAATGACCACCTGAAGGCCTTCAGCTTCCCCTTTTAAGTCTTTCCACACAAAATAAAACAACTTTCACATATATAGTTTGACTAACGAATGTCATTCCTAACGCTAAAGCAAAACTTGCTATCAACACACAAGTATTTTTGTAAGAGCTCTGCTCCCTGGCCTTCACAAGGCACAGGGCTTACTTTCATGAGCTCCTGTACTTGTATGTGTTAAAATCCACAGCTAATTTCCCTTCATCTTTCCAAGCTTCATTTATACCATCAAATCCTGGCTTCCCACAAAGACCACTCCTGCCAAGCCTCAGCTGCCTTGCTTGTGCTGTCGCTCCGGAGGGGATCCACAGTACCAAGAACTGCTGAGTGAGGCCATGAAATGCAGGTTGTGAGACAAATCATGCCAGTCTGGGGCTAATATTGCCACATCATTACTTTGGCACTGCTCAGGAGGGCTTGCAGGTAGAACTGCGGCAGCACAGAGCTCCTGGTTATTGCCCATCATCAGATGGGTGCTGCCCACAGTAAGCTCTTATGGGACAAGCAGGAGCAGAGCAGCTCAGAAATGGTTCAGTTGGCAAAAAAATGAAGTCGGGTAGCACAGAACAGCAACTCTGTTCAAAACACAGACTGTAAACTTTCCAGCCTAAGACTGCATCAACTCAGGTACATGTATCAAGTCACAGTATTTCTATCAGCTCAGACATGCAGTGGCTACATTAAAGCCTCTCCGCAGCTCCCACTAAAACAAGATCTTCCATTAAACTTATTTCCCAACTGGTAACATTCTAATAGGTGTAGCAAGAATACTGCCAAAAGGGCCAAGTCTTCTCAGGGCACAATAAACTACACATTGACCAGTCTTTATCCTGTAGAGTTGAGCTGATTGGAAGACATTTTCAAGCACCCTCTCTGTTTAAGTAAACCTCAAAAGTCACTGTCTGACTGTGTCTGCAGATAATCCTGAGTACCTCTGCCTGCCTATGGTGCTAAAACTGGGGAGCACAGCCCAAGAGCATCACAGCTCCACAGGCTGTGAACTGTGTGGCCAGGAAAGGTCCATCTGCAGACAAAGCAACACAGCCTTTGGTGCATCCAACATCACCGATTATAAATTCCCTGTGACAGCTTAATGTGCATAAAAAGAGCTGGGACAGAGGTTGATGCAGGGGAACACAGGATTTTGTATTGCCAACTCAGGTTCAGAACAGCTTCCATTCCCCAGTACTCAAGACTGAGCTGCAACAGCTCTCTCTGGTCTGGACTAAAGGCCACAGCAGCCCCATAACCTCAGCTGGAGATTAAATGCAAGAGCAGAAGCTTTCCTTAGCATGAGGAAGGCACCAGAGTGAGCTGCCCTGCCTGTTAGCTATGGCCTGATTATAAAGAAAACTCAAGCAGCAAGTGCTTTCCAAGCTGCCTTTTTTTCCCTGGGCATTTGCAGCTTTGGGGTTTTTTCCCCACGAGACCGGCGGGAAGCTGCAGGGAACAGATGAATACTGCTCAGAAATGTTTCACACCTCTAACCACGGAGCTGAGCTGTGGTCTTGTACAGCTGGGGCACTTACTTGCTTTCTCTGCATTTCCAACCCAAACATTCCTGTTTGGGTTGGAAAGAAGTCCTGTTGCAGAGCTCTGCACCTGCAGCCTGAAGAGAAAGCCACGTCTAGCCAAAATTTCTCCTAGTGCAACGTGTACTGGCAAATCAGAGCGAACTTGGCCTTTCACTGCTAAACAAAAATGCTTGGCAGAACAGCCAGTGAACTTTCTACCGAATTCTTTTCAGGGCGTTTCTTTGTAGATACAGTAAATAAAAATCTTACTTGGGCAGATGATACCATGTTATCCCTGATCAATATGTTATCAGCAGGAGAGAGGGAGACAGTCATCCTCAAGAAGCAAAACAAAGATACACTTTCTTGACTGGACAGATGGAGGGACAGCCTGATCTCTTACCATGCCCTGCCATCTGGAAGCCATTTAGCACAAACTGACCCCTACCTTACACGCACCATTATTTTCCCCTGCCAAAGTGCGCACCATCTGCATTATGTGACACCCCTGATGTGGTGTAGAAATACATGTGATGGGGAAATACACAAAAACAAAGGGAACTGATTAGTAAATAACCAAATATGTTGGGGAAAACACTTTATAATTGCACTTTACTGCAGACAGACTGGAATAAACATCATGCTATTCAGTAGCCCTGGCAATACCTCCGAAGTCTCGTGCAGAGGTACCCAGTACGCATCACACAGAGACATTACACATGTTGCATGAGAGAACGTTATCCAGTCATACTGAAAAGCAGTGGTGCAGTATTTCCACACAAAATGCCAAAAAGAAATGGCTTCAATATGATCACATCACACAGGTGAATAGCTGATGAGGGATAAGGCAATTAACACAACACAACACAACAAATATCACTGAAGCTCCTGGATAAGAAAATCCCATCCTGCTGTTACTGATCCTTGTTGTGAGCATAATCCCACATGTTTTAAGAGCACTACTTCCATTTGCTACCAACATCACGTTGTTACCAGCATGTGCTGTTACTGCAGGGAGAAAGCAGCACCACAACTGCACCCACAGGAGCTAAAACAGGGGTCCAGCTGCATTGATTTAACCCCTCTTCTGCCAACCAGCTGCAACTGGGGGTGGGCACATGTTGGCAGCTAATGGGTTTCTACTGCTGGGACACCAGGAAACATCTCTGCAAAGAGAAGCTGGCAAGCAACAACACCCTGGGCAGGAAAGACAGGTGCAAGGGGAACAGGTAGGCTTTTATATCCAAAGCTGAACAAGGATGCAAAACAAAGGAGTAAGAAAAACAAACGATACTGACAAGAGTTGACTTGTGCAGCATTTAAAAATAAACAGAAGAATTACAACAAACAAATACAGAAGGACTAGCTACAGCCAGCTTCACTCCAGTTGACCACAGCGTATTTCTCTCTCACTTTCCTAACTGGAAAACTACCCACATCCACGCTGAATATCCCTGGTTTGCAACTTTTTAGGGCTGAACCCTTGCAAAAATCCTGGCAGCTCCCTCGAAGTCAGGATATGGAGACAAGAGCCAGATGCTGCAGCTGTTGCACAGTCCGTGTGCCCTCACCCCTACTGGGCTCAGCCTCCCTGGATGGGGCAACCACAGCTCAGCACCAGCACTCGCAGCCTGTGCAGCTGGGATGGAGCAAGGAACCCCCAGACTGTCAGACACCAACAATAAAACCTTTTAAAGACAGCAGTTATGAAGTAGATCAAAAGAAAAGGTGTAACATAATTAACTTGAAATTCCAGATTCAGATGAGAATGTGAACAGGGTGAATTCGTGAGGTTTACAAGAGGCAGTGAATTAAAACACTCTAAGATTGCTCTGCCTAAACGTTTCCTAAGGTGGCATTTAATTACAGACAGTTTGTGTGCCTTTTTCCATGCAAAAAGCAAACTTTCACCCTAAGGGCACAGAATCTTTTATTTTAGACTGTGGTCCAGAGACCATACATAAATCTTTCTGGCACTTTTTGGTGTTAGCCTTTTTTTCCTGCCTCCACATTCAGAAAGTAGCTCACAGCTCCACCTCAATTACTGCTCACCCTTTTCTAAGTGCCTCGCTACTATGGCCAACAATCCATTAGCAGAAAAAAAACCAGAATCCACAAAAAAACATCAGTAACCCAATTACATTTGTTAAAAACAAAGAAACACAACTCTCTGAGTAAAAACTTACAAGAACTGGAAGAAATCCACATCATCAGCTTCCCACTGTAAGCTTCTCTAGATCATCTTACTCCAAGTGTAGGAAAAGGTTTGTTTTTCACAGACTCACTCAGCCAGTGACTAACCAGCTTGGGGACTGGTGGCAGACCAGTATGGGCTAAATAGCAAAGTCACCCAGCTTTTAAGGTGGATTGAGCAAACCACACAAGGTCCTTTCTGCCTTTGATGGTACATTATTGTGACTTCAGCTAACAAATTTAATGCTAGCTTAAGTATACCATGTATGTTTACACTCCACTGAACTCCTGGTGATTGAAGGGTACACACACCCTACAAGGCTTCCTCTATTGTTGGCAGTTAAGACAAGTTTATATGCCCAAAGATCCCGAGAACCCCACCGCCACCAGCACAAATAAAGCAACAGTTTCCCTTCTCAGTGCAAGCAAAGGCAGGCAAAAAGGTCAGAGTCCAACAGATATGAGATACCTGAATAATAATCATGGCCTGTTTTATAATCAATGTTATCCTGTTAAGGAACTTCTCAAAAGTACAGAAAATGGCCAAAGGATCAGTTACCTTGTACTGACAAAAAAAAGTATAAGCAACTAAAAACATATAGGATGTATATTGCACCTTCACATGTCATGGCCCTCCTATGTGCTAAAGTGATACAATCTCAGGGAAAGGTAAACAGCGTCTTCCCTTGAAGCTTTTGATAAGGGGGGGATGTAAATTCTGACACGGATTTCTG
Source organism: Cephalopterus ornatus (assembly GCA_013396775.1). Taxonomy (NCBI): domain Eukaryota; kingdom Metazoa; phylum Chordata; class Aves; order Passeriformes; family Cotingidae; genus Cephalopterus; species Cephalopterus ornatus. The sequence continues at coordinate 220,937 of VZRE01004046.1, forward strand.
CTGACAGGTGTTCCACTGGCTGCAGGCAGAGTCACCACAGACATCCATCCATCCAAGGAGAATGGGAGCAGTTCCTGAGGCAGCACTAAGAAACCCACAGCAGCAGGCAGATGCAGCCACTTCCCTGGCTCTGGACAGTACCTTTCTGGAGTCAGCTCCGCAGCACCCACGGGGCCAACATTTCCAGACGCCACAGGAACAGGTAAGGGTTGCTCGGAAGGATCGAGGGGAGAAGCCAACTGTGTATCATCACCTGGCCCAGGAGGGCTGCAGAGAGAAAAGACAAGGAAAAAGGCACTTTTAGAGGTCTGAGCTACTGCAGAATTACTGTAATTTGCTGTCTGAACCCCCAGACTTGAACATGTGTGTGCTAACTCGTGTGTTAGGGAAGGCAGCAAAAGTTGGCATTTTTAATGTAAGTTGCTCTTGTGCACAGCTCTGGATTTTTATCTGAGTTACAACTGCAGGAGCAATGAGACAGTACAATCCAGCAGCAAATTAACCCCATTTTGATTCTGATTATGAAAAGTGAATGAGAAATTGAGCCGAACAAGAGAAATGGCAAGATTTCCTGCCTTTGAAACCCCGTAACACTTGGGGACCTCAAGGCTGGCTTTCACCTGAAGCTGGGGGGGCTCATAAGTGGGGGCACAGAGTCAAAGGTGTCCTGGGTGCTGCAGGGAACACACACACCTCCTGCTTCGTCCCATTCCTGGGGAAAGCATGGTGCCCCTGAGTACCAGCAAGCACCTCACGGCTAAAAGAAAACAATTTGGAAACACCCCCTTGAATCAATAAGGAAAGGAGCCTTGCTGAAGAAGGTGGTTTGTTTGTTTTTAAGGGACACCAAACCATGGGAACCCCCCCGAAAACAATGTTTTGGTTGCCTACTTCAACCTGACTTTGCCATGTGGCCACCCAGAGACCAGAGCCCTGGAAGCATCAGTTTTTCCCTAAAACTCACCAAAATCCTCAAGTTTTTTGTAAACCATAAACATCAAGTTGGGGGGCCAATTTCACACGGTACTGAACTCCCTCATGTCCATGTTGTTTCCTGTACTACCAAGTGAATAAAACCCTGCACACAGAGGGATTGTGCCACACACATATGGATTTGAGGTGCATGAACTTAAAACTGTCACTCAGCATTTGGAATTTCAGCTTAAAAATGAAAAGCCCTAAATCACAAAACTCAGCTTTAACACTAAAGGGTTAATACCTTGCCTAACTTCAAATCCAGAGAACCAGTATGAGTCTGTACTCTAGTTTAATTCTGGATCATAACAAAGAGTTAAACTTCACTATAATAATGTCAGTGTTTGCTGCCATCTGAATATACTCACACTTCCCATATTTTATCTAAAGGATTCTGTAACATGTTCACGTGGGGAAAACAATTACCATGCTGAGCCATTAACTGTCCATATGTTCTCTGGTTTAACCACACCTGAGGGCTCAGCCTGTTGCAGGAAACTTTGAGCCAAAGTTCTAAAGTCCTCTGGCTTATTATCATAAAGGGACCATTTTTCACTCATTTCTGAGTTGCAGATACAGCACAAACCGGGGCGTCCCCTCTGCTTTGCCTTCAAACGTGTGTTTATAAAGTAGATCTTGACAACAGCACTTGGCAATTTGGGTTTTTTTTTTACATACATAATGAGTAAAAGGAGCAGGTGTGCCCCAGTTTGGTGAGCAAGTGAAGTGTTAGTCCACCACCATCACATCTCCTGCACAAGCAACTCCCGGACAGCAATTTCCAATTTCCGTAGTCTATGGAGGTAACCTGAAACTCAGGCTCGGGGAGGAGGTGATGGCAAAGCTGCTCCTTTCCAAGCCACCCTGCTCTGTGCCAACAATGAAACCATCCAAAAGCTGCTCAAACTGGTTCCACAGCTGACATTCCTGGGCATCACAACTGCCTTGGGCTCACAGGCACCCTCCACCAGGTCCCTGCTGTCAGTNATCGATATGTATTTTTACATACATACATACATACATATTTTACATACATAATGAGTAAAAGGAGCAGGTGTGCCCCAATTTGGTGAGCAAGTGAAGTGTTAGTCCACCACCATCACATCTGCACAAGCAACTCCCGGACAGCAATTTCCAATTTCCGTAGTCTATGGACAAGGTAACCTGAAACTCAGGCTCGGGGAGGTGATGGCAAAGCTGCTCCTTTCCAAGCCACCCTGCTCTGTGCCAACAATGAAACCATCCAAAAGCTGCTCAAACTGGTTCCACAGCTGACATTCCTGGGCATCACAACTGCCTTGGGCTCACAGGCACCCTCCACCAGGTCCCTGCTGTCAGTCCTCTGCACCCACCAGCCTTTTAGGCCAATTTGTTTCTCTGTAAAAAGGCCACGAGCTTTTCCCATTCTGCTGCCTGAGTTCTGAGTCCAGCCTGGAGGAGGATCTACATAAAATTACTTCTAAATTCTACTTATGACAAGCACGACTGAAATACTTTTCAGAGGAAAATACCTCACAGTTTAATAAGCAGTTGCTTACCAACAGCTGCAGCAAGCACACTAAGTTCAGCCCAAAGACCAAGGGGTTCAGTCTGTTATTAGTGTGTCAGAAGTGAAAGACACTGCCCATCAAGTGTCCTTAGGCTCTTGAGTTTCACAATTTCACTTTTAAGACCTCTACTTATCCCTGAAAGAGATTTTCCAAGTCACTGTTAGGAGGCAGGTATGCAAATAAGTTTCAGGCAAAGCTTGACTCATATACTAGTCATTAAATACCAATGAGTGAATGAGAAATAACTGCATAAACCTACGCAATTTCTTCTGTTTAAACACAGAAGGTTTCAAACCAAGGCAGAAAGTTAAGACGTGTACAGAAACACAACCTGGCACGTGTGGACACAGAGGCAGCGAGGGCTGGGTGTTCTGGTGGGTCTGTTTAGTGCTCCCCTACTTTCAACCATGAGATGCAAACCTTAAACCCCTAACTTCATAGGAAAGTTTTAAAACACTTTGACACTGGTGCTGGAGACAGAAGGCAGCTACGGGTCTTGGCATTTACTCCCTGTCCATGTTTTTCCAATCAGGAGAGCTGGATGTGGCTCCCTTTGAACAGTCAACAATAGCTCCAAGTTTACTCCAAGGGAAACCGACGTGCATTTCAAACTCTGCTATCTCCTACTCCCAAACGTTTGGTTGCTTTTAATGAGATAACGGTAGGATTTATAGATCCTGCTCTTACTCCAGAAATCTCTGGAAAATGGCACCAACAACTGCAAGGCAGAACTGAGCTCTCAGTGCTCTCATCACCCCCTATTTTGTTTTCTTCAAGAAACAAGATGTTGCTCACTGGGTACAGCAAGTCAGACAGACAAAATCCTCCACAGTTCATCCTTGGCTTTCTAATAACCTGGGCCAAAGGGTCAATTTTTTTGAGCCTCAGTTTACCCATACATAAGAAAAAATATTAATCAATCCCAGGGAAATATTACAGGATTTGCTATTTCTGGTAAGTTCTTGCACTGCAATCCTTTGGAAAGAGATCTGGCAGCACCTACATCCGTTGAAATTCATTCATTCAAACACATCATACCTCATAAAATTTGGTCCATTTTATTAATTCCTTCTTAGCAATGATTTTATCTTCTACTTTATTTTGTTGCTTATCTCATACTTTAGCCACACTCACTGGAATAAACTTTATGTGCAGAAAATCCAACAAAAACCTGTTATAGTAAGTCTATGCACCTTTGGTATTTCTGCTCTTTAGAAGTATTTTCATGAATTTTGGGGCTCCTGTCACTATGACTTAGTGGAGAAGGAGGTAAGAAGCTATTTCTTATATCACAAATCAACATTACTGGAATCAGGAACTAAAACTAAACTTGTTCAGGAAGCAGCTCAGAAGTGCTGCATAAGACACAAGCAAAGGATTACAAATTTTGAAAAAAAAAAACCTCTTTCCCTCCTCTCTCCCTCCATTTACCTCCCCCCCCCACACTACTTCTTATGAAGTAATTTAAAATCGATTCAAATATCAAGAGAATCTTAGGAAGAAACATGAGATGCTAATACTGAAATGGAAAGTGTGGCTTTATTTATTTCCCAGTGAACTAAGGCGACATCCATACAACCCAACCACCCCAACGGGGCAAGTCCATGCACCAGCATCAGCTTTAAAATCTCAGACATAGTGATGACTGAGGGGGTCACTTTTGCTGGTCACTGCGCATAGGTACAGCAGAGGTTTTACTTTTACCAGCTAAACACACCCTCACGGTCAAAAGATCAAGTCTGGGGAAATACGCTGCCTTTTGTAAACCACACAGAAAGACTTACTTATGCATTTAAATATGTGATTTTGGAAAAATCTCTCAAATTCCTTCCGTACTCGGAAGAAGAAACGATGCCTTAAGCACTTTGTATTTAGACTGCAGGATCTCCTGCACACCTCGGCCAGGCTGAGAGCTGCGTGTTGTGCAAAGTCAGTAATGAAGGTATCCAGGAGATGAACTGGCATGTGCTAATTAAAAGCAAACCAAATCCCTGTCATACAGGGGAGTTTGATGCACAGTATTTGCATGGCAGCATTTCTACACTTAGGGAAGAAAGACACTGCCACCCAGATACACCAAAACTGGCTCCTGGGGGAATTATTCCAGCGCCTGAGATTTACGTGCTCTTCCTCTGAGTGGGACTTGAGCGATCAGCAGAACAGGTCTGGGTGCTGGGTGCTGGTGCCCAGAGCACCCAAGAGAGCCAGCCCAGCCCAGCTGGAGCAGCACCTGAGTCACACCTGACCCCTAGGGAGGGACCTGCCATCATCCTGGCCAAGCAGCAGGAAACACCTGCACCTCCCAAAGTGTCTGCAGTCCACGTGGGAGCACACGGCCGCCCGGCTCCAGACACAAGGCTGAGCTTCCAGCAACAAGGGACTCCCTTCTCTCGCTGCAGGTTTCCACACTAATAACATGAGAAAGGAAAACAAACGCAGAAACTGCGTTCTGGAGACACGAAAGCATTTTTTAAAAGGCTTCCTGAAGGCAATACCCCACTGTCTGACGAGAAGCGACCCCAGAAAGCCAGGTGCAGAGCAGCTGGCAGCCCCTGCAGGTAATTCCAAATGACCTGCTGGAGCAGGAGAGCGCTGTTGCTGTCGGGAACCCAGACCCGTGACCATGGAGAGTCATTCTCAGAAATGATACTTTTCTGGCACTGCTCGTGGAAATCCTGACAAGATAGAGAAGTTATCTTGGCAGGGGATGGTGTTTAGTGGCACACTACCTGAGGGCCTGCACCTCCATTCTCACCCAAGCCTTCTTGCTTAGAGAGCCCTCACTTTCTGTAACATGCGTACCCAGATTGATCATTGATTTGATTAGTTTTAAGAATAAAATAGAAAAAAAATCTTTTTTTTTTCCTTCTCCTGAGCGTTCCGCATTACTGTGGTCACATTAAAACTTAGGGTGAGTTAATACAATAAATAAACACAATTATTCTAAATTAAAACACTTAATGGGACTGAAACACGCGTTACAGCACTACTTCCTTTGCAAGCTAAAAGAGGGACAACAGAAAGCCACATAAAAGTCTCAGAAGTATAAATCACGCCTGCACAGGATGAATAAGCATATTTGCTGTAATAACTGTCAACCATTATAAAAAGCCCATCAGGTCACCACCGAGCAGCTTTTAGAGCCTCGGAAGGGCTCTCGGTCACGTCCTGATGTCATTGCTGCAGGATTTCAAAGTTCCCAAAGCCCAGCTAGTAAACCTGAGGCAGAGATTTCTCAGTACAAACAACACACACAGAGTCTCCTTGCTCGAGCAGAAACCCTAAACCCAACCAGAAACCATAGCAGGAGCCACAAAACCACCCAATCTTTTAGGGGGGTACGGAGAGTTAATGCTCACCCAGAGCTGGATTCAGCGCTGTGGGAGCGGCAGAAAAAGTTTCGAAAAGTTGTTCA
>VZRE01004046.1:227688-284276 GCA_013396775.1 Cephalopterus ornatus
AGTTTCGGGAGGCAGGAATGGTGTTTGGCCCAACTTTAAGGATAACTTTTTAAAATGTTTTCGGGATGCAGAAGCAAAGTTTTTAACAACTTTCACTGAAAGTTTATGTGTTTATGGCTAAACAAATAACATATGTTTAAATCTAAACAAAACAATTTTATTTCTCGTCTAATTCTTGGGTTAAATTCCAGTTCCTAAAGTCACACTGGTTTTATAATAGGTTTCTTTACCTTCCTTCTTATAGGCTAATCTTCTTCATTTATAGATTCCTTTAGCTGCTTTCTTACGGATTTTTTTAACCTGCTTTTTTTACAGGTTTCTTTCTTTCTTACAGGTATCACTACCTTCTTTCTTTTCTCTACCTTCTTTCTTACAGATTCTTTTACCTGCTTTCTTATAGGCATCTCTACCTTCTTTCTCACAGGTTTCTTTACCTATGAAAAAATGGAGCAGTTTTAATTTTTTAATTTTGTGTGCCCTTATTAATCTCTTAGGTTTCCTATGGGTTTATTACAACACAAAAGAGTGGCTTTACAGGGTAAGTCTTTGCATGGAGATACACCAAATTGCATATACAAGCTGCCAGCACCCAAGGAATTAATTGAGTCTCTACTCAGAGAGATTATTATCGTGTTTATAACATGCCATACAATAACTACAGGTTAAATGTCTATAATATCTATCCCACAGCAAGAGAGTTAGTAGAGTCATTGCTTACCAAATGTCCAATCAAGATATTTCAGATAAAATGCTGGGATTACAGAGATTCAATTTAGCTGAGTTAGGTTCCCATCTGACTCCCTGTCTCCAAACTCTTCAACTGTGGCGTCCACCACACCTTGGGTGACAAAAGTAATTATTTCCCCATCTTCAGAACTCTGTCCAGCCCCTAGTAGGACTGTGCATCTCCTTTTAATGTTAGGGTACAGTAATCATACCTGATGGACTCCTCAAAGCATCAATTTAGAGCTGGGCCACAGGGGGAAGAAAGTGTTTAATTATTTTTTTTTTTTTAGCTATTGGACAGTTTCTCCTTCTAGCCCTTGTCTGATTTCCTATAAGCAAAAGGAGGGAACATATTTTTGTTTGGGTAAATTGTGTGTTTCAGGAGAACTTTCCCATCTAGTCTGGAAGCAGGAGACAGGGATTTCCCCTCAATGTCCTCATTGCTGCATTTAACAATTCAGAAACCTGCACAGGAAATAGAAGACTATACCAAATGATCCCCAGATGCCAAATCAGACACTGTAACGGATGAAAATGCTGAAAAACACGTAGACTGCCAACATCTCCTGGACTGCAAGGTCTGGCTTATTGAGGGGCAGACACTGTGCATGGTACGGAGAGGGTTCACTTGGTTGTAGCACCAGGAGCCTGTAGCACCCACTCTGACAGCAAGAATTCAGATGAACCTCAGAGTTAAAAGTTGCTGAGGAGAGCATCTCTTTCATATCCCGCCTCCCAGGCAGCAGGAAACCAGCCATGGAAAAAGTTACTGTGATTTTTGATACAGGTACAAGCCTTCAGTCCCCCTCTCATTTGGGGGGGGGCATTAACCTCTTTTGTCATCTGGAAACCATTTCACAAATAGCTTCTGCAGGTATAACTGCCCTGATGGGGAGGGAGACCCTGGAGAGAGGAATATTCATTAAAATAAATTTTTATTTTCTTTGCTAGCAGCACTTCAGTCTGGCGCAAAGCCGTGGCGACAGACTAGCTGTGGTCCTGCTAACAGAACCAAATGTAGCATTTTTTGGAATAAAACGGTCGTTTTTCTCAAAGAACACGCCTGTGCCTGTTTGTTCCTTAGCCTCTTGCTGTGCCAAAGCCCTTTCACCTACTGCGAAGCAATCTCAACCCACCTTTGTCACAAAAGCATTTCCCCTTGTCTCCCAGTGCCCTCTGCTACTGAAAGCCAGGGAAGCCGATAGGCTGTAACTGCGGGAACACCGAGCTCAGGTGTGCCCGACCTGCCTCAGTAGAAGGCTTGGGGGAGGAGAGAGGAAACCAGCTGAAAAGCAACAGGAAAACAAGAGATAAGCAACCTCCCAGCGGGGCTGGGGAGACAATGCCAGGGCAGGGGTGGCTGTCAGCGTGCAGGGACAGGCTGGCTGGGACAGCCACAGATCAAAGAGCCGCCAGGGAAAGACTTGCAAAAGATTTCTCCCGAGGCCAGAGCTGGGCCGGGGCAGTGAAGTGTGCTGATGAGAGGGACTCGGAGCAGCAGACGCCCCACAGCATGGCCATGCCCTTCCCTGGCGCCCAGGGACAGTTAGGTGGAAGGAAAATCCAGAAGGCATCAGGATGGTCTATACAGGGGGGACATTCGTTTTAAATGTAGATCACAGAATCACAGAATGGTTTGGGTGGGAAGGAACTTAAAGTACATCTTGTTCCAACCCCTCTGGGACAGGGGCAGGGACACCTTCCGCTAGCCCAGGTGGCTCCAAGCCCTGTCCAGCCTGGCCTTGGACACTTCCAGGGATGGGGCAGCCCCAACTTCTTTGGGCAACGTGTGCCAGGGCCTCACTACCCTCACAGGGAAGAATTTCTTCCTAATATTCCACCTAAACGTACCCCCTGCAGCCCAAGGCTTGTCCTATTCCTGCACACCCCTTTAAAAAAAACCTACGTGTGCAAGTTTAAATTGTTCTCTGTGAAAACTTAGCGCCCTTTGTTGAGGGCCATTTTGCAACAAACACATATAAATGTACTTCAGTTTGTTTAGAATGAAAGAGGAGTTTCTCTTTTGCATTTCCTAACCAGAGGTTCTTCGTTATTCACTCCACAAAACCACAGGCCCAATTAACTGGGGAGCAGCCTTGGCTGAGATAGCCAAGCCACGTCCGTAACCAACACCTGAACTTTATATTTCCACTGCTTTCCACACACAGATTGCCCACAACCATCATTTGTGGTGGCTGAAAATTAGGCTGTGCATTTCCCAGCAATTTTTTTTGGTGAGGCTTTGGGATGGCTGTCTCTTCGAATTCCCAGACTTCTACCTTAACCCCCTTCTTTGAAAAAAGAAAAAAAAAAGGAAAGTTTAATGTTAACCCATTACATCTTGGAGGATCAAAGTGATGGGAAACTGCTATTCTGCAAATTTCCAAATAAGTAAGACGGATTTTTAGAAGACCCTGGGCTAGACTCAAAGCCTCACAAATTCCAGTGATAACTTTTCCAGCAAACCAAGTTTATTTGGAGTTTCTAGCAGAAGAATAAGGTTTGAAGAATGCTGGATGCAACATAAGTTTCATGTACAATCACAGCATTCAAAAAAAAAAAAAGATAAGATGTGGAAAGTGTTGGAGACTTTTAAATATCCAGCGAAACTAACTCTGTGTTTTGACTCATGTAATGACATTGTTAAGAAAGGGAAATGGAAGTTTTAAGTGTCCATTTATTTTTTTTTTCCTTAGTTGTTAGGAACTGAGCAATGTATTCATGCTTTTTGCTTTCATTCCAGGAAACAAATCCAATCTTCTCTGCCTGCTGCAGAGTTATTCTTAGCTGGCTTTGATATTTCTATCAGCTAGGAGAGGATAACAATGTTATCATGCTCACAAATTCCAAAGATTTTACATAAGCTAGTGAGTGCCTTAAAAAAAAAAGAGAAAAAAAAAAAAGGCTTTATTGATTACACTGTTTGTGTTTCGTTAGCCAAAAGAACTGGGAAAAACAGGCTGGAAAAGAGTTTTTAAAAGCGGTTTGATGAGTTTCATGGAGCACACGCTCCATGTTTTTCAGAGCACCATGTACAAGGAGAAGCTGAGGTTGACAGGTTTGAGGCCGGAAAACACCAGCTACTTCAAGCCAGCGAATCATTTAAATCCTACTGGCCTGCATGGAGCCCTATCTTCCTAATTTGATTTTTTATCAGTTGAAACAACTAGACACCCCCCTTATTTAAAGCAGAGTGGGACAACTGCGGGTATAGTGCTTGTAGGATGGTCTGGGTGGAAAAGGATCACAGGACCATTCTCCTGGGCTGATCAGTTAGAGGCTCAGGGCCAAATTCTTTGCTGATATCACGCCGGTGGAGCAGAGATTTTGGGCCCAGCATGTAGCAGCTTTAGGACAGGCTGCAGCCGTAGCCTTCTCTCTCACACAGCTGTCCTCAAAGGAATGCGTGAGAGGTAAAGAAAGTAAATTAGTGACATTAAATTAGAAACAACCTTGTGGAGTCCTGGGGCACTTCTGGACAGCTGGTTATTTTACTGAGGACAATGGATGTGTGGAGAAGAGGCTGAACAGCAAAGAGTAGGGCAGAGGAAGGATTAAGCCTGGCTGAACAAAGAGGAGATGCCGAGCACATCTCAGCAAGGAGAACAAGATTACCAAAACGTACTGGGGCTGGTTCTTCCCTGCAGCACAGAGTGGTGGCACTCAGCATTTCACAGGGACCTCAGAATCCAGAACAATCGCGCCTTTGATTGAAGCAATTAACATGTCTACACTTATTACTGCAATTTGAGATGCAGGGCTTCTTACATGCCAAAGAGTTAACCTGTGGAGGTGAGTGTAGGTGAACAGGCCTGAAGAGATACATGTAACATTGTTTTTATTTTTCCGGAGTACTTTTAAGGTATTGCGGTATCTTAAAAAGCCCCTCCTGTTATTAGCAGTGCTTGTGTGTGCTTCCATACACCTGGACCATTATTGAAAAGGTTAAGTCAAGAACTGTGGAGTTCTGGCTCTTCAGACGTCTCCAGAGGAGTCTCTGTTGAGAAGCCTTAGTGCAGTGCAAGTGATGCCAGGACACAGAGGAACTGGAAGGAAGCCACATCCAAGTCATGGAGAATATGCCTGTGTCTGTAATTGCTGTTCCCAGAGCTGCCCTGGGAGGGGTTCAAAGCTGGGGCTAATCCTACTTTGCATATTCTATTAGAAACAGAGACCATGGAACAAGCCCCACGGTGTCCAATTTTGCAAGAAGCCAGAAGATTTAGAGTTGGAACGAGAGAACAGGGGATCTGTAAGATATGCCAAAATGATTTTTGAGAAAACAGGCAGCTTACTTGGAAGAAGCAAGGTTGGAAAATACATCTGGTGAAAACCTACTTAGAAAATAAATAATCTGAAAGTAATTTTTAATGTAATGAGAAAAGAAGACAAGAATTGATGCTAAACTCCCTGTCCAGACATTGGACAAAGTATTGCAGTGTCCATGCTGGATTTCTTTAGCAAATGCCTGTGTTTGATTGAATAAATGTAATGTCTTGAGAAACACAGAAGGATGTGTGAAGCTCATGTATCATCTATCCATGTCAATACCTTATAAATACGTGGCTCAGGTTCTCAAGAGTGTTACAGAATGTTTTCAATACAGCAATTGTAAACAGAAGTACCGACAATTTGGCAGGACCAGAGATGATCTACTTCTATACTTCTGTGTAGCAGAGGCAGAGGTAAATAAAATAAAAAAAATAATCAGTGTGGTCTCACACACCTAGTTTTCCATTGGCATGTGTTTTGAATACAGCAGGGCATGCTATCAAATCAGCATTTTATAAATACTTCATAAATTTTATAAATACTTGAATGCTGCCTAAACCAGTGGTCAGTTCAGTCAATGGAATCCATTAGAGTAGTTGGCAAAACTCCCTTTTCCTTCCTAGAAGGCAATGGGAGATGTCTATTTAAGAGTGAAGTTATCCTCGTTTTACTCTTCCTGAATAGAAAAATACCAAAATTAAATATCTCAGACTTCACACAGATGAAATTCCCCCAGAACTCCCCACCCAGTTAATTTAGTTCAGGACTGCAGGCTGAGCTGCCTGCACCTCCAAAAGCACAACTGTACTAACAGCTGCACCTACTGAGGATAGCAATGACTGTAAGGTGGGAGGAAAATAAAGAGAAAGAATTCAGATGCAAAAGGAGAAGGGCAGGAGAGACAAATAACTCGATTAATTTTGTGCATTTCATTCATGTGTAAATCACCTCCAGCTATTTTTCCCTTTGTTTTGTGATCCTGAGATGCAGCACACCTGAATCAATTTTGAAGTTAAAAAATAGGGAAATAAAGAGCTGCACAATCACTGTTTTGACAAGTTTCCTTTTAACTCCAGACTCTTGTTTTCAGCTGCTAAAGACACAAAGCCTTAGTGCTCAAAACCCACTTGACTGATCTGAAAAGCAGTCCTCTGTTCCCCACCTCATCCAGCAAGACTGTTAAAATATTTAATACTGTATTTGTTTACGCAGACAAAAAAGACCAAGTCAGAACTTACTGGGGAGGGCACGTTCTTTTTGGAGTTATTGAACTCGCCAGTTTTTGACAGCAAGAACAAAGGTTGAAGCAAATCCAAAAGTATGTCTGGGCCAACTTTCGAGATCTTGTCTGACCTATGCACAAGACATAAAGAATGTTTTTCAAGTAGCTTTGCTGACTCCAACTGCTGCAACATACTTCCCATATAAGAACAGTGTTTAGATTTATAAGTGATGTGAGTCAGTGCAGCAGAACTCTCCATTCTCCAAAAACATGGGTGTCGTTGCTTGCTTGTGCTCTTTCCTCACTGCATCTCTGAGAGCCTGGAACACCCAAAGGCCTGTTAACAAGCTGAACCTTTTGCCAAACCAACAAATCAGGGAACGATGCAATGTGTTCCCTGTACCTCGCAGATGCACATCTGGGAATGGCTTCACCATCTCCACTTCAGAAAGCTCCCTCAGTACTTTTTCCAAGAGACAGCGGCAGTTTGCATGTACCAGGCAGCTGAATTACAGGAGGTTATAAAAAAAAAAAATCAATGCCACCTCTAAAAATCCCTAAAATTTCGCCATCATTTCCAGTTTTGTTCCATGCTCTGTTCAATATCTGTCACAGGCCATGATGCAAACAGGGGCACTTCAGGGACATAAGGACTCCCTGTGCACACAGGAACCTTCATTCTCTCTCCAGAAGAGAAAGAAGTGTGGGTTACATTACAGATGTGTGGGTGTCCAATGCAAAAGGAGAAAAAAAACCCCAATTCAAGTCCTGGTCTTCCCTTCCAAGTAAAGCTCCGACAGCAAAATGAAGCAGCTGGATGCCCAATAGGAAGTGGGAAGAATGACATTTTGTGTCAATCAGGAACAGAGGTTTTCAGTTACAGATTCAGTAGAGAGAGTTAAAAACATCAAAACCATCAAAAAAGAGGTTTTATTTACTCCTTTTCAGTGCTGACAGGATTGCCAAAATCCAACCCTTTCCTGCTTCTGCAAATAGCACAGGAATACTTCTACAAGAGAGGGGCACTAATGCTTCAGCCACAACCTCCTTTCCAAAAAGAATTGTCCTTTTCACTGAAGATTTGAAGTCATTGGTGCTGTGCTACTGCCTTCGGAACTCTCCTTATTAGTTGACCAGTGTTCTATTCCTAAAGGAGGTGGGGGCAGGGATCACTGCAGGCAGTGCTGGGATCTACTGTTCATCTCAAGACCACCCTCCTCCCACTGCGTAGCCACAAAGAGAAGAAATTCCTCTATTTCATCTACAGGAAGAAATCCTAACAAGGATTTAAGAGTCAGATCACACATCTTTGCCCGCTCACGCACAGTTCAGTGTGGCTTCAACATAAGGGATCATGTAAGAGATGAAGCTGGACAGGAGCAGTGCAGGGGGAAGAAAACAATGCTGAAATAATTCAGAACCTTCTTCTGGAACCATTTCAGAACCATTTCCTTCCCCTAAATAAAACATACTTTCTAACTGCTAAATACTTTGAGAGCTGGGTAGGATTCTTTATCCCTGGAGTTCTTCCCATCAGGTCCAAATCCGCACAGTCAGCTCTTAGAAACATGCACCTTATTTTGCATGTCTATAGCAGTTTATCCTTTGTAAGGATGACAGGGCAATAAACCACTGCAAACCACTCAGCGGCTTACACAGCATATGGAGTACACCTTGACATTTAATGATGCAAAACCAACTTTAATCTCAGAGGAAAACTGGATTGGTCAGTGTATTGGACCTGATAAAGACAGATCAGCCAGCTCAACTAATGCTTTCTGCTTCTCTTTTGTATTATCAATGCACATTCCTCTAAGAAACGAGCCTGATCAAAAGCAGAGGCTCCTCTGTACCTCTGAGAGTCCCCAGGGCTTCAGCCTTTTGGACAGTCACAGTCCAAAAGCAGCAGCTGCCTGTTGATAGCAACACTCACGCTGGAAAAACAGGTGATAATGAATTCCTGAAGCTTATGCAAGTATGAAGCAACTACTCCATGAATTGTCAGCAGCTGTTTCAAGAGCCCTGCCCTGCTCACCACAGGTATTTATTTGAAGTATGGTACCCGCCCTGATATGGAACACATGCACAGACATATATATGTGCATGCACTGCCCATGGGCCCTTCTGGCTCCTGAGCCAGGCCACGCCAGCAATTTGTTTGGGAATTTCAAACCTACCCACTGCGAAGCTTCCCATCCTATAAAGGGAAACAAACGCAAAGGAAAGGAGCTAGAGAGGAATAATGGGCTCTAATTTCCTTGGCCTTTTATAGACAGATCCTTAAAGAGAAAGTCAGATAGCTGCCCAGGTTTCCAACACTTCCAGTATTCTTCTAATGTACGTTCTGCTCACACAATTAGATCCTAGTCAGCCTCCATCCCTAACTCACATACAGCAGGAAAAACTCCCCCACATTTTCACAACAACAAAAATGCTTCAGGTATTTTCACTTACAATATGGTTTTATTACCTTGACCTTGAAGGAATGTGGCACTGAAATATTTTCCCTCCTTATTCGGTTTTTGGTATTACTTAGAAAGATTCTACTTCTGCAGACCATTCATTGGTATTGTCTGATATAGTTCAGCTTTGCACTGCACCCTTCTCTCTTGCTGTTGTCTCAGCAGTTGCAGCTATGGGAAGGAGAGGGACAGTGTGCAAGGAAGTTGCTGAGGTTACAGAGGAAGCAGTGACATGACTACATCAAGGCCAACAGATGGAAGGAAGGCACCTATTGTAAGATCATAATTATTTTGAATTAACTGCACATCAAACTAAGAATTCAGGCAGCAAAGTAGAAGCTCGTTAAACAAAAAAAAAAAAGGAATCTTAACTTTATTAAAGCAGTTACTGCTAGGTTTGGAAAATAAATAAACAGAAAATGAAAAACAACTCTGAGGCTCCACAAGTCCCAGCTCAGAAGAACTCACATCTGAAAACAACTCCATGCCATTAGAAACGCTGAATAACACAGTGATCAAAGGCACTGTCAGTGCAATTATATTGTACGGGAAGATAAGAGGGAGGCCCAGACAACTAACAGAGTGAGTAATTGGGTTACTCCGTAGGCTGGTTTTTAAACACTGCACTCCATGTGAATGCTGCAGGTCTCATTTAACTGGGTCACCAAAACTTTGGCAAAACTCTACTACCTTAAGGCTAGGAAGTGCTATTTGTTTGCCTAACTTAAGGCTATGAGGTGTGAACACTGGAAGTATAAGCAAATCCGCACAGGTAAGGGCAGGAATCTGGACCAGCAGATGGAACAGGTAAGAACTGTGCTCCTCAGCTTTTAGGACCTCTCTGTCCCTACAAATTATTTTTTTCACATAGTCTACATTTAGAAGCAACATATATTTAAGACAGATTTAAGAACACGGTAAGTGCTGTGCCCTCCCAAACTGCCCAGACAACGGGTATCTGCCTTCAAAATTTTACCTCTGTCCACCCCAGGGCCTGACAACCATTTCACATAGTAATTCAAAGTAAATACCTTTCAGGAGGTAATCCTGCCACAGCCACGTCTTGAAGTTCACTGAGGTCAAGGCTCTTAGGCTCAGTTAATGCAAGCGGTGATAGTTTTCCTTTGGCATCCTGAAGTGAGCTTTCATGCTCTGAATTCATCTTGCTCGGCTGATTTTCAGCAACAGTGAGATCTGCCCGTGCAGAAGGCTCACCCTGCTCTATCACAGGGAGGGTTGGAGAGTGATTTCTGTGCAGGTCTGCCTCCTGCTCTCCAGTGCTCGTGTTTATGGCTATGTTGTCTTCCCCAGTGACTAACATCCTTGCAGTACCTGTTTCAGGGACGTCTCCAGTTTTCTCGTTACCTGTCTTTGCCGTGCTTAACACTGTCTCACTGTTCTCTTTAACATCTCCCTCAGTCATACAGCTAGATTCTAGTTTAGAGTCAGTTTGCATGCAATCATCCTGGCTTACTTCATTTTTTAAGTAATCTATTAACCCGTGCATGGTCACTTTCTTTTCCCGCTGTGCATCTTGTGAGTTTTCAGATGTTTCCGAGCATTTCCTATTCACTGCATCATCCTGTATCACCTGCATGTCATCCTGAGACTTGATGTCACGCACGAAATCGCTGGGAATGCGTGTCTCCCGATTTTCCTCAGGTGACACGTTAAAACTGTCTGACAACTTCTCATGACTGTAAGAGCCTCCCGGGACAAGGGTTGAAGCGGCCATGTCAGAGATGCTCTTGGCAACGTCTGGATCACCGTGCTCACTTTCCTCCTGTTCATTTGGCTTAGGACCCCGGCACCTTTCAGAAGCAAGGCTCACATCCTCTTCAGATGAAACTGGTTCTGCATCACACCCTGTAATTAAGTTATTTCCCTCTGTGGCAGCAGCATCTTCTACGTCCCTGTGCCGTGCATCGCCCGCAGAGACAACAGCTCCAGTGGGTTGTTGCTGACTGTCGGAATACGCAGGGAAGTTCTCAGCTGCTGCCCCATCAAATGAAGCCGGTCCTTGCTTCTTTATCTCTAAGCTTATTAGCGATTCAGGATCAACGCCACCAGCACACACGCCTTCCTCTCTTTCCATCTCACTGCTCTCAGTGGGCTCGTCTGGCTCTTGCAGATTTCCCAGAGCACATTCAGCAGGTGTAGCTCCATCCAAGCTAGGGACCACTTCTAAACAGCTACTTGGCTCCCTGTTTTCCTCAGTGTCCTGGAGACTTGCTGGTGGCAGCTCTGCCACGGTGTTTTCTTGTCGCAGAGATTTGCCCTCGGCAGCTTTGCAGGAAGTCTCAGTAGCTAAAGATAACTCTTGCCCCTCTGCTTCTGAGGTGCCCTCGGGAGCTCCTTTGCCCGCCTTGTTTGGTTCTGAAAAGATCTCAGCGCCACAGAGTTCTGCTGTCTCCTTGGCCACTGGACTCTGCTTGGAGCCTGCATGGTTTTCAGACAAAAGTTGGGGTAATTCAGCACTCAGTGTGCTGTGGACAGTTTTCTTAAATATCTGGCTGATGTGCTGCCTAAAGTCTGGGATGCTGGAGCCAACGTCCAGAGAGCTGCAAGTCAGAGCCTCATGCTCCCTTCCAGAGTTCTCTGCAGACTGCTCGGAAATACCGATGTCTGCCCTGGTTATGTTATTATTCTCTTTTGAAAGCTCTTCCATTTTTTCTGTATTCTCAGGTTTCTTTATGATCTCACCGTGCTTGTCACCTACGCAGATATTGGTTGCAATTTCCTCATTACAGCCTTCTTGTGATGATGAAAGGCTCAGTGGCTTCCCTTCTGGAGTAGGGAGAGCTAACAGAGACTCTGCTGAACTGTCACTTTGCTGCTCTTTGAAGTTTAGCTCACTTTTTGTTTTTTTGGATTTAATGGCAGAGATCTCTTTCTTCAGCTTCTCAGAGTTGAACTGTGATAAGTTTCCAGTTCTCTGCCCTACATTTAAAGTCTCTGGCAGGGCAAAACTTCTCTCTCCATCTCCCTGAAAACTTTGGTCTGGACAGTCTTTTTCACCCACACGCATATCTGCCACAGAGCTGTTTTCTGAATTCACTGTTTTACCTGTGCTTACCCTGGGCGAAGGACCTACATGTGCTGACACCTGAGGACCTGCAGGAACCTGCAAATTAGAGTTACCTTCTAAGGTGTTTTGACATGCTACAACTTCCAGCTCATTATTTAGTGATTCCCCCCCAGTACCCTTGTCTGTGGTGTTTCCAGGATGCTGGCTGGGATGGCTGAATACTGAGGTCTGGGTAGAGAGGGCTGTAAAATCTGCTTGACAATAACCAGGCTGCTCTGTTGTCTTTTGAATGCAGCTGGATTTACACAATTTATCAGTGAGAATCACTTCCCCGTGTGCCTGTGCCCCTGGACTTTTGTCAGGCTTCATATTGCTTGTTTCTGTCACAGAAGCACTGTCCTCACAATTTATCTCCATGTTTCCATCTTTCTGGATGATTTCCCCATCAGCAGTCAGAATATTTTCCGAGTTTTTTGCCATTAATGGCGTTTTCCTTCGAGTTTCTGGACGAGATATTTGAGGATCATTTTTCTCAGAATTATCAGAAGTATGTGCTATTTCTGTATCACTTGGCAAAGCCTGTGATATGTTAGTGGCACTTGCTG
Organism: Cephalopterus ornatus; assembly: GCA_013396775.1. Lineage (NCBI taxonomy): Eukaryota > Metazoa > Chordata > Aves > Passeriformes > Cotingidae > Cephalopterus > Cephalopterus ornatus. Next base: position 240,004 of record VZRE01004046.1, read on the forward strand.
AATCCTGTGCTCCTGGAAGAGTGTTTATAGCAGCAGCACAGCTTTCACCAGTATTGTCCTCTATCCTGCACACGCTGCCTGGCTGTTCCTTCTTGTCAGATTCTTTACAAAATGCATTGCTCTGACATGCTGCTTCATGCTGTCTAGCCGAGATCAAAGAATTATTACCCTGCTCGGGCTTGTTTGAGTTTTGCTTACTGCAGCAGTTTTCTCCTGCCTGGAGATCGGTTTTGTTTTGCGGGTTGCAATCTTGCAAATTAAGCGTGGTCACACCAGAAGTGCCTTGCCGGTGCTCACTCCTGCACACATCCTCAGCACTGCTGTTATCCTGGTGCTGTTCTTTTGCCCTGTCAGGGTCGCACTGGGGCGGTGCCGGACCCGGCACAGAAGATTCTCTATTAAGGTTGTTTGAAATGTTCGGAGGCATTTGTGGTATGTTGCTGTGATTGTTTACGTCCAATGGCCGTTCAGGTTGTAGTGCCCTTTCTTTGTGTTCCTGATCATCTGCCCTCGTGACAGCTGCCGCACTGCTCTGGTGCTTCTGTTGTTCAAGTCCTGTATTTGAAGTCCGGCCAGGGACACCAGCCCCGGACACCGACTGCTCCATTTGCTGTGCTGGGGGAAGAGCAGTTGGAACACCTGCATTCTCCTGCAAGTCTCTGATCCTGCGCTCCTCTGAAGAGCCGCACGTGTCACTCTCAGAGGAGCAGTTGTTTGCAGGGATGTGGGTGCCACCCCCTTCCTCCACGTGCGCTTGCAGAGCAGTAAGTCCTGAAGTACCAACTGCAGCTTCAGGGGGTTCCGAGCAAGCCCTCTGCATACCTCTGTGACTTTCTGCTGCCACTTGCTCCAGCTGAGCTTGCACTGGCACATCCGATTTGCGGTCACCTCCCAGTGCCAAGTCTTTGTCCTCCATGAAACTTTTCGCTGCAGTTTGGTGCTTCTCCTCCTGTTGTTTTCCATCCCCAGCACTGCTTGGTGCAGCTGCAGGTTCCTGCTCTGGATTTTTGCGAGGCACTTCAGTGATGGGACTGTTCTGTCCTTTGGTTTCCAGAGCCCGTGAGGCCTCCTCGGTTTGTACAGCCACGCGATCTACAGTCCCTGCCAACTCGTCTAAGCCCTGGAGATCAAGTTTTAATTTGGACATTTTTGCACTTTCTCCTGACTTGCTAGAGCTCTCAGGCTTTTCTTGACTCTCAGCTTTGCCTTCACATTCCAACACAGCTTCTCTAGCAAAAGCCTTTTCCCAGGACTCGTCCTGCTTACTCTGCTTAATATTATTGTTCCCAGGGTGGAGAAGCAGTGAACTGTGTGCACCATCTAAACAAACCTTTTCAGCCCTGTTACAGCCTGGCTGGTCTGAAGTTTTGCCTTCTGGCTCAGTGTTAAAGCAATCAGAACTCCGTGGGCATTCCTCCCTTGCAAACTGTGGTGAAGCCACGAGCTTGTTCTCCAGGTCATCTGGGGCAGCTGTTTTATCTTTACTCATTTGTTGTTCAGGTTTACAACCAAGAGACTGTGAATTGCCTTCAGGTGATTTCAAGTTACTGTCTAAATTCAGAGGCTTTCCCTCACCTTCTTCCCCTCGGTCACCTGTTGATGGGTTTTTACAAAGGCTGAATTCTTCAGGATTGTGTTCCCAGAGAGTATTTTCTGTGTCCTGGTAGTGGCTACTGACAGAGCTCAGTAGTTGTCTTCCTGCCCTGCCTGAGCCCTCAGGTAATTCACCGGCTTCTGAAATTTGTATATCCTCTGTTCTGCTTCCATTTTTTTCTCCTGTTACATCCGACTCAATTTCTTTTTGATACAGCTCTGTGGATCTGCTCAAAGAAGTACTTAATGCATATTCTTCCAGTAATAATCTTTTATCTACCAGTGAATTTTCCTTGGTGAGACTGATAATGCTTTCTGTTTCAGAAAGTGTGATGCTTTCTCTAGACACATCATCAGCTTTTATAATTTCATTGCTACTGGCTTCATCTTTTGGGCTTTCAGTTTTGACAGCTGATTTTTCTTCTTCCTCTTGCTTAAATGATAAAGGCACACTGAAATGCTCAGCACTAACAAGCTCATCCTCCTTTTGAAGCTCTCTTTGAAAAATGGATTTGTTTTTTTCAGAGGCTGTTTTCACTGTTTTGCTCCTCAGTGGATCTTGAGAGTCATTTCCAGGCACATATTCCCTCGAAGGCTCTTCAGGCTTTAGTACCAGGAAGAGATTTGGAGGGTTAGAAGGCAACTCTGACATTAAAGTACGAGCTTCTGATTGCTTCCTTTTGCTTACAGATAGAGCTGGATTTGCCTCATTCCCTATAGCTGTTGTTCCAGCCCCCATCTGTAGATTACAGACTTCACTGATCTCAGTGAAGCCCTGAGCATTCACAATTGCTCCAAATTTTTCACTGTCTGAGCCTCCTGTTGCTGGATAATTTAGGATTAAGGTTTCCTCTTTCATTAGCAGACCCTCTCCACCATCTGTGTCCTGTCTACCTTGCTGCATTGCTGCCTGCAGCTGACCTACTTCCAAAACTCCTCGCTCCTGCTCGGCCTCCTGAGCAGTAAAATAATCTCCTGCTGCTTTACCCCAGGGAAACGTGCTGACATGTGGCTCCCTCATGCCACCCAGCTGTTCGCTCTGATGGAGAGATCCTAATTCACTCAAACTCATTTGTGTGACTCCTTGCATTTCTGTGATTGCAGCAGTAGGGCTGGGCTCCAGGCTTGGGGTTCTGGGCTCATTCTTGCTGGGTTTGGTGTAGGAGGCAGCAGTATTATCACATTTTGGCCCTCTGTCCACAGATTTGGCATGTGCCAATCCCTCTTCTTTGTCACTCACTGGACCTGGCGATGGCAGTGCTCTGTTGTAATCTGAGGTGGGTAACTTGTCTTTGCTGCTTGTGAGATCTGCTGTGACGTGTTCTTTGGCCCAGTCTGCAGGAGGCACTAAGACAGGCAGGCTTGTGTCTCTTGCTTCGGCAGAGTGCTTTAAGAAATTAGAGTCTGTTTGTCCTCCTGGCTCTTGCAAGATAGTGTTCTGTCCTGCCACCTCTGAAGACACCACGCTTGAATTGGGGTTGGATACCTCTTCAGCACTGGAGCTACTGATGCCTTCGTTACCGATGCTGCCAACAATGGAAACGTTTATTTGTTTCATGTCAATAAAGAAGCAAAGAATATGAAGCAAAGAATAAAACCAGCTTGTGCCACTGATGTTTCAAAGCCATGCACTACATGCACTGTGAAGCTGATAATCTGCTTTCAGGAGTTAAACCATCAGACACAGTGATTTAAATGCTCATTACTCTGGGAAGTATTTCCCCAGTGTTACCTGAGAGCCACCATGCATTTTAACCATTCCAAAATCTTAGATGAGTGTGAGGAGGGGGCAGGGGGACACATATCCAACAGACTAAGGGAGCAACATGGGGGGAAAAAAAATACCAGGAAACCCCCCAGTATTTCAAAGAAAGGCTTTTTGTTTCTGCATCTAAGAGCCTGCTCTGCACAGAGCTAAAAGCTGAGCAACCCACAGTAACTGCTGTTATCTGGCTGTGCTCGAGTGTGTAGCAGAAGATTAAGAAGGGCCCATCTGTTGAATGTTTTCTCCAGCTGATCAGCACGGTTGATTCTCACCAAAAGGTCAAAGGTCTGCCAAATGCAGGATGCTGCCTCAAGATGATACACACCCTATGAGGTCATTTAATTGCGGGGTTTGATTTCAGTAAGCTGTAACCCTTGGTGTGATCTCTCTCTCCCCCCACCCGTTACAGATAAGATGGAAGAAACGGAATCAGAGATGACTAACTGCGAGAAGGAGAAGTTATTTTAAACATTTTTCACGTGCACCGTGTGGACCTCAGGTTTTCACGCTGACGTTTGCTGGTGATGAAATAGTTTAACCCTGTTCTCTCCCTCACCTCCCATGCCTGGGCATATTTTCACCACCTTAGGGAATATGGATTGTAATATCCAATTCAAAACTGAGTGTGGAATTGTACCTAGGAGCAAGGGGCAGCGTTTACTTAAGATGAAATAATAAATCCCATCCAAAGCAAGATACACAGATAACACGTTGCCAAATGTTGGGCAGTCAGTGTGATGACACTGAGCTCTAGTTCCAGAGCTGTACAGGGAGAGGTGGCTCACTGTGAGCCCATCACTGCAGCTTAGCAGTAACAGGTTACATTTCATAGACTGGGGCTATAAAAGATGCTTAAAACACCTTCTGTGAAGCCAAGTGTAGATTGGATTTTCAGTAATCTCCCGAAATCTGAGAAGCCTCTCTCCCCTTCTCTGCCCAAGTTTTACAGATGAAATACCTGATGGAGAAGTGAGTTGGTGACCAGCTCTCGTGTCCCTGCAGCTGAGGTCTGTGTTTCTACAACCATGGCCTCTTGGGCTGTGCTACCCTGCACAAAATGCACTTCCAGGTGGGGCTAAACCCACTCCTCATACTGAATTCTGCCCAACAGGAAAGAGCTGCACCTAAAGCCGAACACGAGTCAGTCTTAGGTCCTAAAAACCTTCTTCAGAGTCATTGCAGTGCAAAATTAACTGGTCTTTAAAGAGCCATTGAAATTTGCCTGTATTAAGGTTAAGCCTTAGATTTGAGGTAAAAGATAGCATACAATTCATAAATAGCTTCGACAAGTTTCAGCGAGGCTTGGCATCAGTTTGAACGTTTAATTTATAACACCAATACATTTTATTTAAACTCTCAGAAAATGGTTTTGCCCAGAGGAATTTTTCTTCCCCTTAGCACACTGAAAACACCTGTCCATACAAAACTTACTGACACTGGGAATGACAGAGATGGCAGTGCAATATGTGGGATCTGCTGGATCACTGACAACATGGGGCATGACAGCGCATGAACAAACAGCAGGGAGATGCCAGGAGGCTTTCCCTAAGGACGGAATGCACTTCATTATTGACATTAATTTTGCGCTCAGGGAAGCTTAATTAGAAGAGGAGGGACAGAAACCACAACGCTGAATTGGGGAAGGGGTGGAAAAGTGGGAGTCAGTTGCTATTGCAGCTTTCTGCTCATGTTGCAGGTTTATCTTCTTCCTGATTAAATTTCTCATTAGCAGTTTTGTGCCCAGGGTTCTTCAACCTGGAAGCATGCTCCTGTCAGAGATACGGTGATCAGGAGGGTAACAAAAACAGGTGGAGGTTCAGGGGGGAAGCCCTCTAACCTCTGTGAAACTGAGCTTTGGAAAAAGTAGAAAACATCAGCTACAGTTACGATGTCTCCTTATCATTTATCTTTAATCTCTGATTCTTTACTTATCTTTCATCCCATCTGTCAACAGCGTTGGAAAATGCTGGTAATGTTCACCATACAGACCCTACATCATCATATATTTGCATTTTACAGATTTCATCCGACTGAAATTTCTCTAAGACTTTTGCACACGACATCTTCGTTACATTAGACTTCTGTTTGCAGCCGTTAAATATGAAACAGTTCCAAACATGTCTGAAGTGGTTAACTTTTCTCGACTACAATTTCTAAGCCCATGAACTATCTACTGCCATGCTGGTAGCAACTTTGTCAGGAGCCAGAGTCATAAACCTGTGACTAAGCAGGTTCAAGGGAGATTCAGTATTATGAATCAATCTAAACAATTTTTCTGGTATTCAGTAACGCTGAAAACTTGTTCATTTTACTCAAGAGTAGATGAAGGAATTGGGACAAGTTTGTAATTAATGTATGCTGAACAGGATCAAAATGACAGTGCTGGCACATGCTGTGGCAGCAAGTTAAGTATGACTTTTGGAGTGGAGCAGTGCAGATTCATCATCTGTGCTACTGCAGCTTCCTTCAGTGTTTTATTCAGGACATAACACAGAATTGGAAGGTTGAGTTTTCAGTCATATTAGGATAGGCCCAGACTGACCTGTTTGGATTTCTCTATTTATGATTCTCCTTCTGATGTAACTAACAAGGAAAACTATAAAGGGAACAGATCCTACATCTTCCTTTTCATTTTCTGCAATCTTGCTTTTCTGTCTGCAAGACACGCTGGGGTTAGACAAACATCTGTTGGGAATGACTTAAGCACAGCTGATCCTGCTTTAGGGCAGAAGGATGGACTAGATGACCTCTTAAGGTCACACCTAGTCCCATTATCTTCCACTCTTTTTAAAGGGAATAGCACTACAGGGAAATTACACCACATGCTGAAGATAATTCCCCCGAGTAAAACCCAATCTACATTAAATCTGTAATTACCTGCAGGGAACATGTATTTTCAGACAACCCATTTAATACAGTCAACATAAAGCTACGACCCTAAAAGTTTGGATTTTTAAACACAGGAAAATAAAATCTGTTTGCTTTTGTGGGGACTTGATCTCTTTCGTTTGTAATCTGACCTAGCTCAATATAAGGGAAAAACTCATTCATGTTTAAAGCAAAACATGCAAATGACAAAGCATGGAAGAACATTCGAGTTCCTCGTAGTTCATGTAGAGTTTAGGGCAGAAAGAGTAATTTTGCTAGGAGTAATTGCTGCATGTGATTGATGATACGTTAAAAAAAAAAGAAAATGCAGTCATGCAAAGATGCATCAGTAACTTGACATATGTGTGTCCCACTGCACTCAAGAACTACCAAAGGGAACTTTTCCCTTATCTTTGAAGTTAAGCAATTTGCAAACAGTTAAGAATTTGCAAATCCAAGGCCCTAACATACTGACCATATGAATGCTAGACTTCCACTTACGACATCAGATAACAACAAATAAAATCTTCACACGCCTAAAATATTTTGCATAAATAATTACTGAGGAATTGCTTGTTTGGAAAAACAGTGAACATTTACAGATTCATTTTTAATGCCTGTAGTTAGCCTCTTTCCACCATCAGAAGATATTGTGGCAAGTCTGAATTATCGTGGAACAATTTAGGAGTCTTGCTTGGTTACTGAGATGTTTATTAGGAGAGCACTGCCTGGTCTGTGTTTAGGGTGTGCAGCTATAAAGGATGTTAAGAAATAGATGATTTATGGTGCATATCCCATAAATGCTTCCAAATTAAGAGCCATACTCAATCCACCAGCCATTAACACTTGAAGTCACAACTTCCATTACTCTGCTTTCTCATCCACAGCAAAGGCAAAGGGCCAGAAGATAAAACCAGCAGCGAGACAAAAGCTCTCTGTCATTTAGCCCTTACTGTCTGAGAGGCAGTGTGTGTGGAGGGGTGGGGTTGAGAGATGCCCGAATAGGTTGAGTGTACTTGATAGACAACAAGAAGTTGTTATACTACAACAGAAAATTGTAGATAATTTAAAATTTCCATTTCTTATTCCTTTGCTACCCTTCTAAAACATGCAGCAGTTGTTGAAAGGACAGGCAGCCTTCCCAACCTAGTCACGCTTGTGAGGGAAAAACACCAAGTGCCGAAGCCTCTGAATCCCAGAGGTCACATACGGTTGCCATCCATACTGATGTAACTCAGAGCCTGAGTGATTATATTCCCAGGAGCACGAGCCTGAAATCTGAGCATGAATTTAGAAAGCACTTGAGGGAACAAATGCACAGCCAGCTCTTCAAGCACGGCACACATAAAGCTGCCTCTCAAATGTTTCTGTTCTCTCTCCCCCGACACATGGGAGATCAGCGTCTACTTCTTGAGTTTACGCGTTTGGACACAGAGTACCGGAGGAGGACTTCAGTTAACTTAGGGAATCCTGCATTTTAATCTGTCCCTAAGAGGTATTGAAAGTTAATTAGGAAGATGGAATTAATTTCCACGTTCCCTTTCAAAAAGAAAAAAAAAAAAAAAAAAAAAAGAAGAGTCGCAGTTTTAGAGGCAGAGCAAGTCACTATTTGAACTTCTCAGTGTAAACAAACACATGAGAAATCCATCATCGCCAAAGGGCTGCTAACAGCAGCCAGCCTCCCCCACTCTCCCTGTGCATCTAAGCTTTCAGGAAAAAGCGAAGCAGGAATAATGATGTATGATCCTCCTGGGAACCGTCCTCCCCTCCTCCCCCACCCCCAATCACTTTCCACCTCCTTGTTCCATACACCAAATAAAACACGGGGCCTGCAATATTTTAAGTACGACCAAAGCAAATTGCTCTAAGGTTAAAGAAGTGAGCTGTACTACTGCTGCAGATCTCCAGTTGCAGTTCCAGGACCGGCTCCTGGTCTCCATCTGAGGTATCCGGAGAGCCAGCAGGAAGCACGGCACCGAACCGACTGTCCCACAGGATGTGTGGCAGCTCCAGCTCGTCACTCCACACGGCTCCGTGTGTCCCACGGGATCTGTGTGCAGCACTCCGGGTGGGACAGCGGCCAAGGTCATCCACAAACACTGCTCATTCCCCTGAGCTACTCCTGGGTGTGTATCTTTTAAATTGCTGCATCTGCTTCTTCCTAAACCTGCTGGAGAAAGTGCCTCTGCGGTTGACTTGTCCAGCTCAGGATTCCCCAGGGGTGTGCTGTGCACCAGGGGAACAGCATGTTACACCTCACACAGACACCAGTGCAAAGCCTGAGCCTTGCTAACTATCCTAGCTCTTCAGCGGTTTTATTCCACATGGAAAGTTCACAGATTAATCACTGATGGTCTTACTTTTGCAGCATACAGGACTAGTGAGAAACAGGTAAAAAAAAATAAATTGGGCTTAGACTATTCTAAAGTCAGAGTCACAAACATTTTGAATTCCAAAAGGCAAGAGTTTAAAAGCAATTGAAACAACTAAAGAGAATTTGTGCAGGGTAGAAGGAAGCCACCCAGAAGACTGGAAAAAAGCAAACGTGGTAATTTTCCACCCAGAGATGCTCCATCCAAAGAGGGAAGGTCACACGCTCTGAAGACTCCAAGAGTTCACTTCAGGGCGGAAAAGATGCGTTCAAAGCAACACAGGAGAGGGAGTTAAAAATAAACAGCCTGGAATCTGGGACTTCAAAGATTTTCCGTTTATTGTCTTCATTTCTATTTTGGCAGGATATAACTTTTACAAGTCACCCAAAGCAGGCATGTGCCAGCAGTTTCAGGAGTAAGGCTGAATAACAAGTAATTGCCTGAGCTCCCGCCCATCTAATAAATTCCCAGAAACAGGAATCTTGTGAATCCCTTCAAGCTGACTCATCCACGCAGCATTCATCTCGCACGAGTCATAATTTTGCCTGCTGCAGTGTAAAGCTGTTTCATCCAGCTGGAATATAAATCCAAGTGTTCTAGGCACTCACATTTTGAAAAGGATCCCCTAAAGTCCCTTAACTGTTAACTTAACTTAAACCCCAAACTGTTATACCATTTTTGAGCAATACACTTTTTTAAAATTCAAATTAGTTACAGAACAGTACGAAGTTACTATGCTAATGTTAAAAAAAAAAAAAAAAAAAAAAGGCAAGACTGCACTTGCTGCAGCCAAACCACAAATATTCCAACCCCAAGATAAGAGTCTCCAGTGTATCAGGTGGATGCTGGTACAAATGCTCTCAGCTGGAGGGTGGTGCAGTTCTAGGGACACACTCTCCTACCTGTCATTGAGCAGTTTCACAAACAGCTCCAGTTTGCAGGAATGTTAGTCATAACAGGCCTGCCATAAAAATCAGCAGTTGGTAATACTCATCACTTCCTCTCATTTTCCCTCTCCCAATATATAACCTGCATACTGATAAGAGCAGCAGAAAATGACTATTCTACAGTCACAAATCAGAATGTACCATTTCTTGTAAGTAGCTTACAAGAAATTTGTGTTTTCTTCGGTGGGACAGAGTGGTTACCATTACAGACACAAACAATGCAGTGATTACGCACAATACCATGGAGAGAAACTACAAGCTAGAGGATACATGTAGCATTTGTTAATTGAAATAACAAACAAAATATGCCTCTAAAAAGTCTCACCCTGTCCAATTTCACATCGTCACTCCAAAACTGACTTTTTTTAACTAGTGAGAATGACACCTATGGCTTCCCTCATTTGACATGAAAATGGACAGACACTCTCAAAGACACGAGAATCTCATCTAAGAAAAACCTGTTTCATGTATAGACCTGGTAGGTGGCAGAGTGAGGCATCTCTAGGAAAGAAGCACAACCTCTCATCCCTTTAAACTTCATGCCTAAATACCTTTATCACTGTAAATTGACTTTAGCAGTCTTAGTCTTGGTCAGACTCTATTATTTTCAGTAGATAATTAAAACGTGTTAGTGGCAGTCAGAAGAAGTTCAATTAATAGTAAATAACTTCCTATGTGTGCACTGAAGTACAACAACCTACTGAAGTGTAAGAGCTCCACAGCACAGCAAAACTGTCCCTTCCAGCTGCTCTTTCTTGGAAAGTCTTTCTAGATTTTGTCATGTGTCTGATTTTCCCTGAAATGAGCTCACTGATGATCTTAATTAATACCAGAATTTGGATTTAAACTGCCAAAAACTGTTGCATAATAACAATAATTTTAAAATAGAATAGACTAGACTAGATTAGAATACTGCAAGGGACCTACCGTGATCCAACTGCCTGACCACTTCAGGGCTGCCCAAAAGTTAAAGCAAATTATTAAAGTCATTGCCCAAATGCCCTTTAAGCACTGGCAGGTTTGGGGTGCTAACCACCTCTCTGGGAAGCCTCTCCCAGTGTTTGACCACCCCCTCCATAAAGAAATGCTTAATCTTCATAATTTCTTACAAAAAATGGGAGAAGAAAAGTTCGTTGCCCGGGATAGCATTAACAGCATCTGAAACATTTCTACTTGACTGCTGTTTGTTCTTGTTTTTCATGTCTCAAGCTGACATCTTACAAAGAAATGGCAATCAGAAACAGTAGCCAGGGTTAGTGGAGACATACTCTGCTTTAAAGGATGTGGCAAATCTCTCTGTAGTGAATTCTCCAATCTTAAAGGAAACTTGTGAGAACACTTCAAAAGGTGCCCACAGCCTAAAAATCCTACACATTCCTCAGCAAGTCACTGCTACTCCTAAACTGTATTTATCATTCTACGCAATGGCCTTGTCCCTTCCAACTCAGGACATTTTATGGTTCTATGATTGCCTTCTATTCCAGGTAACGTTGATGATCTGCAAAGTATCCAGCTCTGTTTTGAATTCGTTCTGGTATTACATAATTTCTTCACTGCAGCTGCTGAAAACAAAAGTAGCATGGGAAAACACAAGTATTCAAGTTAAAAGTATTAATGCTTCAGACAAAGTGTTCCTGTTGGGATATTAAATAAAATCCAGATTCTGTTATCTTCTGCCATCCTTAAGAGCACTGAAGAATATCTTAACTCTGCAAGTGATCCTATTTATTTCATAAAATGAATTTTAAGACACTTAGACGAGTGCAATGCTAATAAATACTAGCTAGGCTGGTACTTTTTAGTAGGATTATTATACAGGGCTGAGCGCAGCATTTTGCAATTGTTTACAATTACATCTTATTTTACAGTCACATACGACCACAAAAGACTCTTCAATGTTTCTCTGTCTCAGATGAGAGTTTATTAGTACAAGCAAGAAACACAGAAAGTTTAGGTCAAGGGTTACTACAACAGATGGAGCCTTGTTTATAGTTAAGCAGTAAGGCAAGAAAATCAGTTTGGTAAACAGTAGCCTGGTGGTGTCGGGTTATTTTTGAGGGCATCATCATCATGATCCATCAGGATGATAGACTTTGAAAATCACTACACAGGAACAGAAACTAAATGCACAGCCCCCAGCTACCAACAGCATCAGGGCTTCAACTCTACTCACAGAAGCAAACTTCATTTCTTACCTTGTCGGTCCTGGCATTGATGAGGTTTTGCGCTCAGCCAGTGGCACAGCAGCAGGAGGAGGATCTGAGATGTCCTGACCTCCAGACCTTCCTGTGCTGTTGTCCTGAGGGCTCCTTTGTGTATTGTGCCCATTACCAGGAGGCTGGCCTAATTCTGAATCTTGTGGAGCGTTCTAGAATGAAAAAAAAAAAAAAAAAAAAAGAACAATTTAAATGGCTGCTGCCAGTTTAGAGAATACACAGCCTGGAGGAGTTTTGTTCTGCCCACTGACAGACAACTTCTGCAGCAGATTTCACTACTTTGATGGAACTTGCAGGTTGTAAAGCCAAGCCATATTTTCATTAATGACAGAAAAGCAGAAGGAAGTGATTGAGCCAGAAATAAATACTAGGAAAAGAAGAGAGAGAGAAAAGAATGCAACAATTGTTCTAAAGCAGCCAGGGCCTTTACTGACCCAAGGAGGGTATCATCTTCTCCTTTTCCAAGTCTGGCAAATGCAAGTTTAAAATGAGAAAGGATGGAAACAGGCTGTAAACTCGGACACTCATAATATTAGCAGTATATTTGGAGTCAAGTTAGAGATAAAGCCAACATCAGTCAAGACCCAGCACTTGAATCCAAGTCCAGATTCCTTCCCTCCCACTTCAACAAAGCTCAGAATGCCTCTGAACTGAAACAGGGGGCTTGATTCTTCACCACACTGCCTCTCTATGATAACAGCTCCAGGAAAGGCTGCAGTTTCTGTAGTAATAGCTGCAGAAATGCTATTGCACAGCTGTGGCAAAGCTGCATCACCTCTTCTCAAAGGTAAATATTTACCCAGGATCTTCATCCATGGAGACGTGCCTTTACATGAATGGGGTTTTTCTTTGTTTTGTTTCCATTGCAAACTATTGGTTTTGCTCCAGGGAGGAAGAGAGTCCTGTGCAAGTGCCAGAGCTGTGACCCAGGCTGTGCCTGCAAATCCCTGGGGTTCTACAACGCTCTCTGGGGCTGCTTACAACAGGTAGTGGCACCTTTCTATTGATTTTATTTTTTTTTTTTTGGCAGAAGTATCTTTAAAAGGTGAAGAAGAGCTGGTAAGGGCTGCTCTGAAACAGTAGCTGAGGATGTTCCTCAAGTATAGCAAAAGAACTGGAGTAACGGAGAGAAACAGGTACGGCGGAAAAACAACGTTAGAACGAAGGAGGCCTTTTTCAAATCCTCTGGCATGTCAAGCAGTAGTTAAAGAGAAGGAAAACTGTTTAATCAGATCACCCTTAACATACAGTCACCGTTGTTTTAATTTTCACACACAATGTAAAGACACGTAAGCGTATTCACTGAAGGGAGGAGAACCACTTCAGAGCGATGTCAGAGCCTAAAAGCACGACTCCACACTCATCTTTGGGGTTTTCTTACTCTCGGTTTTCGTGTTTATTTTGCTCTAGCAGCAGTCAATAACCTGCAGAGAGCTGTTGCTTACGGAACTGCTCTGCCCTGCGCACACACGGAGTGTGCTCCCACACAGCCAAAGGCTGCCCGTGCTCACAGCCAGGAATGAGACACCCAGTGGACGAGCAAAGCCCTTGTAATGAGCAATTGAAAAGGTCAGGCCACACTGAAAGTATAAAAAAAGACTTCCTTTAGACTTAAGACAAATTTGATTAACTCTCATATCCTCTGCCTGCCCCCGGAGGAAGCCCTTCACTACAGCTTTGTTTGCAGAAGTCTCCTTTATCACACCCCTTTCCGCTGGGATAGACCAAGGGCTCTGGGTTTCGTGATTATTAGGCACTTACCCAGCATGTGCTGACATCTGGTATTTAGAATATTTATCTAAGTATATATTTTGGCCCCAGACCTAGAGTATATGGCAAAAAAAGACCAGAGCATGAAGATTTATACAAGGAAATTTGTGTCTTACAGCCAGAAGGAAAAAAAAGGGGGGAGGGGGGAACCCCAACAAACAAACAAGCAAACAAACAAAACTCAAACAAAACCCAAAACAAAAAAACCCCAAACAAAAAACCAGACCTGAGTTAACTTACAGGGCTCTGGTTTGCTTTTGGTGCTGCATTTTGGGCAGCCCTGCTTTTGTTTGCCTGAGAAAGTCTGAATGGAGAGTTTATTTCAGCATGAATATGTGTCTGCAGAGAGAAAGAACTGGGGGGAAAAAAATGTGTTATTAAATTAATTATTAGGAAAAAAAACCCCAACCAGTGGTTGGTAAACTCCCAACAAGCCAGGAGGGGCAGCCACAGTGACATACTCCTCCTCAGTCCATGTGTCATGTCTTACCATGAGAGGTACAGGTGGGTCAGGCTGGAAGATGTGCCACAAACAAATGCCTCATGGTAGCAGCCAAACGAAGAATCATTTTCAGGCCACTTGCAGGAAGAAATGACCTCCTTTTCTTTCCCAGCAGGGAAGGGAGGGTAAGGAAAATGGCACAAAGAACCCCAAGAAATTAGGCCAATTTACCAATTTGTCCAGGTGCCTCCAGCAGTCGGCAAGAGCAGTGAGAACTAATTATTTAATTTTTTTTCCTGCTTTCTACTACCACCATCTCCAATTTTCTTCAGCTGCTTTGGGTGCCAGGCAGGAGGAACTACCTCACAGCTGTCTTCAGAAGATGAAGAGCTGCACGTTTTGTCTTGTTCTCCTAAAGCCTCTGTCATGTCCCATAGCAGAAAGGTGCACACTGAATAATTCAGTCATTAACTTAGTGCACTTACCCTGCAGTCTCAGCAGCCACACATGGCCTCTAATTAGTCTCTCCTTCACAAGATCAGCCACTTAATTCAAAAGGCTCCTTGAGGTTACAATCCTCTGTTCTACTGACATGCAGGTATCCCTCTTTTGGAGCCATGGCATGGTGGGGATGGATCTCTAAAGTAAAACCCCTGCGCAGAGAACCAACACAGGTCGGTTTGTATCAACAAACCTTTGGATTGTCACCCAGAGCCACAAACCCCACGAGCCATGTGATAACCAGCAGTTAATCACAATATGGGCTCAGCTGTGGCATCAGAAGGAAACCCTACTGATCAGGCTGTCATATCATAAACCAAAGAGCTCATTGTTCCTAAGGCTCAAATAACACAGATATGAGGAGACCTCACTTAGAGGTTACACCTGCCAGGTACTTGCAAGCAGCAGTAGGGCTATTTTAGGACAGTTTGAAACTGTAACATGGAATCAGGATAGTTTGTCATTGATTCCCTGAGTCTGATGCTTCACAGAACACTTTGGGGACAGAACAGTTTTGGTGGAAGTTTGCCGGATTTTGCTGTTTATCTCCCGAATTCACAAGTGAACTACAAAATGCAGACATTTATGTGCCTGCTGTACCTGAACACCCCCTCTCACCGAAATTAGGATGTTTCCATATTAGACACAGAAAAGGGCCCAGGCTCCAGTCATTGTATCAGCTATTACACCGAAATCTGGACTTAAAATCCAAATGAAAACACTGGGAGGGGCAAACTGAGAAGGCCAGGAGAAGGGTCACAACAAACCAGGTCAGGTACGTGCACACGTTTGAACACTACATTTAACATTTTCCATGGGCTGTTTGGGGCCAGGGGACTGGTGGTTTGGTTTTTTTTGTTGTGTTGATTAGTTTTGACTTTTTTTTTGTTTTTAAATAGTTTTGTGCTTTTGGGGAACTAATGTTTAAGAAGTTACAGTTCATCTCTCAGCTATCCCTAAACGACTGCCGTTGGTCACAGGAAAATCTGACTCTCCAGTTCATTACCGAATTTAATATATATTAAACCAATCTTAGCAACACAGATCCTGTCGGAGCAGAGAGGAGTTTGAGTTGTAGACACACTTATTTCTTTCTTTCCAGGGTGTTTGAGTGATCAAAAAGCAAAGTTGTGCTATTACCTGGTAAGGCAAAGGCACATATACATGTTCAAAAGAAGCTCAGAGGATTATTGTAGCAATAATCTAAAATAAATCTTAATGTAGATATTTAAATGTAAAATCAACTACTAATATTCCAACATATGGGAAAGCTTTATATATAAGTCTTCTGCATTTAATATATTCATTTAATCATCACAAAAGAACATGTTCTGTGAATCTAAGCCAGACGGAAGAAAACCATAATTCCATTTTTCGATTAAGTTTTTAACATTTAAGCTAGTCATGCAAATCAGGTGCTGAACTAGCTTTGCAACGCATGCTGTTTTATTTTTAATTAACATCTGTGAAAACAATTAGAAAGGCTATGTTTTGTTCACAAGTATCATCAGAAAGCTGCTGTTAAATAAATTACTTTCGATGTTTCAGTACATGCAGCCTCTGAAGTGATTGACTACAGAAGCTTGTAGCTAAATTTACTCCATATTTGTTTCAAGTGTTGCATACTCCTGTTTGAAAAGGATTTTCATTATAAAAAGTTAGTTAACCGAATGACTTAAATCATTATAATAAAAATCAGACCACAGAGGTTCTCAACAGTTTCTTCTTTAAGTCTGGAATAATTAAAAAAACCCCAACAACAAACAAACCAGGTTTGTCCCAGAGAGTATACAAACAACAGAAGGAAAACGAAACAGCCAATACTTTTTCCCTTTTAAGCCAGCACACCATTTAAATGGATTTAAAACCGATTCTCCTGAAATATGCAACGTAATTTGCTTTAAACCTTTCCAGAAGCACTGGAGTCTGCAAGGACACAAAGTAAATCTACAGGACCACTTTATTCTCCCAATGGCTTCGAACAGGAGGCTGAAGAAAGGGAGCTCCATTAACAGTGTAGACAAAAGGATTATGTGTGCTGCTGTTCCCTGGCCAAAGTTGTCGTACCAGGAAGAAATACCTTTTAATGCTGCATGGGAGCCCTGTTTGCAGCTCGGCTCCCAAAAAACCCCGGCTCCCAAAAAACCCCGGCTCTCCCTGTTCAAAGCCATGGCAACAGCCTGGAGTTACAACCATCCCAGAACCCTGGTGTTTCCCAACGCGGTCACAAAGCACAACACGGGGCTGGTTTTAACACCCGGCATTCCCACTCCAACCCCTCGAAGAGGTGAACTTCCTTTGACTCCCTTTGCTCTCAGTAAAAAGTTGCTTCGTTTTCCATCTGCCCCCCGCAACATTCCTCCATTAAGCACACGTCCTTTTATAGCAGTTGCTGGAACATGCCAGAGCTCTGACTAGCTGAAAGCAATCTTCGAGGAGTTACATTAAGTTTCCAGCCCGCTAACTCCCCCTGGTTCGTGGAAGGGAAGCTGGAGCAAGGCTTTACAAGTCTCAATCAATAAACCAGAAATTACCTTTTCTTTTCTCCAGGCCTCCCATTACAATCTGGGGAGTTTTTTAATAGTTTCTTTTTAAAGTCTGCCTGTTACAGGTTGTTCACCTCCACGGGGTGAGCCAGGACAAAGAGCAAAGGTCCTGTTGCTCTGCAGGAACACTGACTGAGCAGTAAACTAGATTTTTAAAAAAATTGTATCTTTGGAGAGCCGTGGTTTCTCCCTTCTTTGGAGAAACGGTACCAACATAAATAAAAATTAGATAATGAGTGGTTATTGCTTTAACAGCCAGAACGTTACAATCACATTAGCAAACACTGGTCAGCAAAACCAGTGATCGTGGGAGAGTAACAAATTGGTACCTGACAAGTTGGACCAAGCTTGAGCTCCATGTGACACTTTAGATCTGAAGAACTACACCGAAACTCGGTTTTATCACCTTGTAAGGGAGCTAAATTCTGGTTTTAACAAAGAGCTGGTGCAGCAGTCTGCATCACTCAGTGCCTGCCCCTTGCTGAGGGTGGCTGGGGTGCAGCAGTTTGGAGGGGGATGCCTGTCACGACCACTTCTTTTTGGGTTTTGGAGCCCAAACATCATGACTACTAACCACTTGGATGTAATTACGACGTGATCAGATAGGAAAAGCAGACTCTTTCCTTAAGGGAGATTCCGCATAGAATTTTGCAATTAGAGAAGATTTTTGTCTTTAATCAGTAATGGTGCAATTTGCTATTGCTTCTGGCGTGGTTTATTTGTCTCTCGCAGGAGTAGAATTTTCAGTTCATGCCTATTCTAATTAAAACCCTCAAAGGGGCAGGAATCCAAAAATTGGCATTTGGTGGAAGCCTCATTTAATTTGCTTCTCACGAATACAAGAAGCAAAGCAAACTGTGATATGGTGACAATGGTGTTTGAAAAATTCTGGCTACAGCTTTGCTTTTGATTGTAAGTACCTGTGACCTTCTCTTAGAGATAAAGGGTTGCTTTCCCTCCTGAGAAACACCTACAGAAATGACTCTGTGAAGGTAAAAATAAACACTCTGTGTGCGTGTATTTATACAGTCACCATCTTGTCCTTGCTTTGGCTTTCTTCACAGAATACACAACTTCCTCTCAGCCACAAGAGCAACTCAAACCTTCAGGCTTCATTGCTTGTGTTTATGACTCTTCTAGTCCACTGAGGGCACTAAACTGGTTATCTGCAGATCCTTGTCATGTCAACATAAGTGTCTTCTCCACAGCCTGAGAAGTCTTGCTATGTTTTAGGAGCATGCCCTGAGCTAAATGAAGCATGGTGCTATAATTGGCTTTGTGGCTCTCCTTAACCTTATCTTTCCACCTGTTTAATGTGGTCTGTGTTCAGTGAGTGAAGGAATATTCATAGTTATCCTTGTATCTCCACTGGTCCTGCTTGCCTTCTTATTTTCCTTTGTCCCTTTCCTCACGGTTGGTGAAGGTCTGATGAGTACCCACATTACTTTCTTAAGGACGGCAGGTATATGAGATATGGCAGGAGAGAGATACAAAACAGGGTTGATGATCTTGGAACAAAAATCTTCATCACATAACTTGCAATTTTCAGTCAGTAAAGCTTTAGCTAGAGCAGCTTTGTGCTGAGTGGTTCTTAGGAGCCTGACAATAAAACGCTCCAGAAAATGCTGTTAGATTCAAGTGAAGTTCCAAACGCTGTTGTGCTCCCCAGACAATAGTGTTTGCCTGCCTAGTAATTTCTAATTACCCAGAGCTGTGGAAAAGGCAAGTCCAACATTTCCACGCCACTTCTACATGGAGAAATGCAGTAAATAATTTTAGAGGAACTTCATAAATATAAAATATTTTCCCTTTTCATCTGTACCCATAAATGTACGTTTCCCATGAGAAATGGTGGTGGCTTTACAGATGCGAAGGAAACTTTAACCATTAGTTCAGAAGAGAAGGAATAATCTTCCAACTTCCTTTTCACTATGCTTTCAAATTAAGAACTCCGCCACAACTTTGAATCTTTGCTCTTCTTTCATCCCCTCTCCTTTGCTCACAGGGAAGATGAGAACAAGAATAATAATTATTCATTGCAGTGAGAAGTGTCCCAGCATTTGCTGCATTTGCATAAAAGGATGTATAGTTCTCTGAAAACAGACAATGTTCTTTTTTTGTGTAAACTCAAAGAAATACTTGGTACTATTTATCATAGAATATTGGACCAGGAGTAATTATCACTTGGAAGTAAGAATTAGTTAATGTGGTAACTGGAGGTGTGCTAGCACTACACAAGCATCAGGAATGGGCACATTGGCTTGTAACCAAGTGCCACCAACATCCTGAGTGCATTGGATAAAATGGAAGGAAAAGTGAAAGAAAACCATAATTCAGAGAGTAGAAGTGGTGGATTACAGTGGACACAACAAACTCAAAGAAGAGCCCGTGTAGGGTAACAGCGTATTGCATTAAAATGCTACAGGCAAAATTATTATGCAGAGTATTGGGAATGTATTTTTGTTCCCAGTTGAACATAAACAGTGGAATGTATACAGATGTTACTGCACGATTCAAAAAGTATGTAAACACACAGTATGAGCACCAGAGCTTGGAGGAATTTGCCTAGTTATCATCTGTGGGAATGGGGACCGAATGCTGGGATGCTGCTGATGTGCCCAGTGCCTCCTCTGCCAGTGCCCATAACACTGGGATCTGAAAGAAGCACCACGCCAATTAACCAGAGCCATCATTTCACAGAGGCATAAGGAAGCTGAAAGATGGGAAAAGCAATAATGCAGAGTATTAACAGCAAGATGTGCAGCAGTCAGATTTGTCCATAACAAATAAATGGAGGAATCCTAGCAGGATCTCAGCATGACACTTCAGACAGCAACTAGACTCTTCAGAAGTTGTAGCCCCTCTGGCAAGGGTGCATGTGCTGCCCGTCTTACACATTTTACAGTAGAAAACAAGAGCAAAAAGATAACCAAAACATTAAGATGTATGTTTAAAGACAAATTAACAATAACATAGATGTGGAGTAACCAGCTTTGTTTGGCTATTTACTTATTCAGAAAACTAGGAATAAGAAAGAGTAAAGCAAAATATACAGAAATAACTTATGTGTAACTGACTTTGAAATTCCCTCTTCAACTGTGAGACAAAAGAATTTCAGTTTGGCAGCAGTTTTCACCTTCAAAGAGCTTTACAATTACTTGGTAACTTTGCCTTTTCTGTAATCATGAGAAAGGCTGCGAAATATGACAGTGCTCCTCTTCAGAACTCTGACTGGCAAGAATTAAAAGCCTGAGTTAAAATTATTGCATATTAGAAAACCCAGCCTATTCAAGCTTTAGAAAGTTTTCTGCTCATATTTCCAACAATAGAGAACTTCTTCTGCCTTAACATCTCCCACACACCCCTATAAAGTGAGAGCAGAGATGCCCTGGAAATAGCATAATTCTAGTAGAGGGGAGACCAAGATTAAAAGCAGTCCTGGAAGTCTACTGGGCAGCACAGCAGCTGAGAACTTCTACAGTTCCATAAACTGTAGTACTTTCCCATTAAAAGAATCAAAGAACACCATTAAAGAACATCTCCCATTAAAGAACACCTCCATTATTTCACCTGTATTTTCCCTGCTAAATAAAGCATCAAACTGGGTCAAGGTATTTGTTCTTCTAGGTTGTTTCTTTTTCAATTTAATCACCTTTTTCTTCATGTGGATTTTCTATTTTCAGGGAAAATGCACCTTAAAAAACAGCTTATATTTAATTCATCATAAGCCTAACAAGCTGTGTCACTGACAGGGATCCTTGTTCGGGAACAATCTTTGCCACTGTAACAGGGCAGGGCACAAACCTAAAACCTCTCAGCAGTTTGGACTTTGTGTGCTGTTACAGCAAAACAGAACATGGTTAGCATATGTAAAATCACCCTGTTAAATACACTGCTGGCCCCAGCCTTGTTTCATCCAAGCATTATCTTTGCTCATTTCTACTAAATTTACAATGTATTTTCCTCAGAGGCTGGTCTTTACAAGACAGATTGAGTGCTTACTTTTTCTCTAAGTGTCTACTACATTCTTCACAGTAGCACATTGATTCCACAGATCTCCCCACTCATTAAATGAGTTCTAAACTTAGCCCAGGCTCTCCCATCTTCAATGCAAACCATGTGTGTGGCTTCCAAGTGACTCACTGAGAGCTAGAGCTGGGCAGTGGTGTTCTCTGATAAACACACAAACAAAACCAACTCATGTCAACTGCTTCTGAGTATAAGAACAACACCCACTGAGCTATTTCAATGGTGTTAGAGCTGGAAGGAAAGGCAGCATGCAAAGAGGGTCAAGTACAGGCTGTTCCTCTAAAGCATAGCTTGCTACTAAAGGAGTAAGTTAAAAGAAAACAGATTTTTTTTTTTACAACTTGCTGAAAACTTAAATGTAGCTGCCTCACAAATTTGCAGTCAGTGTCAAAAAACCCGAGAGCCAGAAGCAGATGCAGAAGAGAAAGAGCAGCCAAGCCTGATGCAAACATTTCGAATGCAAACCATGCAAACCAGTTTCAACACCCACTACCTGCTGTGCTCCGTGGCTTGGTGGTAGGAGGATGACTTTATTTCCATTGGGGAATTTCTTACTAAAAGTTAACATATTTAAGCATTTCAGTGGCCGTATGAATGTTCGCTGTCTGTTAAGTGATACTTTTCCAATGGCTGTTCCCCAGCTTATGTGGCTTCTAAGATTTTATCACTGCTTCTTGTTATTTCTCTGTTCATAGAGGGTAATTTGGATTCCTAGCATGTCTTTTGTTTTGCTTTGGTTTTGTGGGGCTTTTTCGGTTTGTTTGTTTTTCTGGGGGAGGGGGTGTCTTCTGGGAGGGTGTTTTGCTTGGATTTGTTTTTTACAGTCTGAAAAGGAGACCAGAAGCTTCCTTTCCTTATTAGAAGAGTTCTTCATTAAATTCCCTAATAAATTCAATAACTTTTAAATCAAGTCGCCTCAGGATGACTTCTGAAGAAATATATTTGCCTTACAAAAACTTGGAAGCTGTACACAATGGAGAATAAATTCTCATTACTTACTTAGAGAAATTAACACATTCCTCTCTTCTCAACCTCCAAAAAAAGCTGGGACCAAACCTTGGGCTAACAGTAAACTTGGCCAGAATAACCAAGATTTATGGAAGATTTTTATTCTGAAAAATGATTTATGAAAAAAATCTTGTAATACTGATTTTCTTGAGAGGGCCCACTTTGCACTGCACAAGGTACAGCAGATCTGCTGAGACCTCAAGGGAAAGCAAAATGAACCCTAATGCATTTTAGCAGTTACCATAACATATGGAAGAAGAGAGGATAAAACATATCCTGCTATTTTAATAATTGAAATTATTGAATTACAACTTTTATTCAAACTTATATCAGCATAGTAACTTCTAATGTAATTGAACACCACCAGCCATAGCATATGGGTTCCCCTCATTTCATACATCCAAAAATAACTCACCAAACAGCAACGTGGATTAACAACACCCCCTTCTAACAGGGGTGTAAAGTCCTGGATCAGGACATAGACAGTGCAAGGTCATTTCTGAACAAGGAGAAGTTGCTGTGTGTCAGGGCTCTGAGATTCCAAGGGATACTGGTCCTGCTCCACCACATCCCTGCCCCACGGAGCCGGGCTGACCCACAGACGGAAATCCGGGACCCACCTGGGCCCGTCCCTCTCCCCAAGGATGTGCCTGATGCCTGGGGCTGGGACTGGCCCAGCTTCCCATGGCTGCCCAGCTCCCAGGATGGAGTGGTGGGATGACCCAGCCTTGGAGATCCTCCACAGTTCCTGTCCCCCAGGGAGCAACCACCCCCAAAGTGCCCCGATGCTTTGGAGCACTGTCATCACCAAAGGAAAACACACACAGAGTTGCTCTCAATCACCATTAATGACACTTAAATATGAGTGTAACGAGGAGCAGAAGATAAATGTGGGGTAAGCAGCCCATGGAACCAATTTCTGAAAGGTTTGATCTAGGCCAGGAGGGAAGGAAATGGGATCCCACCGTCACACTCACCTCATTTTCTGCACTGCTGTTCTCATTGCCCATTTCGATGCAGTATCACACAGCAATTCAAGAGAGATCACTGGAACAAAAGGAAAAGCTCTGAGTCTCCTCTGAAAAACCAGAATGAAATAACAGAAAACCTTGGAAGTTTTGGAGGACAGTCATCTCAGTCACTCTATCAGCTGCCCCTCCTGACATCCAGTCTTACGATGACTTTAAGTCATAAATCAGGGGAATAGAACACCTGAAGTGTTTATTTCCTCATGTTTCTCCGCTGTCTTCCCTACCCTTGCTCTCCTTATGCTGAAAGACATTCCTGGAAGCTCAGCTTTGTTACTCTGTTTCTGGATCATCCCATGCCATTTGTGCAGAAAGGCATTTTCCTTGCCAAAGCTCTTTCGGATGGACAGCCCATAGGAAAATCTTATTGTTTTAACTGTGTTCAACCCACTTGTATTCCTTGGAGTTCCTGGGCCAAGCTGCATCCTCACATTGTCAGAACCTCAATGTTAAACCTGACCATCACTGAAACAAACCATTTTCCATAGATGCACTCAGAGAAAGAGTAAATTGATTTTTTTGTCTTCATCACTGGCACTGCTCCCTGTTTTTCTTAGGCATTATTCTGCTCGCAATGTTATGATCTAAACACATTCTTTATGCTTCACAGGATCTGCCTACCATAATTATAATTGGTTTTATCCTAGTTCAGCTCTAATTATTTAATTTTCAAAAAATCCTCTGAGCAGTTCTAGAATTAAGTGTTTCCCCAGGCAGCACTCATTTCTATATTTTTTTTGAAAAGGGTGCTCAGTAATGAGTACATAACAGAGATTCACTTATAAATATTCACTTCTTGCTCTAGACATTTTATTTCGGGGTTCATGCATTTAAATTCAGAGTATTTATTGTATTACTGAACAGTCTCTTGAATTTTATTTTCCAAAGAACTTGGGATTGGTCTGCAGCACATGTCAAGAAAAACTCCATTAAAGTCAGGCTGTAAAAGAGAGGTTGCACTTTGAACGCCAAGGAAACCACAGAAGATTTTAAGGAATGTTGTTCCTTATTACTACAGTACACTTTTAAAAACTTGGAATATTGTTTTTCCTCACTGGAGTCTAGGAGAGGGAGAGAAGTTCGGTGTTGTGCTTTTAAGCTCTGCTCTGTTTAAACTTGAGTGTCTTCAGGGGATATAGAGGTGCTTGAACTTGCTCCTGTTGGAATCACTGGGGCCAGGATTGCACTTTTGGTGATTAATTAGCAACATGAGGTCTTATCTGCTGAGATTACTGCCAAATCCTCTGCTGTCTTAAAACAGTTCTGAGCTATTGAAGGCTGCACGAAACATTTTCAGAATCACTGCTCCCCAAGTATGAAGTGCTCCATCACGAAGTAGTGTGCACACACAAATCTTTCCAGCCTCAGCTCAGGGAAATGTTCCAAGACAACAGATTAAGATTATAATGTCTTAAGTGTGTACTGATACAATAAATCATTCTTGCAGTGTTAGAGCTGCTGACTAAGGTTTAAGTGCACAGGAGGGAAAGAATAACTTGGCTGTAGCAATGTGCTTCCCTCAACACCCCAAGAGTGAATGTCCTGGCATTTCTGTGCCACTGACCTGCCCAGCTTTTCTCTTCCCAGACCTTTTTCTGTTCCCACAGACATCATGTGAAAACACCTCCCTAAACTGTCCCCTCACGGCCACATGAATGAATAACATAAACTGGGGAATAAATGAAATACTCCCGAGTCCCCATGGAGTTTTTTAGTTAATTGGGGTGGGGTCTTGTATATCAATTGGGCAAAATGCAAATTTTGCTTATCAAGTCCTTAAATAGATGAGCCAATGCATGGCTGTTCTATTTATTTTAGAGTAAATTTTCTCCAGTGCATAAAATACTCTAAATATTTCTGCACCAGCTCAGCAATACTGACTGTTAAGAACAGCAGCTTGAGGCCAAATTTGTAATATTCATTTGAAAGAAAAAAATACTTTATTTACAGTTTTTTATTTAAATATACAGGAATCAAAGAAGAAAATTACAAGAGCACAGCACAAGTGCCAGCTATCAGAAATCTCCACTAACACATCATATCATACTGCCCACTCACTCTTTTCTTTCCCTGAAGCATGAGATTTCATAACTGTCACACAATTCTCACACTACCATCTGCTCAATAATGAAGATGAATGTCATAAATAGGAAAAAGGAAATGTCACAAATAGGAAAAAGACATTATATATTCTCCAGTAATGAAACAAGTGATAATAATGTGTGAATTACATTGCAGAGCACTAAGATAACTTTTCAGATTACAATGTTACTGTAATCCTTTTTACATACATTATTTCTCAATCATTCTCTCAACGCACAAGCACTACTTAGGTTGCAAACTACAAGCCCTTTATCATATGTATAGAATTTCAAATAAACATTAAAAACATGCTAAAAATCCGTTCATTAAATACACATAGGTTAACAAGAAGATAATCTTCATCATCTTTCTATAGTATCTTTTACAATTTACATGTCATTATTAAAATTATTTTAACACTACATATCTCAAAAACGGCTCACGAGGAACAAATTGGTGTGTTGAGCCTATAGAGACTTTTGTCCATGTGAACCAACTGCTTTCCTGAAAGCAAGAGAGCGAGGTGATGTTTAAATGTTGCACTTACATTCCAGGATTAATCTGGCCGCCTTGAATTCACTGACGCTTCTAGAGCACGTCTTCAAACCATCCCTTCCATCTTCACCTCACCAGTTTTCACCTTATTTTCCTGCTCCTTCTCCTCAGACTCATGAAATGTAGGCTTTCTGTCAGGGACCCACCTTCATAACCTGCTCAACAACCAACTTGCCTCCACCCCAGGCGAGAAAGAAAACAAGTTATACCTCCTCCGCCCGGTCTCCCCCTGCTCCTGCCAGACTGCTGGGGCTCTGCCTGTCAGAAATTGAGTCCTAACGTTTTTCGCAAAAGCAGCCCCAGAGAACAGGAACTTTGGTTAAGACGCATTTCGCTTCAGCTGTTTCTCGGCCTGTGGTGTGAGCAGCGCTTCTTGCACCACAAAAATCGTCCAGGGAAGCTGTATCAGCAGTACATCGAAGTTATGCACGTGTTGTTTTCAGGGGAGAATTAGTGTTGGGGGGAATATCTACTCTGCATTTTGTTTTCAGGCTTGTTTATGTGTTCGAGTTTGTCTTTTATTTTCTCGTGTTATTCTTGAAAGCTGTCAGAAATACCTGCTGGCAAACGTTGATGTGCTTGTTCAGGTTATGGCGAAATAATTTCCCATTTAATCATCCTCAAGGGTGGAGACATGACAAAAACCCTTTGAAATGTGATGTTACAAGAAGTACTGGTTTATGGGCGAGCTAATTGTTATTATTAATCCTGACTGTCCGTTCCAGTGATGTCTGCACAAAGGGGTGCTCAGAAACACAGATGATAACAAAAGGCAGTATATTTATCATTAGTGGCAACTCCATGGCATCAGCAAGTTGCTGTAAACACCACTGGTGCTTTTTGGTGCCACACAGCAAAGGAATGGTCCACTGTGGGTTCACTGCAACCTTCAAGAGCTGCAAGGCAGCACTACTGCATCTGGCATGGAAAAGTCATATCTGACATGAAAAGAGGCAGGATTTCATAGGGCAGCAATATGTTGTCTGCTGACTTTTGTTCCACAAAGTCTCGGCCTACAAACTCCTGGCTTGAAAACATGAAGCATGTGAAGAGCTGGAAAGCACAGTTGCAAGGTCAAGGACTATGTGAGTGGCCCTGCCTTTTAAGCCTTTTTTGTTAAATGAAGCTGTGATCCAGCAATCCAAGCCGTGTTATACCACCTTAAGCCACTGTTACTAGCCAAAGAAGTATATTTCAAAGAACAGAAATAAATTACCTGAGCTTTTCCCCACCACCACTTTATTTTTTTTTTTTTTTGAAATTGTCCTCAGCCTTTTCAGGTTATAAAGGGAAGTACATATGAGTGAGTTTGGTGGCATGTGGGTAATACAGTATGTTAAATAAATCCATGTTATAACTCTTAAGAATTTAAGATGGAAAGGTCAAGATCTATAGAAGCTCAAAAACTAAAAGATGTGAAAGTGGTTGCAATATCCTCTTTTCTCTGCTCTCCCCAGCCCAATTCAGAACCCAGAAAATCTGAAGTTCATCAAATCACAGACAACAAATAATGCAATGTTTTTTGTTTAGGCTCTCTGCCATGAATGTAGGAGCAGGGATCCTGTGGGAGCCCAGGAAAACACAAGCCTGGTAATACATCCTCACTTCTGCTAGCTGCATTATTTCCTCAGAAACACAAACTGAGCTCATATTTGGTGCTCTTCCATTGCTAAGCTAAGGCCAGAAAATGCCACAAAGTGAAAGTGAAGAAGCTGCCTTGCAGAGCACTTGTCTGGCACAGACTTGGAGGAAAGTGATCTGCTGGTATTTGATCGTGATTTCTCACTGTGTATTTTCATCAGCACGTGTGCAAAGGAGAATTCCTCTGTTGGCTTGTGTAAAGTTTGCCAAAGCAGCTTCTGCACTGGTGCCAGAGCAATGAGCCACGTGCGGTGAGGGGACAGACACGTGTGCCCACAGAAACCACTGTGTGCTCTGACCTCTGGACCTACAGTGGCACTGTCTGACAACACTGGTCAGCTTTCTGATCCACTCTCGTGTCTACATCAGGATTCACTCAGGTCCTGTCCCAGATATCCCAAGATATTCACTGCAAGCTGTTCCCACCCATGCGGATGCTTTTCTTCTGCTCTGTTCCACTATGAAGTCAAATCAGTTTGAGTAAACCACCAGCTGTGGGAGCATTCCACATCCCTTGATGTCTCTATTTATTCTCTTTTATTTTATGATAGAACTGGTGGGAGAAAAAGTACTCACATCAGGCTGCTTTACTGTTGTTTGCTGGAATTTCCCCTGTGGTTCCTCATCCACGCTTTATGCTCATCCAGGGAGAGACTGTCTTTTCGTGATCAAAAGAGGATCTAACCCAGGAGGACTGGAAGACTCAAACTGGGGGAAGACACAGGTCAGGTTAAAGGTAAGTTATGTAGTGGGTTAATGAGTTAGGTATTTCAGTAAAATCCAAATAATTTGTCATGAGTGATCAAATTTAATCCCAGTATATACAGTACTTGGTATGCTTACCAACCACACACTGCTCAGATATGTTAGCTTCTTATAAATTGAACACATGCTACCTCAGGTATTTATATAAGACAATTTAGTTTGAGGTCATTTTACTTTATGGTATAAATACTGCCAAAATAAGACAAAATGTTTTTATGTTCCTTACTTTCACAAGATTGATACCACACATAAAGTACTGCAAAGCTCTGCTGAAGCACTCAGCATATTATTACACACCAGCTATTCTCATAGGAAAGGGAAGAAAGAGAGGTGTTCAGAATTTTGTTCTTTTCTGATCTTGATGTAACTAGTGGAAAACCATTCTTAATTTCTGCATATTACAGCAACATCACAGAGATCTGCAAGAGTGACTGACCTATGACGGTCCTGTCTCACAAATTCTAGAAGAGCAAATACCAAGAGCTGGGAGGGAGACCATAATCCATCGTGAGAATTAGTAAACACGCCATGATTTTCAAGTGCACAACTGGATGGGAAAGACGTTGCTTAGTAACGTCAGCAGCTGGATCTGCTGTAAAACCGTGATGTCGCCCGGCAACGGGAAGCTGAGCTGGGCTTTTGTGAGAGTTGTGTTTGCTGCCCTTCCCCCAAGACAACCAGAAACTGCCTGTGGGGACTGCATCACTGAATCCAGCCAGGACTGAGATTTAAAGGACAGAGAATGAGACAGTTCTTTGGTGCAGCCCAGCCTTGACTGATTCGCCCCACTTAAAGTACGAGTGCAAAAAGAAACGGGGACGCTGAGTACCTGCTACTAAGAGACTAAAGCATTTTTTAAAAAAAGAAGATTATGAAAGTTAAAAATTGTTCTTCCTATTTCTGGCTAGTTTTCAATCAGTATGACAACCTGGCCTGGAAAAATCCGATCAATGGCACGCTTCCATTGCTCCCAACCACCCTGGTGTGGCACTTAGGGCACTCCTGCGCTGGGGATGTTGGTGCTCCGTGGAGGTCTCACTGTGGCACCAGAGGTGGTTGGGTTGCAAGCCCAGTTTCCAGGGAGGAAGGGAAAGGGAATTATTTTTTCTACAGCTTGAAACCTAGGGAAAAAACCATTGTAATCCAAAAGTGTTTTGACTTCTGATGTGGTTCAACCTCTTCACTTAGCTGAGGTATTTGGAAAGGTTTTATTGACCCTCATGACAGTGAAATACTTGGACATGGTAGTGATAAGAGCTACAGAAAGATGTAACCACCTTGTTATGCATAGTACCCTTAGAAGAGATTTTAGAAAGTAGTGAGAGACATCAAGTGTCTGCACGACTTCACTGTGTTTTAGTCTCTGTACAGACAGTTCCTCCTCCCTCCTTCAGATGTTTTAGTTTCAACATTCATGGCACAAAAAGTTTAGAAGAAGACACACATTTCTTTGGAGATTAATCGATTTGCCCAGTTAAGGTAAAAAAGCCCACCAAAAGGTAGAACTAGGATGTCAGCACTGGCTTCCTCAGCATGCTCCAGTTGCCAAACTCTGCTGGAATTTGAGTTAACGTTATTGGAACCTCCATCAGGAGGTACCCTTGCTAAGGAAACATAGAGGGCTAATTAATCTAGGAATATTTTCCCAGCTGAAATAATACTATGTGGTTTAATGCAATAATAGTTAAAAATTATTCTGGAAATCTTAGCTGTGGTTCTGTTGCATCCTGCTTATCCCTTAACTGCCTCTCTGGAAGTCATGGGTCTCAGATAGATTTTGTGTTTTATCTGCCAGTCCCACGAGGATGTTGGGGCCACCTCAGGGTGTCTAAAATGGTACTCAATACCTACATGCATGGATCTCAATAATCCTTCTGTTGTGCATTGAGCATCAAATGTTTTAAGCACACGTAGGTTCCCTTCTGCTGCATTGTTTGCAGATGTCAAAGTACCGCAGAGGACCTAGTCCTTAAAAGTGATGCCAAAATTATTTCATGAAATATATGTGATCCAAATAATAATATCCAAGTATTGGAACATTTCTCTTTCCAAACCACATTTATACCAGCAGTCTTTCACCAGATTCCATATGCAGCACTTAAGTGAGTGGGAAGGTTGCGGATTCAGATGAAGCACAGAGCCCTGTGCACTGGCACTGACTCTCTCTCTGTATCCATCCATCCATATGCAGCATCTAACTATAGAGAGCTGGATAAAGATTCATATTTAAGTTCTTAACACCATAACCAGCCAACAGGGCTCAGGAGCTCTAAGGGAGGCTGACCTACATAGCTCACCTGGTCAATGTGTGCCTATCATTGTACAGGACTGCAAATTATTTCCTTGTTATTACTGCCTGTCTTTTATAAGCAGCTGATTATGATTTATGAACAGTATCTCCCCCATACTTGTATTATGAAACATATACGAGTGTATAATTCAGGTCCACAGCCAACTTGGCAAGAGCGCACATGTGCTTTTACACTCTAAATGCAAACATTCATTCACTCAAAATGAGGGATCCCTGTTCCTAAAGCTCAAAGCTGAGGCAGGAAGAACATGACTCTGACTTGGGTAAAAATTCTGGAAGCAGTGGTGGGAGGTCTGATGTGAGGGGTGGATTTTCAGAACCTGCTGGCTCTCTGCTCCTCAAGCTGGTCTGCTTGCTGTGGTGTCCCGTCTCAGCCCTGGAAACAGTGGGACACGACTCAGAGAGGCAAAAATCCATGTTATGTGAGGCAGAGAAGGAAACATAAGCAAGGTGGGGGGCAGTTGGTTTAACATGTCTCTAGAGGCACATACAAAGCCTGGGAAGTATGCATCACAAGATGAATTATTTCTTGCCTCTTTTCGGTCCTTCCTCCTTCAAACTATTTGTTTTCCTTTCCCCTAGGGCTTTACCTGTTTCTTCTGTCTGTGCATTCCCTCTTTTCCCCTCTCTTTGTCCAAGAGACTCGGTGGAAATACAAGGGAGAGCGAAGAGTTGCCGTAAGGTGTGATTTTGTGAGAGCTGATGAGAACGGCAGAGGACAGCCTGGACGTAAAGCTGCTCAGGAGGGAAGAGATTCCCTCCTTTTTGTCCTCCTTTAGCTGTGGGGTCTGCCCCAGCTGTCAGCAGCTGTCTGTCCCTGACTGTGGAAGGCAGCACTATTTAATCTCCCACTTTCCTGGCCTGAGGTGTGCGTTGACATGTCAGAGTTGGCAGGTTGCAGCTGCTTTCTGGCCTTTGTGCTCACACACCCTCCCATGCCCACACAAATATCCCAGGAGAGGAGGACTTGTTCTTAGGCTTCTGGAAAGCCTCCAACACTCAGAGACTTTCCCTGGGCTGAGGGGAGGATGCTTATTGTTTTCTTCAGCTGACCCAACACAGGCACATAACCACGTATCCACACAGTCACACACAAATATACACATGCATATATTACATATATAGGTGCATATAACCTAGACAGGTTATATTCTTCGTCCTCAGAGGCCATTTAGCCTGAAGCTGTTTTTCATAATATCATGATAGTTGTTTCATCCCTGAGTGAGATTAAATTACATTATAAACTCAGCTACTGAATATTTAGAAGGTGATCAATGCTCTCACGCCAGAAATGCTGTTTTATCAGTAGTGAGGGCAGGCTATGAAAATAAATCTCTCAGGAGGCTTGCACATCAAAACAACTTGTTAATAGCCAGACAAGGGTTAGGTTTCAGATTCTAGTCCAAGCAAGTATATTAGCTTTTTGCAGGACTAAGTCTGGGAACTGAGTCACTGACCTCTGAAACCGTAGTCAAGAGAGTGTTCATAAAGCCAGGAATCCTTGTTTACAAATATGTGAGGTTGGTGAAAAAATATTGACTTTGAAATGAAACTTGTTGAGTTTCTCCAGTCTTCTGCACCTTGAAAAGTTACATCCAGTGAGCACAACACTTACATGTTCTGTAAGCATTTAGTTGGCTTACTTATGCAAGTTCCTCACCAATTCACAAAGCAGGATAACACTGCTGACATTTTAAAAAAAGCAAAAATTGAGGCACAAGGGAGGTGAGTGAATAGGCCATTAATATGTTGTGTAATCCTGAGCTAAGCAGGAAACTAGGGCTAGTGTTTAGCCCTCAGAATAATAACACAGAATAAAAATGATTGGTTTGATTTGGTATTGCTGTTCTAAGAGAACAGGTTATATTTTACACAGAATATGTACTGGATTAGGGACTTTTTTCAAGCATATTACACTGATTTAGCCCTGCACAAAAAGACTCCATCACATTTCAAGGCTAATCAGGACCAAAATGCTTCCTCAGGCTTATTTGTTAGGTCTGACAAGAACATTTTTGTGCACAGTGACATCACAGAGGTATCCTCAAAGATATCAGAAATAATGAAGGACAGAAAAACAGTAAGGCTAAAATAATTTTTATGTGCTTTTCCCCAAAGGATAATAATTGCATATCAATGAGAATGCTCCCTTACTGACATTACCATAGCTTCATCCTTGTTACGATGTTTAAAACTAACGCAGTGAATGAATGTTTAAGCTGAATGTAAATTCTAAACCTATTTTCCCCTTGATTCCTTTGGTTCAGCTGAGCCGGACTGCAAAACAAGGTTGAGAGAAGTCAGCTAAAGCCAGCCCTCCAGGTATTTGTGACGACCTGGTGACCACAAATGGTGCCCGAACTGCATTATCCTCCTCTAAACCTGAGCTCTTGCTGTTTGCCTTTGTGGCAGTGGCTTTTTAAAAAGATGATCTAATGCCACGCTGGTGGGAAGTGGTCCCAGTGATCCGTGGTGGTTGGTGAAGATAAAGTTACCTAAGCTGCTCGCTGTTGTTACAGATGGCACGAGTCTTCATCCTTGTGACAGACATAAACCTAATCAGCTTCACCTAACGACAGATTTAAACTCGTATAACACACTGCCTTGTCCAGCTGGGGCTACACTATTTATATTCATGTTATCATTTTCCAGCAATATGAACAATATCCAGTTTCAGGAGTTCACTCTTAATTTCTGGGCATATTTTTTTCCCTGGCATTTCTTCATCGTTAATGGATATGTTATTGCAGGATTTACAATACCTTAACTCAGTCTAAGTTTTTGATTTAGGGAAGGTTCTCTGGAGACCATGCTCACAAAATAATTGCTGTTATGCACAATTATGCACTATACTGATGTTTTAAAGCAGGAACTGCAATGCTGAATGAAAATCTGGGAAGAAAACCTTCAGAAATGATCTGCAAGTGGCTGCATTACTGGCTTCCTGAGCCTGGAAACAGGCTGGTTCTTAAAGATGTAAATTACCCTTTTCACCTCAGTGAGATTTTAACATAAAAATCAAATCATGTTTTTGTTTGGGCCATTACATAGATGGAACTTAACAGATGAACAGATTAAATTTGATTTTGCAGCTGGTTTCTATTTATCTACTATTTATCTATTTATCTACTGCTGTTGGGATGGTTTTTTCATCCCTAAACATCATAACAAAAGGTAATGAAGTGAATGGAAATAAGCAACATTGCCTTAGTTCTTCTCCAGCTGCACCTATGATGTCTATAACCCCAGCAGACAGAGGCACTGGACTCATATTTGGATGAGGACTCAAAAGTAAAAATGATAATTCATTTTGGCACAGAAACCCAAGAGTCAGCACTGATTTCTCAAATGATGGCAGAAGACCAAAGCAATGTGAGAAGTAGCATCCAAGTTTTTTAGCGTGCCGTATTTTTCTTGAGATTTGATCTTTCAGGTAGAAACGCTCCGTGTTTATCCAAGATTTATGCCTGTTTCTTTTGGATATTTAAGATCAAGTGCCTTATTGTACTGCACGTCCTTGGCTTGCTGACAAAAATTGTCTTTTCTTGTTAGAGCAGGAGCCAATATTGAAAATAAGGCCAAGGTGGATGCTTATGCAGGCTCACACATGGATTTTTTTGTCTCCCAGTTACATCAATTATTTGTAACTCGTCACAAAGCCCTTTGAGCCATCAGTAAAAGAAAAAATATAAAACTCCTACTTTAAACAGGAAATCATGACAGAATGTAGGGAATTAAGTACCAGTAGCCAAAAAGTGGATACTAGCCGTATTTCAGGTCAGTGGAATAAGGACAAAACAAGGTCCACAGTTGTTTGCCCAGTTTGAAGTTCGTGTGAATAAAGATTTGTATCTCCTTCTACTCAGATGTGACCCCTTTTTTTTGTATGATCAAGCTCTTAAGGATTACTTGATGAAGTTCTGTGCATCTAGGAAGGAGCAATATTCTTCTCTGAAAGGTGACTCAAACCTCTTTAAACTTCAGATGCAAGAACAGAACTTGCCACAGAAAGATACCATGAAACTGCGGGATGTATTAAAGCAAAAGGCTTAAGCACAATTTCCAAAATTCTTGAAATCTTTGAATTGAAATGGTTTAATAGTGCCAAGGTGGAAATACTGGTTTTGGGCTGTTAAGTTTTCATGCAGGAACTAAATATTGCATGTCTGACAATTAAGAAATGTTAAGGCTCATTATTAGGCTCATATTAGAATGCAAGAATATTTCCATGGTCAGTGCTCCTGATGCATTTCACCTCCTGATGTGAGCATTGCAGTGATTTAAGAGTCTACCAAAGAAATTGAAAAAAACGCCCCACTTTATCTAGACCATGAATTTAAACCTCCTGCCCCTTGCATCATGCAGAGATTTTCATATGGGTTCAATCAAACTGTGCAACGCTCCACATTTGTGGGTAAAATCAGGTCTTTCTCATCAAGAAAGTGGTTAAGTGTAATTTTTATTTTACATTTGGAAGTGGCATGGAAACTGTGAGTAACAGACAGTGTAACAAATAAGCATGCAACTTATTCCAACAGATAATAATTACTGTAGTTTCACTGGCACCAATATGCTGTATGTATAATACACATATACATACAGAAATACAGGCAACGGCTCACATCATGCTGCTATTAGAAGTGACAGACCAGCTATGAATAATAGAGCACATACACATCACCCTGAAGTGCTGGAGAATTCAGTCTATACCACGCTAAAACCAAAACAGAGCACATTAAAATCTAGGCATGCAAGGTCAAAACCTGCAGATTTATTAATCTGTGCTGTAAAAATTGGGGGGTTGATACTCATTAATGGCTTTTTTGTACTTCCCCTGCCTTCCCTCCCCCTTACTGCAGCAATCTTGGTGTTTCTGGCTTCAACCAGGAGTTGCTCATGACGTCAGTTTGTCGACATCAAAAATTTTTTGTGCTCCAGAAATCTAAACACATCCTCTCTGCCTCTTTTGGGGGCTGAGTCAAAACCTGACACCGGGCCTTCAGTGCACAGAAATGGTGCTGTTTGGCTGACGCTTCATAGAAACAGAGAAAACAGAGCTGACCTCCTCTATTTTAGTATCTTTCAAAAATAAACGTATTTATTCAGGTCTGCCGGAGGAAACACATTTTGGGGATGGGACAAAATGCTCTGAAATCATATTTACCGGAGAATCCTCTGAAAATATCTGCTATTTTGTCTAATTTGATCAATTCTTCAGTCACATCTATTCTGCAGAAACATTTACAGTGTTGGTCCAGTCATAGAGTTTTCTGTTTTCTTTCACTTCTAAAATATTCCTGTTGAAAATATGGCAGCTCTTCACATAAACCCAAAAATATTAGCACTGCATCTATCACATTATGTCTACGCCACACACCCAGTCAGGTTGCCATGAGCCAGGAAATCTTTTCTGATTACTTACATTCAGCAGATTTCATCTAGGTAATAGAAGAAATCATTCTTACCTTTTATTTCTGTACAGTCCCATTTCAGGCCTATATAAAACTCCCCCCACAGCACACTACTGTTTACACATGGAGCAAATAAACATATCCCAATCCATTTGCAAGGAGCTGGCTGAGCCTTGGGTTTGACCAAGAACCAAGAGTGCAAGCTGGATAGTGTGCTAGCTGGGAAACCAGGGAAGTAAATGAGTCTGTCAAGTCCTAACTAGCATTTAATGACAAATTTAATTTGGCAAGACTATATAGTTCAGTATTTTGTCAAGCTTGCTTAGGCTTGTATATTCTGTACATGGATCTTGACCAACTGCTATATTTTCATAGCATCCTGCATCCAAGAGCTTCTAATGAAAACAGACAAAACTTAAATCAAACTTCGTTTCACCGTGTGATTTTTAGAACACAGTACTTAAAAAGGATTATGTCAAGAAAAATAAAAACTATAATCTGTGATGGCTCTACTCTTATCCTGGCTGTCAGCAGTGCAACTCTTCAAACCATTAGTTTCTGCAAATGAATGTGGAATCAATTAACGTAATTTAAGCCATTCATTGAGCTTTAAGCCTAGATCACAGATGTAGGGTAAAATTTTACTCTTTTCAGACTTGTTATGGACTTAAGGGGCTTCTAAAAGTGTTACTCCAGCAGCATCAGAAAACACAAAAGCTGATCTGAGATTTTTCTGCAGCCCTGTGTAGGGGCTCCCACCTCCCCCAGAATGAAGGCCCATCTTTCCACAGAAAAGGTCCGTGGTCACTAGGAAAGCTTAATTTGGCTTTCCTCACTGAAAGAAGCTGCACAGCACTGATTACAGGCCAAATACTGCCATAAAATCATTCTCTAATGCTACCACAAGGGAATTTTCAAGAGAGCTTCAAGTGATAAGAAAGGAATATACTCGATATTCTTCAATTCTTCCATGCAGCTGAATGGAAGCTGCCAATGAAGACAGGGATCCTTCCCCAGCCTGCAGATTTCACAACCTGAACCTGCCCAGAGATGTCATTCCCTCTGCTGCCTGCTCTGGAAGCTCTCCAAACTGTTGCTTCTATTTCTATGCTGCTTGGTTTTGTATCAAGCCCCACAAAATAACTAGTAAGCAATTTACAGTGTAAATCCATTTCTTTTGGGTAAGGGGGAAACGTTCCACAGACACAGCTGTGAGTATGAAGTACGACATTGGAACTGGGGTCATTTATTTGATTTGAACAGGTGCCCTTTCTCATCAGCCCCACTTAAAACTAAGCCCATGAGGATTAGATCTTCCACCCATAGGCCCCTTTGACTTTTCTGGTGAACTCCCATCCCTTTTTTCCCTTTGCAAAATCCTTTTAAAATAAGATTTATGGATTCTATGTATTAGCGTCTACTTAATGGATCTTTCAATCTATAATGTAAAAGTTTTGACATGAAGGGATGGAATTTTTTTTAACTCTGACATATATAGCAGGTTTCTAACCCATCTCTTGGCCTGTGTAAAGGGAAAAACGTCTCCTCCTAGGTAATGAGCAGCTTGCTCCTGAATAGCTGAATCATGAGGAAAAAACTCAAGCTATAAGCACTCTGTTTTTTGGAGAAGACCAGATTTTGTAGGAAATATCAGCTTTGTAATAGATAGGAGCATGCCTGCCATTGTCATCCTGTCAATAAGATTGTTATTTTCTTCCTGAAGATTTTTTTAAAGGCAGTTACTTGCAAAACAGTTTCCAAACCACTGTGGTGATATAAACCCTGCTGAATAATAAAATCCAGAAATAACTGGAGCGGCCGTGGACTTACGTGTTGACAACAGGTTTCAATATCATGTCACCAACGTTTAAAAACAATGACATAATCAAATCCTTGCTAATCTCAAACTAGTGAAGTATTATTTTGATCTAATTAGTTTCCCTCGTGTGTAGGACTAAAAGTGACTTCAACTACCTGAGGATCTATTAGAGTTTTGGGTCACTTGAGGCAATATTGTACCCAGAGCTGTTCAATGTTTTGTTTTACAGCCCAAAGCAAACGTTATTGTGCATGAAAGGACCAAACATCTCAGCCAGTTCTCACTGAAGAACATTGTTGAACATCTGCATAGTGACCAGCCAGCTCATTTTATCTCAAATTCTGCATGAGAAAAACACATTCTTGTTGTTGTTACCTGGCAACTTAAAAACAACAAGCAATCCTTTCTGAATCAAATCCTTAGAACTAACTCTTTAAAAAAAAAAAAGAACAACAGTGGAAGAGAGCCACATTTAAAAACTCCAGCATTTGCAAATAGTTATTACAGCCTGTAATGTTGTAACATGTTTTTAAAATGGCAATTTTAGGGCATGAACATTTAACAATCAGTCTCTTGGTCTTAGAAAGATACTGACTAACTAGACATCATCCTGCAGACATACTATATAGGGTATGTGGACTGTAAAACAAGTTATACAAGAGATCATAAAACTATAGAACCTCAAAGGAGACACTTTTTTTAAAATGGTACAGAGAAAAAATTCTTTTATTTTGAAAGACACTCCCTTTGCTTTTCTGTAATGTCTAAAACATAATTAGTAAACAGTTTTGAGTCTAGACATTTTTAAATTCGAAGAACTAATGAAAAATTACTTACCCAATTTTCCTCTCGCCTGAAAATGAAAATGCACCACTCTGTCCCTGACTTATATAACCTTCTGCACTCCTTCTCTCCTGGCTGGTGTGTGGATCCCCTTTCTCCCCGGATCACATGAAAGTGTTCTATTAATGTGAATTGGCTGATGTTTGAGAACGCTATGCTGGGTAGCTGTGAGGTGTAAGGAATCTGACCCAGGGAGCTGTGGGGCTGTGACACATCAGTTCCTCACAGGAATTCTCAGTTGCTGGATGGGAAGAACACGAGACAGGTCCTGTACACCGGCCGCAGCGTGTTGTCACTGCTGGTGGTGGTGGTATATGGTTTGCTTAAGGCAGTGAGACAAGTTCCATGTTATACCAATATAAGTGGAATTCTTTCACGCCAGGACTATAACTACCAAGTATCAGGCTGTTTCTCTCACCTGACTTAGCAAGCAAAGGTTGGGAAAACGAATCAGTTTGGCACTGACAAATGTATATAAAGACAGCGTGGCTAAAATTGACAGCTGCCCTAAGAAAAGCACTGCAAGTCAGCACTGCTCCACATATTTCATAAGGAATGCTTTGCTGGAGTTCAGAATAAACATTCAAAGTCTAGGAATGCAGGTGGGTTACCTGGCAGGATGGAGAGAAGGAAATCTTCGGTCTCCATTCCATTCTTCATCCCTTTGCCTGTGTTCAGTTTTCTCTTGCCCACGTGGCCAGAAAAGAGGGAATGAAGCTTGTCTCTTCCCACGATGGATAAGATGGAACTTTGAGCCCACTTGTTTGGATGTAGTGGTTGAAGTCAGAGTGTTACATGTGTGAGACTTTCAGGAAAAAAACCCATGTCACTTCAGTATAGACTTGTCTCAACTATAAACTCCCAAAGCACATGGAATAGGAAACCCACACCAATCACACAATTTTCTTTTAAGTAGAGCATGTTTTCAGTTCCATGGTACTTTTGGAAAATCCTCCCTTGGAACACACTATTTCAGAGAGGAAAAAATATTTCTTTCATGATACTTTGTGAGTTACAGGCCTTGAAACACATATAATAAAAATATATCCACATCAGCACAAGATATAAAAAAATGATTGCTGTGATAGGATTAAACCTGACACAGAAGTGCTTAGGTTTAAGTCAGTTGTTTGCATGGTGTTGGCAATGTCTAATAAGTGATAATTTCTAGTGATTGCTATAAAGAAAAGTGAATTTATGAATTTTCTGTGAATACAGAAATTATTAGCATATTAAAATGTCAATGTCCAAAAAAATTGCCATGCAGTTATGCAAAATACAGGCACAACTCTTTAGAGCGCTAATTGGCTCTTGGCTTTTGCAAAAATCTGACACTGTTCTGCATTCGCTTTTAAATTTTTTGTTCCTTCACTCAAAATGCACTGGATGGGCCACCAAGGCTGCAGCTGTCTGCTTATTTTCCACTCTGAGGAATCACTGATTTATGTATATATTTCCTGCTCCTTCTTGCAAAGATTTATTTTATTTTATTTTATTTTATTTTATTTTATTTTATTTTATTTTATTTTATTTTATTTTATTTTATTTTATTTTTCTAAATTGCTGTTTGATTGCAGGGAAAAAGTAAGTTTTCAGCATTTCAGTGTCCAGCAGCATGACTTCCACATGTTGTTGTAGCAACCTGGTGTCAGTTTTTCACTTAATTAAACCTTCCAAGTCCTTAAAAAGAAAGAGTTTCTGGTGCCAATCAGGGTTTGATCCTGCCAGGATTTTTTCCTTGACACCCCACCAAATTGGGCCCCAGCTTTTTTCATAATTCTATTAATAATTGTTCTTTCATATTCCTCTGAAAATACCTTCTTAGACTGATAAAATGTCTACTGTGATGTGATGGGCTGTAACCTAATCCACACTGCTGAGAGAATATCTGGTGCCAGATTTTTACCTCCCACAGGATTATCTGTAAATACAAAAACGAAAGTTTCTGCAAGAACCAAGTGCACAAACTTAAACTTCCACATTGCTAGAACAAATTTTTTAATTTAGCTACACTCATTAAAAGTATTTCCCCTCATCTATGTTTGCTTGCAGAGCTGGCAGTTGAATGCCAAGTACCTCAGATGTTTTTTTTCCTGATGTTTTCAATTAGCGCAGACCCAATTTCGGATCACAGGGATTAACTTTATGTCAGGAACAGCCCTCACTGGGCAACAAGTCCTGTGTTGCCCTGTTTTTAGACAGTCAATTTCTTGTTTTATCTCTTCATCCTGAGTAGTAGCATTTATTTTGGTGTGTTCCAGGGAAACGCAAAACGTTTATGCTTTAAAATCACAAGCAATACTCCTGGGCAGTGACCAAACTGTCTCATTTAAAGACACGTCTTTTTTCATTAATGCCTAGGAATATCTGCTGGCAAATCAGGGATCTTCATATCAGGAGACTGACTTCTGGAACAGGACAAATGATTAGATTTGATACTAAATTGAATAGTGGTAGATCCACGTTTTAAGGGCTCTAGATGAGAGCATCAGCATGCTGGACAACTCCCAAGGTGAGATGCACTGTGAACCCCACGGGTAATTCACTCCCCAGCACCCTAAAAAGACACATTACTGCTCTGTATTTGGTGACAATGGAGACTGGCTTTTGTTTGCTGAAATACAGTATCTGTATACAGCATTAGGAATTTGGATTCAGTTGGGGATCCTCTGCTAAATGCCAGAAACTCTACATTCATTTCTGCACTCTGAGAGGATCAAAGGAGGGAATGGGGAAATCTGCACATGGTGATCTCTGCTAATAAATCTGAAACATTTATTTCAAGATTCCTCTTTGTGAGTCTTCTAATTTCAAGGAGAATAAGGTTTTATGTATACGCATGGATGAAAATTGAGTGAACATCAGACATAAAAACAATCTTGGCGAGTAAGGACAACTCGAAAATCTTACAATGAACTGAACGTAGGCCATTTTCTTCACTTACCATTCTCTTGGCAATGACAATTGACATGGATACACAATAACAGCCAGGAGAGCAAAAATCTGATCATCAGGACAAGCAGAACTCTCAAAACAAAAATGAAGGGGGATGTCTGGCAACATTGCAAAATGTTTAGTAACTCACACTTGTTAAGCCCGTATTTGTATCCTGACATCTGGACTCACTGGGAGGAGAAAGTCCATATACATTAATTAATTAATATAGGGTAGTTTTTTAACAATATTCCCCTGAATTTCCCCTTCTTCTGAAGCTGAGTGTTGTGATTCAGCTTAAAGCAGCCAATGGCCTTTATTTTGGCAGGTAAGGTCTGGGACATGGGAGGTGATAAACGACAACAACAACATGTGTTGTAAATTGATTTTCAGATAAATAAC
Organism: Cephalopterus ornatus; assembly: GCA_013396775.1. Classification (NCBI taxonomy): domain Eukaryota; kingdom Metazoa; phylum Chordata; class Aves; order Passeriformes; family Cotingidae; genus Cephalopterus; species Cephalopterus ornatus. The sequence goes on from VZRE01004046.1 coordinate 281,852, forward strand.
ATAATTCTTGAACAGAGTTAATGGCATAGGAGACAGAATGTTCTGGTTGCGTGATGCTGCTTCTGGCTTCCAGCTGTATCCATGGAGGATAACCAGTGCTGGCACAACGGCTCTGTGCCACCCTCCGGTCAGGACACAGCACACTGAGAGTTGTGCCGGCTGATGCTTCCACCCCTGGAATTCTGCCCTCCTGCAAAAAAGACGCAGTTACACCTTTACACTTGTTGCTCCCAGATGCAGTTTCTCCAGACGGCCCACGATGACGTGGCACTTGGTTATGCTGCTGATGCTGCCCCTCTGTTTCCCTGCACCCAGAAGGTGGAATAGGAATGTGGAGTCCTGGCAGCATCCCCCTTCTGTGTCACACGCAGCGGCGTGCGAGAATGGTGCACACAAAGAGCAGGAGCAGGCTGTTCCCCTCATTCCGACCGCTTCCAAGTGACAGGTGTAGCTTCAGTGAAAGGGGGTTTTATGATGAAACTGAAAATTGAAACCAGATTAAACTCTACTTATCTATGTGGAGTGACCTTATTTCCATACAAATACAAGCTGCTGTGGGTTTGTCTATTATTGTGCTTTTTATTGTTTCATTTTTGGCCCACACGGATTATCTCTTTAAGACCACTTTTTGCTTCTGTATTGCATATTTAGGACAAAGAGCAGTCTGTGGGATATTCTGCTCTTTAACATATTGAGTAAAAGGCCCTGCTTATCTAAGCACCAAGAAAGGTCAAACAGAGATTTTGAGGAAGCAGCATCACTTTGAGGAACACAAGATTAGAGTATGTATGAGACTGGATATAACCAGATTTCCTCAGCAAGGTCTTGAATTTTTCACCTCATATCGAACCTTTTACTACTTTGCCTCCCACCCAACTCAGTATTTTACATTTTGCGCTGCATTGCAAAATCTTTGGAACAGTGTTTGTGTACTGCATTGTACAATGGGCCCCAGTCTTGTTTGGATCCTCTCTGGAGCCTTTTCTGTGTCAGCATCCAAAAGTGAATTACTCATATTAAATTTGCTACACCAATTTGACAGCACTCTGCTAGCCACACAAAATATAAGAATAAGGAATTGTTCAAGAGTCCAAATATAATTCATTCATTTTCTACTGCAGAATTAAATATTTTAAACGTGTTTTGAAAGGTAGCTTATGCATAGTTGCAGTCTGTAGTCCAGCGTAAGTGCTGGTTTGTGGAAGCCAAAGTAGATCCATGTCTGTAGACTGAATCAAGCTGATCTATGAAGATGTTTTAGAAAATATTGCCAAAAATACTTTAAAACCCCCACCAAAATAATAAGAGCAACACAGTAGTATTAATCACATAATGACAGGATTGACATTTTGCAGGATTCATTTGAATCCTCTGTCAGGAATAGTGTAGCCAGCAGGACCAGGGAAGTGATTGTCCCCCTGTACTCGGCATTTTTGAGGCCACACCTGCACTGCTGCATTCAGTTTTGGGCCCTTCACTTTAGAAAGGACATTGAGGTGCTGGAGCATATCCAGAGAAGGACAACAAGGCTTGTGAAAAGTCTAGAAAACTTGTCCTATGAGGAGCAGCTGAGGGAGAGGGCTCAAGGGGGACCTCATCGCTCTCTACAGCTCCCTGAAAGGGAACACCGGAGGAAATGGCCTCAAGCTGAGACAGGGGAGATTCAGATTTGATACGTGAAAAAAATATGCCACTGTTTGGGTGGTCGGGCACTGGAACAGGTTGCCCAGGGAGGCGGTGGAGCCACCATCCCCGGAGGTGTTTAAGAGGAGCTGGGTGGTTTAGAGGTTACAGTGGAAGTGCTGGGTGTTTGGTTGCACTGGAGGATGCTGACGGTCTCTTCCGACCCTGATGACTCTGCGATGGTCTTCAGGGATCCTTCCCACCCAAACCATCCCACGACTCCATCATTTATTTCATTTGCCAGAGCCCAGATCCCTGCTCGGTGACCAACGCAGGCATTTGTACGGACACACACACACACACACATCTGTGTGTACCCGAGGCGCTCAGCGGCCCTGTGACACGCGTTCCCGCTGTGCCGCTCCCACACGGGCTGTCTCTCCCTCCCGCGCCCGCAGCGCCCTCCCCACGCGGCGGCGGCCCCTCGCCCGCTGCGGGGCGGCCCCGCCCGGGCCGGAGGACTTCCCTCCAGAGCCGGAGGACTTCCCTCCAGGGCCGGAGCACTTCCCTCTAGAGCCGGAGCACTTCCCTCCAGGGCCGGAGCACTTCCCTCCAGAGCCGGAGCTCCCGCCGGGGATCGCGCGGGGGCAGCCGCGGCCGCTGTTCACGGGGAGGCTCGGTGCAGGCGGCGGTTTCCGGGGCCGCTCCGTCGGTTGGAGCGGGCGGTGAGAGCTCCGCAGCCGCCTCGGGAGCGAGTCAGCGCGGCCCGGCCCAGCCTGCTCCGGAGCGCACTGCGCCAGCC